>JAWNPB010000345.1:0-145000 GCA_035045355.1 Drosophila lacicola | reverse complement strand
CGAGCTAGGAGAGAAGGGGGCGCGGCGATAGCTATAAAATAAAAGATACTTGATCTGTATACACTCTGGAAGCTTCATGTCAAATTTGGTGACTCTAGCTCTTAAAGCATACGAGATTTGTTAAAAAGACAGTATTTCGATGTCGATTTCGATCGATTTCTTGGAAACGGGGCAAGTTATCGATAATCGAAAAAAAGACTCTTACTGCGCGGACACTAGGAGGACGTACATTCAAAATTTTAAGTATCTAGCGTTCATACATACAGACAGACGGACAGACAGACAGACAGACATGGCTAGATCGACTCGGCTATTGATGCTGACCAAGAAGATGCTTCCTTCTGCCTGTTACATTCATATGCACAAATACATTTCAACATTTTTACCCAATGGGTTCAGGTTATAAAAATTAAGTTAATGAGAAAATTGTTTTCCACATTTCTAATATACGAAAATAAAATAGGTGCGGCTTGAAACTTTAATAAAACGAAATCTCTGATCGAAATATAAATACAAATAATTATTTGCTTCATTGTTAATTTACAAAAATAAAAAAAGTTGCAGTTTTTCACTTTTATATGATGTAATCAAAAATAATTAGTTCCTTCTATCGCTGAAAAATGTTTAGATGTTTCTTATGTGATATTTTAATATGGTTTAAGAATTGGTATTTTAATATATAACAAATAAATTAGTCTTAGTCTAAGAATTCTATTTGTGGGTCCAACTCTTAAAGCTCGAGCTAAAAATTTGCACATGTTTCATTCTCATTTTATTTTGTTTCATTTCGTTTCGTTTCAGCGGGAGCAGCAGCTGCAACAACAGCAACTCAGACTCCGACGTCGACATCGACGCCGACTGCGTCATCAACGGCGCTGGAAACGCAATCAACTGTTATAATTTCGTTTAAATCATCTCAAACACCTGCGACGACTCAAAGGCCAGCCACGCCCACGGACAATGGTGGGGCGACGGAGGGCATGCTGCTCGCCGAGGAGGTGCTGAATGATGCTGGCCCGCTGCCGCCGCCGCCCGGCTATGGTACACCCACAAATTCGCTGCTGTCGAGCAATGTGCTCAAAAAGGTGGCCAGCTTCTCGGTCGAGAGATCGTCGACGGGCAACAGCAGCAGCAACGGCAACGGCAGCGGCAGCAGCGTGCCCAGTGCTCAGTCGCCAGCGCCAGTGATGGCATTGCCAACGCCACCTGGCGACGAGAAGGAGTCAACATTGACGGAGCTGAGCGTTGCTGCCGGCGCGGGGTCGCGACGCGGTTCATCTTTTGTGCCGGAAAAGTTAAGCTTCGCTGCATATGAAAAGTTCGAAGGTAAGTCTCGCAAAAAATATACATTTTAACGCACCGCCCCGACCACGCCCCCGCGCCTATGTGACTCAAGTCAAGCGCAGCCAGCGGAGTGTGAGGCGTTATTTTACCATTTTTATATATCTATATATATATATATATATATGAATATAATATCTGTATATTTCGTCGAATTTTTGTGCGCTTTGCTGTTTGCCTTCTTCCGTCGAGCTTGGCAAATTTTGCGCCACGTTTGATTGCGTTTCGTTGTTTGCCCAAAGTTAACAATTAGTTTCCTACTCCACCCCCTTAAACCCGTCCAACCCCCTCCCCCCTTAGCCACCTCTTACCCATTGGAACAACAGAAATCAGTTAACCAATCAAAAGACAATGCGCCACTTGAGTGAATCATTAGCACGGTTATTGTAACTGTAAAAAATAACAAGCCATGCCTGGCGCCATCTATTGGCGAGAGCTTTATGAAATTTATTTGTAGAGCTTGAACTCGACTTTAACTTTATTCAGTTTCCATTTTTGAAGATATTCGAATTTACTACTTTAGTTTTCCATATTTTCACCAGTTGGGCTCACAGCTTTTTGTTTTTTGAAACTTACATATATTTGCGTTTGTATTTTTCGGGTTTGAGGGCATTTTCAAATAAGAAAAGTGTAGTTTGCGACTGTCTTGAATTTGTATTTATTCTTTTCTTATTTGATTTTGTATTATTAGGTACATATATACTATATTTATATATATATACTATATACATATGTGTACAGTCCTATTGAATTTAGGAGTACAATTTTACTTATTTTATATTTTTTTATTTTCCCTATTCGATTGTAAATTATTTCATTAGTTTTGCTTAAAGATTAAGTCGCTATTTAAAAAATAATAAAAGTAAAAAGTTAACGCCATCCTTCGAGCCGGATTTGAACCAGCGACCTATGGATTTCTACAATTGCATGTCACTCTACAGTCCACCGCTCTACCAACTGAGCTATCGAAGGTGTATTGACAGTGCGACGTCTGTTTGCCAATATAAGCTACTTTCGGCTTACTATCAATTTATTGAGATTAACAAAGTTTGATTTCGCGCTATACGAGTTTTTTCAATCTGTTATTTATTTTCATTGGGACTTTTTGATGGCACAGTTAATTTTTTTTTAATATTTTCGTTTACGCCAGAAAATTGACAACATTAAATATAAATTATTAATTAATAACTGCAAATATATAAAGTAAATGGATTTACTTTTTATGTCTGCGATAAGTTCGTGTTGTTTTTGTTGACGTGAGCCAAAGGTAACAGTCGGGGCCTAAAAATAATACCTTATCGTTATCAATAATAAGAGAATAATTGAAATTAAAATAATCTAGAAGAAACATCTGACTTTTTGCATAAAATTTACAATATTTCAATTTAGTTTAGTTTATTATACATTATATTAATTATATATATATAAATCTTTATTTAGCCGGCTCGTGGTCCGGACCTTAAGTGGAAAGGTCGACAAAACCAATATTAATAAATATATATGTATATATACTTTATATTTTTTGTTTACAAGTAAATTGCCATAACAGGTTCCTGGCGAAAAAAATTGACAACATTTTCAAAAATTCCCACAAATATTTGCCATTTCAAATATTTTAGCAACGCGCCTCTTCCCTAATTTAAAACCTCGCTTCCCGCATTTTTGGTATCTCAATTTCTTTATTTATTTCTGGAATCTTGGCTAGTATTTACGGGTCTTTCGGCATTGAGTATTTATGTTGCGTCTGCCAGCTAAAGCTTACGGCTATGCAAATTCACAAATTCTTTGTGCCCCCAGGGACAGCTAACTAGCCCAAACCCGAGCCCGGTTTGGGCCCAGTTCAACGCACAATGCCCAATGATTTCTCCGCGGCGATAAGATTAAAGTTTCAGTTTTGCGACAACATTTTTGCTGCATACTTTCGGGCGGCATCTTTAAATCGATGCGTCGCGTCTTTGGCATTCGTGCCGCCGCTTTGAAAACATGCCACAAAAATGCGCCTGCCACGCCCACCCGAAAAACTTGTCGCATTTTTGTGCTAGCAGCTTGTTGAATTATTTCTTGTGCCGGCAACTATTTTGCCAAGCACAAAATTTGCGCCACCAATTTTGTGGCCAGTTAGGCGCAACGTTTGCTATCTATGTATCTATTTGTGTGTGTTTGTGTGGCACGCTAATTGGTTGCATGCTGCCGTTGCCGCTGCTGCATGCCACGTCACGAGTCGCATCAACGTCTGCGGCAAATTAATGCAAACAAACATTTTAACGCCTCGCTGCGCAAACAACAAAAGCTCCGACGTCCCATTGAAATCCAAAAACCCACGCAATTTGCTGTCCTTCGCATCTTTCAGCTACTGTTGCTGCAGCTTCCGCTGCTGCTCCTGCTCGTGCTCCTGCTCCTGCTCCAGCTGCTGCTGCTTGTCAGTTGTCTGAAGTGGCCATCAATTCTTCCTTTGCTGCCGTTTTTGTCGCGCGCCAACAGCAGCGCAGACTGGCCCAAAATCTGATTTATATGCCCGGCAACGTCACGTTTGCCACTCGAAAGGACCAAAACGCACCATCAAGGCGCTGCAACCAGCGACTGACATCCGCGTCCGTATCCGCATCCGCAGCAACATCCGCACCCGCAGCCCCAACAATGTTTGGGCAACGCGTAATGAAACAATATTTTGGTGGACGGATATAACGCTCAAGTTGGCCGGGTTCGGTCTAAGGGAGCTGTGGAGCAGCTAAAGCTGCGGTTGTGATACCCTGTACCTTTTGAGAGAGAGAGAAAGGGGTATATTGCAGTTTTGCCAAATCTAATTTGATTTTAACGTTCATCAGCATCAATAGCCAAATCGATAAAGATATTTTTATGAAAATCGATATATATCGATTAGCAGTCACGTTTTCTTCAGCATATCTATTGCTTTAATATGTAAAATATTTTCTCGTATATCATGCATCGATTATTTCGTCGAATGCCAAAATATCGATAAATATTGATTCTATAACACGATTATTTAAGTATCTCTTGGTAATCACAAGAGCTTGAGACGCCAAAGTTTGTGTGTATGTTGTGCAGCATACTCAGATTAAGTTAAGTCAGTTAAATATCGATAAATATCGATTTTCAAACGATATTCTTTAAGAGCTCGAGACGCCAAATCTAGTATGTAGGCTCTTATACATAAATTTATCGATTACTTAGCCCTGGCCAATCGATAAATATCAAACAATAAGCACAAGTTTTTAAAAGTGTAATAATTCCAAGTGGATTAGAAGAAGCAAAACCATAGGAAATATAAATGTTTGCTGCTCGAAGCTAAATACAGGGTATCTGCTCGTCGAGTATTTTCGACCAAAGCCCTCTTTCTTGTTGTTGTTGCTGCTGCTGCTTTGTGGTCTTCTCTGTGAAGCGTTTCATTTACAGCGTTTTGTTCTCTGTTGTTTGAAGCGAAAGTGTTGGCTGTCTGCGTCGACGTCGGCGTCAGCGTCGACGTCAGCGTCAGCGTGAACGCTTGCCGTTGATGAATGCAACGCATGCATGCGTGCACCGTCACGCCTCCCTTACCAGCTGTAATCATGCCCCTCCACACACACACACACACACACCCGATTGCCTCTCCTCAAACGCTGCCCATTCGCCAGGCAACGAAGCAGTTATGCAAATTTGTTGGCCGTCGTTTCGCGCGGTTTCATCAAAAGTTGCCAAACGATGGCGAGGACGCATCTACCCCGTCCCAAATCGCACTTCTATCAGCCCTCAAAACACCCTGCACCCCCTGCACCCTGCAACCCCTGGGCTGCTGGCCACAGGGCAAAGCCTCGTCTGTCCAGTTTGGCCTATCAATGACGTGCGCTTATCAGCTTTGATTACATGAGCCTAATGATCAGTGTGTGTGGGGTTAGGTTTTTGATTACGATTTTGGATTTATTGCGTTTTGATGTGAGCTGTGCGAGGCAGGGTTGTATTTTGCGGAACTAGTATCTATTCACTAAATGATTATTTTCAAATAAAATAGGTGCTCAATAATAAAGGCATGAAGCATGTTATCATATATATTATTTAAATACCTTATGCAAAAACTGAGCAAATGAGCCAAAGAACTAGTTCATATGAGCAGCTTTTGCACTTTTCTTCTAAAACTTTGGCAAGACAAACATAAAATTTAAGTCCAATAATATGATGAACATGAATGTTAATCAAAAAACGTATGAGCTAGTTTAATAGTTCAAAACAAATAAAATGATTGTTTTGACTCAAAACTTTTGAGGAACAAATTAGGGTATAATAACTTTCAGATTAAATATAAAAACATCAACTAGTTCATAAACCCCAGCTTATGAATTGATGAACTGGTTTAATAATTCAAATAAACAAAGAATACACATTAAATAAAAAACAATTAAACTAGTTCAAAATGATGAACTAGTTCAATAATTCAATTATATGTGCTTGAAGTATATGTATATTTCTGATTTAATAGAATTAACTATTAACCATTTTATAAAAGTCACTGCAGCTTATGAATTGATGAACAAGTTCAATGGTTACTTTTTTGCCTCTCTTTGACACTCATATATTCTCACATTTTCTCTCCCCTCTCACTCTTTTAATTTTATGCCTTGCTCATTAGTCGAACCGACTAACGTAGTAGCTGTTGTCATATCAGTTCGCATGGCTATCAGTTACAGAAGACTCAACACTTCATAGGGATATTAGACTGAAGCCCGTGTAGATTAATCGTAAACCATTTTAATTGATCTGCGACGCAGTATTCAATATGAACTGTTTTGTTTCTTAGCTCCAAATTTAAAGAAAGTTTAAGGAAATCAACAATAACATCAAGAGTTTTGATTTCTTTGCTTATCGAGTGCTGTTATCTCGATGAACATGCACTTAAATTAAGTGGTATCATAGTTCATTTGTGCATGAGTCAGTTCCATGAACGGTTTGTGACGCACTCTTGATGCGAATCTAAGGCTGAAGTGTTGGGAAACACTCAAATCTGAATCAATAAGAAAAGTAACTAACTAGTCGAGCACGCTTGACTAGGCAATACCCTGTACTAAAGTTGTTATTCTGAAATATACTTAAAATCACTTTAGAAGGAATCACAAAGGTTCACGAACCGAACTTTAAGGATATGCATTGGCTTGGATCGTGAATCAAAGTATCGAAAACTTATGTTGGGCTTGCGAGCCTAAATAGGCTTGCTCTACTTTAACCTACCCTATACCCTTTAGTGGCCACTGGGTATAAATTAAAAATACCCTAAATTTGCAGCTCTTGTTATCAGACCATGACTGATAAGCCGGCGACCTTGCCAGGGCGGTCGGAAGGGCGTTCAGGGGAACTGCAATAGGTATGTCATTTGATACGAGTTGGGTATACCTATATAGGTATATAGTTCTGGTTCCAACAGCTGGCACTTATCAGCTGAGCAAAAGCAAACCAACTAAAAGTCGAGCGTTGACTCTGACATGTTCCACAGCCGCAGTCAGTACTTGTTGGTTGATAATTTTGATAAGTCTCGACACTTTTAATTTTGTCAAATGAAAAAGAAACAACAACAAAATTGAATAAAAAAGAAAATAGGAAAGAAAAAACGAAAACATGACTAAACTGCGAAGCGCTGCCAGTCAACAACGCGCTTGAGCACCAACCAGTTCCTAGTCACACAGCATGTCCAGCAGCTCCGGGGCAATGCCAGCACTGAGCAACGTCTGGTGCCCGCTCTTCGCCAGGCACGCCCAGCAGGCGGACCAGACGGAGCAGACGGACCAGACGGAGCAACAGCTGCAGCCACCGGACCATCACGTGCCAATTAGTGTGCCGGATTGTGGCATTTTGTGGCGGCATCAGCCGGAAGCTAACATCGTGTCGGCGGAGTCATCGCCCGCACATTATCTCCAGCTAATGTCAATGGCGGGCAAACGCGTCCAAAGAGCACCGCACTGGCCGCCACCTGATGTCGCCCTCGACTGGCCAGCATCCGCCAAGGCGGCTGCCTCCTGCAGCCCGGCTGTGGCTCTCAACATTAGCGTGCACATTGTCAGCCTACGGTTTGATCCGCACGCGCCTGACCCACCACCACCGCCACCACCATCAGCAACACAGCTGGCAATGGCCATTGCCAATGTGCGCGTTCCCGATCCCGTTCTCGTTCCCGTTTCCGCTCCAGCTGCACGCGCTGACAGCCAGCGTAAGTTTTATTTGCTATATACACTGAACAACATCGTTAGGGTATTCACACTTGAGTGCATTGTTTGTGACAGTATTCGTTCCTGGGATAAGAGATATATATAATTTATTATATACGTTGTTTTATTAAATGATTGTGAGTGTCGAATCACATCTTGGTTTTTATCAAAGCTTTTTATTCATTCGGAGCTTGTTTTATGAACCAATATTTCCTTAATCCTTATTAGAATGACATTTACTCTTAGAATGACAAATAGGTTCGAATCTCATGTCTGGGTTATTCATGAAAATAAATAACTAAAAATACATTTTTGTACGCTTGAATAGGTTATCAAAACCCAAATTATTAGGCATTGAATGAGGAAGTGTTAATCTTATAAACTCTGTTCATATATATATATTAGCTTTATCTTCACCTTATCCGATTGTTAGTTCATAATAATATTTATTTAAAATTTATATATAAATTATTTCAGGAGTATGAAAAAGGCATGCTAAAGCTATATAGATAAAGCTTAAGACTTATTAGGATAAATCCTATGTTGGAAAAACAGAATACTATATCGTGATATAATGAAGACGGGGCTTGGTGTAAAATAATTTATGATTTTTCATAGTATCTCAATAAAGGTTCATATGAATTTTGTTAGATTTTGGGTTAAGTTGAATACAATTTTTTTAAGACTTTGCATACAAATATATCGCTCGTATATTTATCAACTATCTATAAAATAATATCCCAAATCTTAAAAAAGTCTGCATCACTCCACTTTGACAATCCAAAGTTTTATTGTTTTATTCGCCTTAAAGCCCTTTCTATGCAACTAATTTCTGCTCAGCAGTGAATCATTTGATTCATTGATTATTTCAAAAAAGTACATAGTCGATGGACTAGAACGATCGATATATAATATTTATTTATATAATTATCAGAAGATCCAATTCAATAATGTTGATGGCATATCAGATATATCTGGAAATACTTTCACTCAAGTCAATTGTCACACATCAAAAGTTTTTTGTTTTTAATAAAACTGTTGAGTTATCGCTCGTGTAGAGTATCTTATCTTCGTTGCTGCATCTGGCATTTTTTTTGTTTCTTATTTTTTGTTTGCTGTTTCTTTGTGAACTTCTTTGGACAACACTTAAATTTATTTATGCCTAATGTTTTGGTAGCCAACACGTCTACACCCCAACCACCCACAAACATATTTTTGCCAAATTCTACTTTTCCTTTCATTTTGACTTGTTCTGCTTACGCACACACAAACAGACACACAGATACACTCACACACACACACACACGCATAAATCATTGTGTCCGCGCGTATGTGGGTTCCACTTGGGCCTCGAGCCGCAGCTGTGGGCAAAGTTTAGCCCCAGCCGGGGGTAATACGCGGCATTGACCCGAACCCGAGTCTTTCCCAAAATTCCATACGCCTATTTTTGTGGGATCTCCTTATTTTTTTTAAAGCTATGAAATGTGCATTGAAATGTATCTTTTTAAAGTAAGCCAACAACATTGGAGCTCAATTTGTGAGCTGGATATTCGTGCAATGAAATTAAATGTGTTAAATAAATATTAGCCTATGTATTAGAAATTAAGTTGAAAGCGGGTTGAACAGCTAATCGAAAATACATTGATTTCACCCGTTTTTCCCGCTAGTGTGTGTAATTTCTGTATTTTGTACAAAAAATACTTTTCATTATAAAATGTATTTATGTTTAATTATTAGTGTATTAGTTTCCGCACTTATTTACTGGGGAAAATTATATTTCTACATTCGATTAAACCATTTTCTATCCTTTTTTTTAACTTCTCGGTTAATAGTTGTAAAAGAAATAGTATTGATTAAGAACATCGTTTTTTTCATATACTATATATTATATCTATTATTGAATTAGATCTCTGCAGACATTGCAGTTCTTTAAAATCCAAAGGAACACGCGGGTCGATTCACTTTCAATTCTTAAAACAAAATAGTTTAATCGATTTCCATCGATTTTTCACGCTTGTAAGTGGAAATTTCAAAAGTAATAATGATTGAGATTCAAAAAGTTTTAAATATATTTTGCATTTTTAGCTCATTTTACGATTGTTTCACTAATTTTCTTGATCTCTCGATTCGCAGGTCAAATGCTGATCAAATGGCTAATCTCAACGCTGCAGAGCAGCTCCACGCTGGGCATTATTGGGCCGGAATCATTGAATGCAATGGCCCTCCAGTTCTGTCATAATCTCAAATATGTGGGCGTACTCAAGCAGATCTCCAATGAGCAGCAGCAGCAGCAGGATGCGCCGTCCGGCTTTAGCGTAAGTTCAATGCCCTCTTCTGTCTAACGGGAAATTGGTCAGCGAGCGGAAGTTGTCACGGTGCTGCCGGAAATAGAGTGACACGCCCCCAGCCCTCGCACTCGCCCTATGTAACTAACTTTGTCCAAGTCATTAGCTATTGATAAGCTACGGGCTGCAGCTCAAGTTATGCCAACTGCACCCGCCCCCTCCCTCCCCTCTCTCCCACTGCATATTATGGCCACATTCTACGCTTTAAAGTTGACTAAAAAATGAGCCGCAAAGTTGTGCCCGGAAATTAGCAATTCCATTGCCAGGGCAAATCGCAATGCACTTTCATTTTAGCCTAGCTGCTGTACATGTCAGCTGCATCAGCTGCACCCCACCTCCACCAGCCCCTTTGTTAGCTTCCCCCTCACCCTCTCTCTGTCCTGTCCTGCAGCTGACGAGCCTGCAAGTGTCAGAACTTGTTAAAACTTTGCCGTCAACTTTGCAGAGCTCAATCTCTCTCTTTCGCACTCTCTCTCTCTCGCTCTCTTCCTCTCTTGAAACTGCCCGCTGAATTTGGCCAACAGCCTTTTAATACTCTGTTCTTAAAGTGAAAACGGGTATGTTGGTGTTCATAAATGCAAATTTTTTGATTGCTGTAATTGAAGCTAAGAACTTAAGCCTTGAATATATACACGAGTAGATGCATCACATAAAGTCTTCTTCATTATTCTGGCCAACCGAAAAACTTGCTGTCTATCACTGTTAAGACCTAGAGGCAGATAGATCACGTATGAGCTCCTCTTCAAATCGAGCGAAACGTACTGCGACCACGCCCACAAATTATAAAAGCCAAAATTAATCTTGTCGCAGCCTTGAACTTACATTTTGGAAGTCATCAAGCCAATTATCTTCGACTGAACTTTAGAGACTTGTAATTGAGAATATTTACTATTATTTTATATATATTTGTATCTGGGCCCAAGTTAGGCATGGTAAATCGCATGAATCTGTATGTCCGACTTTTTTAGAATTATGGCAATCAAAAAGCGAATGGAAGACTACAGCTGAGCTTCTCTCAAAGATCAATCCAAACATATGTTGCCTTTATCCCTCAGGGAGGGGCGTGGCATATGGGTAAGATATTTCGGAAAATCTATAAGGAAAGGAAAACTGAATTTGACGAGTATCACGCAGTCATTAGCACCCGACTGACTGCAACATTTAAACTATCTTTTTTTTTGTTGCCTTGCTAAATTATGAAACCAAAAGAGTTGACTGCCCCACCGCCTAGTCATTGGGGGCAGGGGAACGGGGGCGGAAGGTGGGCGTCAGGCAACTGCAGCTGTTTGTTTGACTCTCAGCGTGCGGCTGACTAATGGACTATGTAATACGTTTGCTTTTTTTGGCAACGCTTCGCTTGGTTAGCTAAACAAAAATCTCGGCACACTTTTACCAGCTTTAATTGCTGGTTAACCCCCAGGCGCAGGCCTAGGCTCTTACCTTATAGTTAACGTTAAGTGTTATTGGCCTGAAGAAATGTCAAAAAAAAAAAAGAACAGCAAGGCTAACAAATAATCAAGCACTCGTCTGTGGGCCCAAATTAGTTTAGGCCAAAAGTTTTAGCCACAGCAGAGCTTAACCTCAAAATCCCTCCGAGCAAGTCCCAGCCAGGAGAGAGGGGTGGTGCGGCTGTGGGTGGAGGTGGGAGCAGGGCGCCAAAAACGAGCAGACAACAGCGTTAAGTGATTTTCTATGTGATGATACTTGAGCTCTACAGATTATGATATCACAAATTTCGTTCGTTCCACGACTCGCCTCGCCCCGCCTCGCCCCGCCTCGACTCCTTGGCCCATGTCCTGCGTGGCAACGTGTCCTGTGTGTCCTGGTGTCTTCTTGTCTCCCGTTGTCAATGTGCGCGTCATCAAGTTTTTGGGCAACAGGCCAGAAACAGCTTTTGGCTTAAGCTTGATTTCTTTTACTCCTTCTCCCACTTCCCCTCTTCTCTGTCAGCTGTTGTTGTTGCAGCTCCCATTGAAAGTTTTGTGCGTTTTTATTACTTTGCGGCAAGTTCCAGCGTTTATTATTCTTTTGTGTGCACACGCCGCGCAAAGCCAAGTGGCATGCAGCAGGGATATAACTTTGAGCTAACCCAACGGGGTTTTTAAGCGCAGCGAAACGTAAATAGTTTGAATTACAGGGTATTAACGTGGCTAGCAACCTAATTTGATTTCCGAATAGAAAACTAATTTCGTTTGGATTAGCCATTTTATGTGCAACTTAAATAAACACATTACTTAGCAGGGAAATTTCCTATAAAAATTATCTTCCATTAATTTATTAACTTTTTGGCCCATTTTTAATACTTCAAAAGCCGTTGATTATTTATTCTACATATTTTAAATTTTGTACCAAAAATGTTTACAAGTTCAAAAGCTGTCTTTGGGATCATTTCTGGTCTTAAGACTCAATATCTGTTTCCTGTCAAATTGTGCACTTATATTGAGATATAGGCTAGACTTAATGATAGTATATTAGTATTTCAATATATTAGTATTTTCAATTTTGATATATCCTAATGTTGTTAGACTGCATTTGAACCGGCGACCTGCCGATTGTCAGTCCGACGCACAGCCACTTAGCCTGAAACTGTTCATTCACCTCAACAGTTATCCACGTGTTAGATTGAAAATCTTTTGATTTTTATAAGTACAAATTATCAGTTGGAAAAACTAGGTTTTTAGTAAAATATAATTCAAGCCTGGCAAAGATGCACAATACCCAGCATAGTTTCTTTAACTGTATTAAAAGAATTATAATTTAAATAATTGTTCAATCTTTCCATGCAGTTCTCCTTTTACTAAATTTTATAGCTAATTAACCAATTATTTTTTTTTTAAATATGTTCATTCAAGAAAATCTCAGGCAATTAATAATATGAAACTTGCAAGCGCTGCTCAAACTGCGGCACAATAGCTCTCCAACCACTTGGCTTAACACCATGAAATGCAATTAAAAATTGAAATTCAATTATGTGGCACCATTTCACAGCCACACACACGCACACACACACACACACGTACACTTGCCGCTAATCATTCCGAGCTGATGAGTTGGGGCATCCGCTGGGATGATGCATGCAAGTGAAGTGCAACAGCTGCACTCAAATGCTTAAAGGGCTGAGTGTACCTAGCTAGCTACATGTGTGTGTGGGTGTGTGTTTGTGGGGGCGTGGTCACGTTGTCGCACTTGACGCCATTTGCTCAAGTGTTTGCACTTTGGCGGTGCCCAACAATTTGCATGCTGTCGCAACTCGAGCAAACCCAAAGAGCCCCATCCAAGCCCCAACCGCGCTCCTTTCCTCCCTTTGGAGAACTCTCAGGCATGCTGCTGGCAAGCATCCTAATCTCAAGCTAAACCCGACCGAATCTCACGCATGACAACGCCAAATAGGTAAGCAGCAAAAAGTGCAACAATAAAAACAGGGAATGCTGGCGAAAAAGTCGGGCAAAACCGAACCTAAAATGCTCTATAAAGATGGCAATAAATACTTTTGAAAAATAGTCAATTTTTACCAATTTACTATTAAATATAATAGTCAAAATTGAATTTAAATAATATCCTCTTTAGTTCTGATGTGCACGGAGTTAATTTGAACGTAAAGCATCTTCATAGATAATATAATTTCTTACAATTTGAATAGTTTGAACTTTTCGTAAAGTCTATGTTTACATGCAAAGCAGGTCATGAAAAACGAATTAACATATTTGAAGAGCATACAAAGAAACAAAAATAAGTATAAAGTAAACATCCAAGTATAATCTGCTTGAAAATCGAAAAAAAAGCTAAACAAGAGTTGATCACATAATTTGTCAGCAGGATAAATATTTGCCAGCCACATGATTGGTGCGCCTGATGTTAACGGCCGAGAAAACTGCAAACGAACTGCATTTCTTAGTTATTCTAACCCCAGTCTGAAAAGGTATAAAAACTGTCAACGTATATTCCCCAAAGCTCTCTTCCAGGGGGAAGGGAGGGAGGGAGGGAGGAGGGGTGCACAACAATGACGTGTGCACAATTTGAAGAGCTGAGCTATAGAGTTCAACACTTTGGGGTGGGCAAGGGATGACAGCTGGGCAGGGGGAGGGGGTCGGATGGCTTTTAAGCTCCGTCGCTTGGCACACTTGAGACCAACTGTGAACGGGATGCACTCCAGCTGCAATTAGCTGTCAATGGGCCAATAAAGGTTGATCTCTTTTGTTTTTTTTTCGTTTAACCCTAACAGCCCTACGAGATGTACCAGTGGACGCACACGGAGCAGCCGACTACCTCGCTGCCGCTCACGCCCGGCAAGCTGGACAAGGTGGCCGCCTGGCCGTTCTCCAGCACGCCGTCGGCGGCTCAGAAGCACTACGAGGGCAGCTCCACGCAAACGGATAGTCAGAAGACGCTGCAGCAGATCCTGCGCAAGCGTCTGCTCAACTGCGCCACACTGGCCGAGGTGCACGCCGTCGTCAATGAGCTGCTCAGCAGCGTGGACGAGCCGCCGAGGCGTCCATCGAAGCGCTGCATCAATCTCACCGAGCTGCTCAACGCCAGCGAGGCGACCATCTACGAGTACAACAAGCCCATTGAGGGCAAGAGCTATGCGGATGCGGGCAGCCAGACGGACGAGCAATGCCTCGGCTCCTGCCAGTGTGGTGCAGCCAATGGTGCGCCGGAGCCACAGCTCGAGCAGAGTCAACAGAACGGTGTCGCAATGGAGCCACCAGCTGCTTCAGCTGCACCGACAATCGCACCTCCGCCTCCACCGCCGCCGCCGCCTCCGCCACCGCCACCCCCGCCGGGCATGACAGCTGCAGCAGCACCGCCGCCGCCGCCGCCGCCGCCACCGCCAGGCGGTGGACCACCACCACCGCCACCACCGGGGCCTGCCAATGCTGGCAATGTGCCGCCACCGCCGCCGCCACTAAGCACCTCCAAGTCGGGGACAGCTTTGGCGCCGGCGCCACTGCCAGATCCCGCTGAGGGCAATTGGTTCCTGCGCACAAGCAGTAAGTGGGTGAAGGGGGGGATTGAGGTTTAGCCGAACCCTTTGACTCAGCTGTTGCTTTCTTTCCTTCCAGTTCAACGCAAAAGCGCCGTCAATCCGCCGAAGCCCATGCGTCCGCTCTACTGGACGCGCATTGTGACCTGTGGTCCGCCCGTGCCCCGTCCACCTTCGATCGCCAACTCAACGGACAGCGCGGATAACGGCGGCAGCTCGCCGGAGGAGCTGCCCGCGACGGGCAACCCGTCCGCTGGGCCAGTGCCGGCGCCTATGCCTGCCGCGCCCAGCAAGGAGATGTGGACAGAGATCGATGAGACGCCGCTCGACAATATTGATGAATTTACCGAGCTCTTTTCGCGCCAGGCCATTGCGCCGGTCAGCAAGCCCAAGGAGCTCAAGCCGAAGCGCGAGAAGTCCATCAAGGTGCTGGATCCGAAACGTTCCCGCAATGTGGGCATCTTCTCCCGGAGCCTGCACTTGCCCGCCAGCGAAATCGAGCATGCCATTTACCATATCGACACCTCGGTCATAAGTCTGGAGACGCTGCAACAGATCAGCTATATGCGCGCAACGGATGAGGAACTGCAGCGCATCAGGGAGGCGGATGGCGGCGACATACCGCTCGATCATCCCGAGCAATTCCTGCGCGACATATCGCTCATTTCGATGGCCAGCGAGCGCATCTCCTGCATTGTCTTCCAGGCCGAGTTTGAGGAGTCTGTGACGCTGCTGGTGCGCAAGCTGGAGACGGTATCGCAGCTGTCGCAGCAGCTCATCGAGAGCGAGGATCTCAAGCTGGTGTTTTCCATAATATTGACGCTGGGCAACTACATGAATGGCGGCAATCGGCAGCGCGGCCAGGCGGATGGCTTCAATCTGGACATACTGGGCAAACTGAAGGACGTCAAGTCCAAGGAGTCGCACACAACGCTGCTGCACTTCATCGTGCGCACCTACATAGCACAGCGACGCAAGGAGATGACGCTGCCCGAGATGACGCTGCCCATACCGGAGCCCTCGGATGTGGAGCGTGCCGCCCAGCTGGACTTTGACGAGGTCCAGCAGCAGATTAAGGAGCTGAACCGAAAGCTTACGGGTAAGTTGTAAATGCTTGGAATGCATATCATAGATACTCTAATCCTCATGCTTATCCTGCAGCTTGTAAACAGACAACGGCCCTGGTGCTGAGCGCCTCCACTGAAAATCGCGAGCCTTTTAAATCCAAAATGGAGGAATTTACCGCTAGTGCAGAGAAATCGGTAGCCAAGCTACATCAGCTGATCGATGAGTGCCGGGATCTGTTTCTGGAGACCATGCGCTTCTATCACTTCTCCCCGAAGGGCTGCACCCTGACGTTGGCTCAGTGTACGCCCGATCAGTTCTTTGGTTATTGGACAAATTTCACAAACGATTTTAAAGACATTTGGAAAAAGGAATTTACAATTATGAAAAACGAAATGTAAGCAACTGATTCAAACAAAATCAAACTCAGCTTTCTAACGGTTTTTTGGCTTTTGTCTGTCTCTTTTCTAGAATAAAAAAACCGAAGCAATTGGCGGTGGAAACTCGCCGCGATAGCTCCACTAAGGATCGAATTTCGTGCAAAGCGCGCGTGCGACGCAGCAAAAACTAGTTTTTAGTCCAAAATTAGCCGTAAAGTCTCATTTAAGCTTAACAATAAAAATCAAAAAAATCCTCGCACCATTCAAAATTACTCAAAAACATTTCACTTTGAAATTGTACAACAAAAAAATACAAAAATACTAGTGCTAAAATTTACAACAGATTTCGCAACACTACACTTTAACACCATTTGTTTGATTATCTAAATTGGAGCTATCGGGCGACCACCACACAATTAATCGGCTGACCATTTTGAGTAAACAAATAATTGGCCGCAAAACTGGCGCCTCGTAAGACAACGATCACGGCTATAACAACAGCATGTCGCATCCAAATACAACGCGTCGCAAGCATGTGCTTAAGGAGATGATGGAGGATGACTATTCGCTGCCCACGGAGCGGCAGCAGATTGTGTGTGTGGTCAGCAGTCGCGGCAACAATCTGCACGAGGTCGTGCCAGCGGAACTGGCGTCTGATAACTTTCTGGGTGAGCACGATGTGAAGCCGTCTCTGTTGATATTGTTGATAACCAACAGGTGAGAACTTATCTTGTAGTATCCATGCCCAACAAGTTTCGCAAGAATGTGTGGGTCAAGCGCGGCGATTACATACTGGTCGAGCCCATTGATGAGGGCGACAAAGTCAAGGCGGAAATATGCAAGATACTAACTCCCGAGCACATCAAGGAATACACTAAGGCGGGCATCTGGCCGCAACGCTTCGCTAAGAAGACGGCGCAAAGTCAAGATGGGGCTGCCGAGCATACAGATTCCGATACGGATGATTCCCTGCCGCCCAACACAAATCGACCTGTCAATGTACAAAATGATGAGGACGAGGATACGGATACCGAGGAGAGCAGCGCTGAAGACTGAGATTGCAGTGCATTTGTGATTGTGCATTACAAAAGTTTAGCTATGTATATTTTTTAACGAATTGTTTTTTCCTCGCCAATTGTTTTAACAGAAAATTGTGTGTGTGTGTTTACTGCATACATAAACCCAAAAAAACTACACAAGTTATGCACTTTAATTGTTTGTTGCTGCTGCGGCTGCGTCCACTGATGCAAAAGCTAAGAAAAGCCTACAAGTTTTTTTTGCGCGCTGAGATCTGTTTAAAATAGTGCCTAGACTAAGCAATAAGTGGGCTTGGCTTAGTAAATCCTACTCCTGTGCATCACAGATCTCGATGTTTTCCTTGTGCTCCTCCTTCTCCTCAGTCTCGCCCAGTGGCTGCTGCTGCTGCTGATGTTGTTCCTGCTCCGTTGTCAATTTGCCCGCATGCAGCGCATCGTGCTTGGATTCCAGCGCCAATGTTGACGGCCTGGGTTTCGTAAAGGGAAAATTGCTCAAATCTTCAAATTGTGGCGTATGCACGGCAATCAGATCCGTCTGCGTGGAGCTGCTGTCACGCGGCTCAAAGCTAGTGTAATCGACCTCGTCGCCATCTGAGCAGCTGATGTGCTTCTTGAGCGCATCCTGTGGCAAATTGCAGACCATGGTCAGGCAATTGACAATGGTGCCAATCGAGCTCTGCAGCTGCTGCACCTGATCGGTAAGCATTGTGCAACGCTTCGCCAAATCATTTACAACAGCTGCCGAGTTCTGATCCAGGCACAGTTGGCCCTGATTCGTGTTGTTGCTGCTGCTGCTGCTGCCTGCATCCTCCGCATTTGTGCAAGTGTTGCTATTGGCGCCATGCTCGCCGCCAGCCTTCGGATCCACTTGCATGGTGGACACTTTTTTCCACAGCGCATTGATGGCCTGCATCTGCAGCTGTTGGATTTTGCGCTCGTTCTGCAGCTGCGCCTTGGTCAGCAGCATGTCCTTGTTGAGTTTACTGTCGTGAGAGAAAATATATAAGCATATATATATATATAAGCCTGCGGCTGCACTTACTCAATGTACTCGTGTGTGCGCTGTTTGTGTAGCTTCTCGGCAATATCTTTGGTTTTCTTGCGCGTATGATAGCCGCGCCACATCTTCTGTATGGTCACCGCCGAGGATTCAGTTACGTGCTCTATCAGACGATCTGTGCAGTTGAGATTATTGTTGTCCAGCTGCTGTTGATGCTGCTGCTGCTGCGCACGCTCCGCAGCCATTTTGCGTATAGTTTTTAGCTTCTCAATGTTAATCTGTTCGCCGTCGTCGTCAGTGCTGCAGCCGCCGGCATCTGTTGTGCTGACCGATGTCGCATTCATCTGGAGCTGCTGTTGCTGCTGCTGCTGCTGCTGCTGTATTCGTTCCGCCTTGCGTGGACTGCTCGTGGGGCTCTGCATGCGTCGCAGCTGTGGACTGCGCACGCGCGGCAAATTTAGTTTGTTATCTGGCATTGAGTACATTCAAATGTGATTCAACATTAATTTCGACACATTGGATTTAGAAAGCTTGCTTGGCTACCTTTGTTCTTGTTGCCTTTGGTTTTGTGCACCTGCGTGTTGAGGGCCGTGACTGTTGCCCGCTGGGCGACGGCGGCGGGACACACATCGGGACTCATTAGCGTCTCGGGCACAGGCACCATTTTTGAGGCAGCAGCCAAAGGTCCGCCCACAGGCGTTTGTCCAATAAACGTTTGTTCTGCGTAGCAAAATGATGCACGAATTAAGGCTATGGCTTGGGTTTAGAATGATCTCACGTACCGTTGTAGGGATTTGGCGTTATGTTGCGAGGTGTTGACTCCGTCGAGTTGTAGGTTTTGGTGGTCACGCTGCTGGACATGCCAGACATGCTGGCCAGCGAGAAGTTATCGCCATCATTTCGAATGTTCTCAATCAGCGAGGTGCTCATTTGCAGCGCATGATTCGAGATGCCATTGTCGCTGCTGATGCTATTGTTGCAGCTGTTACCATGGTAGCTGTTCACCATGGACTCCGGCGAGCCCTGACGCCCGCTCAGACGCGAAACTGTCGGGAGTACACAATAATTGAACATTAATCAAGCAACAATGGGACAACATTTCAGAGCTTACAGCGCGGCGACTGAATGCGGCTCGTTGGTTTCTTGCGATGCGAGGACGGCGATGTGCTGGCCGAACTGTTGGCATTGTCCATGATTTCCTCCTGCAGCTGGCGCTGATGGTGCTGCGCCTTGCTTAGTATCAGACGCAACTTGCGATCGTTTTCGTTCTCCAATGCCTTGCCCACCAGCGGACAGATGGGGCTTAAGTATTTGGCCAGCTCCGACTGCTCGCCAACGCGAAACTGGCGACCACGTCCCTGGCTATATAGCCACTCGGCCTTGAGGCTCTCAATGGGATCCACCACATAGCCATCAATGAACTTGAGGCTCATGCACCAGTTCAGCACAAAGGGGCGGTAATCAAAGCCGCTGCAAAGTAAAATGAAAACCATGTGAGAGCAGACCCAAACTAGGTGCAACTCGTACTCACTCCCTGCTGTTCGGTCCCATCGTCATGTTCACACAGGGATTCTCCGACAAAGTAATGCTTTGCAAGTTGCACAGATGCGACAGCGTGCAAATCTCATTAAGATCGTTAATGTTGTTCTTGGCCAGCGTTAATGTCTCCAGGGACACTGGCAAATATTTGTCGCACTGGCGCAGATGGGTCAATCGGTTGCCCTGCAAATTGAGTTCACGCAGGGAGCGCAAATAGGATACATCCGAAATGCTGCCGATGCGATTGTCCGCCAGGTTGAGGCACTCCAGATTCACATTCGTATTGAGATGCTCAATAGTCTTAATGTTATTGCCCTCCAGATTAAGCACGCGCAGATGCACGCATTCCTTCAGGCCCTCAATGGACAGTATGCCGTTAAAGGAGAGGTTCAGCTCGCGCAGACAGTGCAGCCGGCAGACGCCAAACATGCGCAGCAATTGGTTTTTGCTCAGCGACAGCTGCAAAGGACAATTGAGGAATCAATCTTCCTGCTATCAATATGGGTTATATATATATAGGTACCGTCTCGATCTTCAGATATGAATCAATGTTGTCGATCTTCTGCAGTTCGTTCTCGTCCAGTATTAGCTTGCGTATATTCTGGGCATCGTCCTGTTTTGGCACCTTCTTCAGCTGCTTCTTGGACAGATTTAGCGTCTGCTTTTCGCTGCAGCCCTCGTCGCCTGCGTGAAGAGAGGGACATGAGAGGATGCGTGTAAACAGTGATGAAGTCATCGTCTGTGCAATGCCACACACTGGCAGCTGTTGGGGGTGGTTCTATTGGCTGCCCACCCACCCTCAAAGTAGGCTGCGAATTGCAATGCACGCCAACCAGACAGACTCCACAGCCAACGCCGCCAGCCAACAGCGGCAGCAGCAGTAGCAGGTGAAATATTGTTTGTCAGTTGACCAGCTTAGGCACATTTGCTTACCGCTCATTTTATAAGCTTCGATTTCCTGCAGTTTTTAACAAGTGACCCAACGTAGCTAATTTGGCAGCATTCACTGGCGTCCACCACGAAAAATCAATGTTTGGGAATGCGAGCGCCCCCTTCCTTTTGAAACCAGGGCTACGAGCGCTTATAATAACATTAACATTCGACAACAATGTTATTAACAGTATGCGCCTTTTAAGCAAAAATTCAATTGGGCAGGCTTAACAGTTTTAACAAAATTTTATATTTTGGCTAACAGATAGCAGTGCAGAGAGCAGCAATATATCGATATACGATAACAGTGCTCAGTGAACTAACAAGAAGTATCGACCTTATGCTGGTCACACTGCTCCGTTTATGTTGCGCCTAATTTGAATTTACAAACAAATCATGTAAGTGTTTTGGTGTTTATTGTGTCTTTATATGATTAAAAAATATATATATAACAATAAACTGAAAGTGATAATTTTCTGTAAGAAATAACCGATGCTTGCTGCAATTATTTGAGCTGTTTGCTTAGCCCCGGCAGCACATCGGCAGACTTGTACAAGTCGCTAACCTGGCATGGCACACGCTCAAGTTCTTCCATTAGTTTCATTTCCTCCTGTAGATTGTTCAAATACATGCGCTGCACCCGGCGCATCATAGGAGCAATCACCTTGGTACTAACTAGCTCCTCGAGACAAAGAGGATTTTCGGATTTGGTTCCTGGCCCCAAGGCGCCATCCTTATGCGGATTCGCGGGCGATTTGGAGGGGTTTGGCGTCTTTGGTTGAATCAGGCTGCACTCGGACTCGCCCGACAAGCCCAGCGATGGCAAGATTAACCTGGAGTTGGTACTCAGCACCAGTCTGTCGGTCATTTCGGTCATTTTATTAATGGATTGATGCAGCAGCTCCTGCATCTCGATCTGGGAACGCACCACGGTGCGCAAATTTTCACCACTTTTTGTAGTAATTACGGTCTTCTGCGAATTCATTGATTTCACAGAATCAGACTTCGAATCGCTGTCCGTGGCCCGTTCATTCTTATCCGCGTATTTGGCATTGAAATGCGCCTTTGTCTTTCTGCAACGCTCGCGTGCCGATTCCAGCATTGAAGACGATTCCTTGACCTCGACCGGATCGTAGAGCGGATTCTCGCTATTCTCGCTGCGGCCGCGACTCGACTCCTTGCCAAAATTCGAATTCCTATACAGCAAACGATCCCCGCCCGCCCCGTCTCGATCTAGCATAGATGCCTTGTTGGTGGGCGGCAACGGGGGCAGACGAAGCGCACGTCGCGATTGCGGTGCATAATCCACATTAAACAGGGACTTCGGCTGAATAAAGGTCAGTCCCATCCGGAATGACGGAGCATCCGACTGACGTGTCGACTTGTTCGGACATCGATGCACTTGAGTTTCAGTCTGTCGGGAGTTCTGCTGCTGCTGCTGCATTGGCGGACGGATTTTCCTCGAGTGCGGCTCCGGCGGCGGCTGACTGTGGCGTATGCAAGTCTGGGTTGATTTCTGAATAACTTCGTTGGGCCGAGGCTGTGTTTTCGACTTCTCTTGACGCATCTTCTTGCAGCGCATGGACCCTTTTGGGTTCGAGGACGAGGAGTTATTATATTGCAGTCTCTGCCTAAGCACATTCGCCTGACTGCACATGGGCGCATTCTGTATTGGATTACGGGCATTAGAAATCGATTTTAGTTTGGAGGAATTGCAGCATTTACCTACCGACTCGGTCTGAGTGCTGCCTCGGTTGGTGTTAAATTGTTCAGCATCTAAGTATTTGCTGTAAGCATCCATTCTCGAGAGTCTCCAAATCTCTCTTCCAGCCCGACTCGTATTATTTCAGAATATTTTTGAATCGAAACTTTTCAGTCTGGCAGCTCGCACGCAGTAAATTGAAATAAAATAATGTTTGTGAAAATCAATCGAGTAGTTTTCAAGTCCAAGGCACTCCATAATGGAAATTATTTATGTTTAAAAAAAAGGTCACGGTCTCTAATGTTCAAATATGTCAAACAAGTATAAACGAACCTTTGGATGCCTTTTCCATCCACATTTCTTGTCATTTTTTGCAAGATATAGCATTCAAAATAACTACCTATATTTGTTTATAAGGTTTATATAATCTATAATAAATCGATTAATTAGACATTTTTACCATTCATAATTTAAAGCTTATATTTCCGGAAAAACTAAAGCCAAAAAATGATATTTAAATTAAAAACCCATTAATTTTTGCTTATTAAATGCGATTAAAACTTAAGTTCGCACAGAAAAAAACAAACAAATGGTTCATTTTATTTTATTTTATTTTTATTTTTTTTTTTTAAATATTAAAAACTGTGTACAAAACCTGCTCATTATTACGCCCTATGTATGAATGTATTATTTTATAAGTAAAATGTGGCCGGGTGTCCATCAAAAGAAGTTAAATTGGAAGCTTAATTATTAACATAATTATTCAAATGAACAAGTTAGTTGTTAAATTGTTACACATGTGACGCGCGATGAACAAGTTCCGGAACCAGTGAAATTCTGCAAAGGATTTGCAGCTTTTATCTCTCTCTCTCTCTGTCTCTCTCTCTCTCACTCTCTCTGTTCTGGTTCTTCTTGCCTCAGCAGCTGGGTCTCAGCAGCATTTGGCTCTCAGTCTTTTGCTGTCGTTCAACATTGTCGGTCGTCGTCGTTTTTGTGACCGCCTGATTTTAGGCTATTTCACTGCCCGTGTTCGTTGCTGCCACTGTTGTTGTTGTTGTTGTTGTTGTTGCTGTTGTTGCTGTTGCTGCTGCTGCTGCTGCTGCTGCTAGTTTGCGTTGCACGTCGCCATCGCACGCCCCCCGTTTACGAGCAGCCCGCCCCGCACGCTCAGCTCGCAGCAACGTGCCGCGAACGCGTGTGTCTGCCTAGCCTATCTCTGTGCCTCCGTGCCACAGCCAGTGTCCGTGAGTGCGTCTATATGGGCACGTGTGTGTGCTTGTGGGCAAATGTTGAAAGCAGCAGCATGGCCCGAAAAGACAGCACAAAAAACGTTGCATACTTTCGGGCGCACTGAATAATGATTTTTGTGTGCCCGCTGCGTGCGGTGTGCAAATTACAAATGAAATGAAAAATGCAAATTGCATTTTCGGCAATAATCTATCACCAAATACAAAATGTGTGAACATCTGCTGAAAAAGCCCAAGGAAAGTCCAATAATTAATTGTGTTAAGTGACAAAAATATAAAAATATAAATAAACCAACGAAATAAAATCATAGAGGGGAAAATATGCAGGCAGCCAAGACGAAATCGACGCTAAAATACAAATCTGACATTGGCAGGAGCACGCAGCACACACACACACACACGCCAACACACACACACACACGCGCGCGCGCACACATACAAATGTATAACACACAAATGCAGAGGCGACAACAGCCTGCGTCCTGTGCCCAACATTTTGGCCGATGAATGAACTGACATAAAACTTGAAGAGCATAGCCAGAAACGCCAGCACACATTCACATTCACACACACACGCAAATACAATCAGAGCCACACATAATCGCACACACACACAACACTGAAAAGCATATAAAAAGGCCATTTTCGTAGATTTCTGCGTGCCCTTGTCAAAGTAATAGAAATCGAAATAGAAACTGCCCTGGAACGTGCCGCGCATTGCCACGAGAAAATCAGCAGCAGCTGCAAATAAATTACACGAAACCAAAATAAAAAATCCAAAAATAAAAGAAGGTGGGTCAAGTGCAAAAAAAATTTTGTATTTTTTTTTTATTTAACTAGTTGTATACACGAAATGTGGCCGCCCACAACAAAATTCATAGCACGCTTTGCAGCGCGCTGTTGTTGTCCAACTAGGCCCAAAAATAGAGCAACGATTACAGCACACACTCACACACACACACACACTAGTTCACACTCACATATATTTACATATGCAGCGCAGCATAAATCATAAAGCTTTGGACAGCTCAAATTGTAGCCAAATGTCAATATAACACTTTTAAGTGGAGCCGCTGAGCAGGAGTTGATGGCGTTGAGGGAGGGAGACGGGTGAGCGGGGAGCGGGGAGCGCTAGCTGGCTGTTGTACATAGACCAGCCCAACGTGTTTTCTAACAAACACAAACACACGCATACACACACATACAGGAAGTGACAGGCGGCTCTGGGCTGGCGGGGCGACCAGGCGTTCTTAGGCAAACTCCTGTCTGCAGCAATTTCACTTCCTTGAAATCCATTGCCCAACAACAACTCACACTCAATTTTACTCACTCACGCGCTCTCACTCTATCGCTCTCTCTCACTCTGCGCTGTGCCAGCTTACTATGCTGCTGGCTCTGCCGCTGCTGCTGCTTGCGCTGCTGCCTCTGCTGTCAGTTCATTTGCTCGCTCGCTCTTTTTCGCTCTCTACGCAGTCGCTCATTTCGTTTCGCTTTTCGGTTCGCAGCGCTCAGTTCTTGGTTCTGCCGCTCTCTCACGCTCTTCTTCTGCTTTTATTACAGCTTTTGGGCGCTTGGCTCATTTGTTTATTTTTAGTTGCTGTCATAGTAGCTACACACACCCACCCACCTACACTAACACACACACACACACACACACACACACACCCACACACCGTTTGTATACCCACTTGTGTGTGCAATTAAGTTGCAGTTAGGCTTTGGCCATTATTAATACGGGCACTTGGTACATACGCTGACATCCAAAGTTATTCCAAGTTGCGCGTCGTCTAGCGCTTGGGCATAACCAAAATTAGAAATGAAAGTGGTTCAAGGTCGCCCGAGGCGCATGCAGTAATCAAACTAACTAAACGAGGTTATTGCACCGCCCGCTTGGGGGTCGCACACTTGGCCTAGGCCTGGAGAAAGGCTTGTGCGGCGGCTTGGGGCGCAGAAAGTCGAGAAACTGGCACGCAGCTTGGCCTGTTCGTCTCGGTCAGCCGGATTGGGCTCAATTTGGAATCCCGCAGCCACGTCGGCAGTCCTCATTTAATGCCCGTATTTATGTAGCGTAAAACAAAAGCCAAACGAAGATTTGCAACAAAAGTGAAAACGTGGCAACGGGTGACGGCGACGGCGACGGCGACGGCGGGCTGCTCTGGGACTTTGGGGCTTGCGTGTCGCGGCGATTGCGTCCATGACATGTCGAGGCCTCCTTTATGGAGCTCACGTGTCAGGTGAGTTCATGCCGTCCGCAGGGGGCGTCAGGAAGAAGGGGGCGGGACCAGGACCGGGGCCGGGGCCGGGGACAACAACTGAGGTGTTCATTTCAGTGAGACGCGCATAAACACATATAAAGCAATGATATGCATAAACCACACACACACACATACACACACACACAAAGCCTGCTAAATATCCCGTTAGGAGCTTACGTAAGCAGCACCAGCTGCGCCTGAAAGCTGCCTATAATTATTTCTAAGCACCTTTTTCGGGAATTAACAAGCGTTGCGATGAGAGCTTGTGAAGGCGCGAGCCTAATGAGTCCCTAATAGATCTGTCAGGAGCTATTCCCTTGGATACACATACGTATTTGAGAGCCTCTTGATCACCAAGTAGCTATAAATTATTAAATTATATTAATTATACACATTTTGCATATAAATACTTGGGTTCCTTATGAGGGAATGAACATTTTCTATTGATACTATTCTTAAGCATCTTAACCTAGCTTTACAATAATGGGATTAACATACTTAACATTACCTATTAAGTTTTAAATTATTCGATTTATATTTCCTTTATCAAAGTATCCGGTTTGGGAGGTCGATGGGGTGGATCCTGCGAAGTCTTCGTCGCTTTCTGCTGCAAAGTCTTGTTGCCAATGTATTGGGGTGGGCAGAAAGACGGGCCATGTAGCTGGTGGACTGCCTTCGTTAAAGGTCACTCACCAGGGGAACCTTTGGGTCTCTTGCTAAGGCCCGGCTGCGGATCTGCCAGGGGGAATGAAATGCTGATCATTCGAAACTATCATCAGCAGCTTTTAAATAATGATTGAAATTGATTGATTGATTTTACATTGCAAGTTATATTATGTACGAAAAAAAAAATATGCCACAATCAATTTTTAAAAACATTTAACATCGACATATTACTTTACGCCTGGCATAACGATCCAATGTTTGTTGTCACCTCCCCCTAGTAGGTCGGCTAGGAGAAGTAACTGTTGCGTTGGACGCGCATTCCCGATGTCCGCGGCGGTATAATGTGAGGGAATGTTAAATTCGCATTGGTCGTCAATGCCATTCTCAAATTCTCCCTTGGATGTTCGGCTTTGCGGCTTTGTATCGAGGCTCTCGGCTCGGGCGTCCGATAAAATTCAGTGGGCCGTATACGTGGATACAGCTCGCAGTTTTGCTAACAATATATTCGATGCGTTTCCGAGGAATATAAAAAAGTTGAGGTGCGGTAAACTCACCAGTTCGAAGCTCATTTCAGGCAGGAAGAATAATAATGTGCCTCTATTATAATTTGCTGTCATAAATCTAAAAAAAAAAATTTATTGCTGAACTTTTTTTTTATTTATTTTTTTTTTTTTAATGTGATTTTAGGGATTTTAGAAAATGAGAGAAATATAAGTTTAGTCCAGGAAATTCTGTATACAACTTTGAATGCTGGAAATATTTAAGGCATCGAAACTTCGGATCGAATGAGTTATGTGTCGAGGCTCACTTTATTTTTGATTATTATCATAATTGTTCTCATGTAGAGGCTATGAGAGAAATAAGACTGTAAGTCCTTCCCATTTTGTAAGAAGAAAGGAAAGGAAGAATATATCTAATATAATTATCATTAAAATGCTAAGAATTGTAAGGTTCTTCTATAAAAGGAAAGAAATTCAGTTATAATGTCGAAAAATTAAAACAAATATTTTTTTTGTTTTTGATCTAATGAGGACTTCTATTAACCTCGCCTAAGCTTCCCTCTTATGGCTGGCCGCAGTTAACCTCATTTGGTAGGGTCTCTTGCTGTGCTGCATTAATTGCCCACTGGGAATAATTATGTATAAAGAAGGAGGAGAAACGAAAAAATCATTATGCATTATATTTGCACAGCTGCTAATGTAGGCAGCTGGCAGCTGCATTTGTTGGGCCCAAACAGAATGCGCTGCAAAGTATGCTGCATTTTAATTGAACGTCGCAAACGGCGTGACCCGGACTAGTCGCCGGAAACGGAAGCCAATGAAGTCAGCATAAGCGTAAGGTATCAGCATGCCAGCGACATTTGCCTGCTCCCTGGTGACCCTTGCGGCCCGCTGCTGTCGCTTCTGCATGTCTGCTAATGAAATATTCATTCGTAATCGATAATTCCGCAAAAAGGCGAACGAGCAGCGCGGCGGCATAATAAGCTGGCAGCGACAATCCGACAGCAACTGCCAGCTAAGCCGAGCCCCCGATCACCCCGTCTCCTCTGGCTGGCGACCTCTATACCATCTCCAGCGCCAGCCGCATCGAGCGACGCCATTGAGAATTTGGGGCGAGAGTCAAGTTGTCTGCAGGCCACAGGCCACAGGACACAGGCCGCTTGCCGTGCGACGCTCACCGCTCGCCGTTCGTCGCACCAAATAAAATTCCAATATTTTAGCTAAAATTTATACGCAGTTCGGGAGGGGGCAAAAGACGCCGACTGGCCGCATAAATCGCGATGCTCCAAAGCATATTATGCTGCCTCATTGGACACGTGGCGCATGGGCGATAAGTTCAGGTCATCATCATCAGCCGCGAGGCCATAAGCGGAGTTTCAAATTAAAAACGCTTAGAACTAAAGTAAGTGCCATTGTTAAAATGTTTAGGCAATATTTGGTGATCTGAGAGATAGTATAGGAGAGAGATGGGAGATGGTATAGAATACACTGCAGGAAACTCGACACCCCAACGACCTACCTACGAGGCGTATTATTTAAACATCTAGTTCCCCATCATTGTAAATAACTCCATTGTTACTATCATATAGGTTACATAGTATAGTGTATAGTTACTAGACATTCTTCCCTTAGTTATTCGCTTCATAGAGATCAGAAGGCAATGATTGATTCATTGATATATTTAAGTTTAAAAAAAAAAGAAAGAAACTCGAATAGTTAAAGTGAAATAATTTAATTTAATTTAGATAAACACAAGTTACGGCCACTCTATAAAATTACTTATTATCTAAGAGCACATGTGATCTTTATACGAATATAAATTAAGAATATCAAATTTTGCCTGTTGTTTTATCGAGCCATATGGATGGACTTTTTAATGAAACATTAGGAAATTAAAAACAATAACCAAAGATTTCTTAAGCAAGCTGATCCAAACTTGTGGACTAAAATGCTATACAAAATATTGCGTATACGACGTATTGTAAAACAAAATATTCAGTTGCTTGTAAGAAGAGTAAAATATAACGTTTGCCCCGTTCATTTGACTGTTCATATAAGAAAGGTGATTTTGAAAACATTTTGTATTTAAAACAATTAAAAACTGTGCTCTTTGATAAGCTAATTTTAAACGTTTTCAATAAAAATCAAGATCCAATCAAAAATAAAACAAAAGTACATCAATATAAGCCAGTTTAACAAATATGCTATGTCTGCTCTTTGGAGCTTATCTAAAGCCATGATTTATCAGACAGAGTAATGTGCTTGGAAATCATTGCGATATTTAAACCCGCACACACACACACATACACACACACATGTGTGTGCGTGTGTTTACTGGCTTGGCCCCACGCCCAATTGAAGCCCATTAGAAATTCTATTAAAAGTTATTTACGGTGCAACTTTCGGTCCATTGAATGCGACAAAGGCTGACGCTCGAGTAGTCCGCACTCATATGCTCGTATCCGCACACACACACACACACACATAAATCCATATACACGTAATATGAGTGCAAAACTCAAACAAAGGCCGTGGAGCAGGTCGGGCATTGTCCATGCACGTTCATAAATAAGAAATGCAGCAACGTTGGCACCTCAACCGAACCCAAGCCCCCAGCTGAAGCCGAACTAAGTGACACCCCCCCCCCCCTCCCTGCCGACCCACTAATTGCGGCACCTCTCCGCCCAATTGTTGTCCAAAGCCAGTCGAAGCGAATGAAGCATTGACAATAAATTTGCATGCGAAGCACTTCCGCTAGATGGCGGCACCAGGCAGCGGCTCAGACAGGAAGCTCCAAGTCCAAGTCGGTTTATATGCAGATGAGCATAATTGATTTCAAATTGTGCAAAAAGCCTCGCTGGGGGGAAGGGGTAGCAGGTTTGGGCTTAGGTTCATTGTCTGCGGCTGAAGAGCTTAATGCCATAAGGACGATGCCTCAATAGATAGCGCATGTCTGTGTTGGACACATGCTGATGATGACGACGATAATGACGATGACGATGATGACGATGACGCTGACGATAATGAAAGATGTGACGAAAGCCAAGCGCACTCATTAGGCACTTGAAGCTGGCGCAGCTCAGCGCAGCAGATATGCAGCGATAACAGGCACAGATAAGCAGCATGCGAGGGGGGAGGGGCTCAGACGGAGAAGCTGCGCCAGCCTCGCGCTCAAACTGGAGCAAGGACATCTGCGGTGGCAGCAACAGCAGCAACAGAAGCAGCGAAAGCGACAGCGACAACAACTTCACATTCAAACAACGAGCGAGAGCACAAATGGTTACATTGCCTGTCTACTCTCGCACACACACACACACTTATACACACACACACACACACACACACACACACAGCTACATAGAGTCAATCTCACAGTAGCATGAAGACATATGTGACACGCTCCCCGCAGGTTGATTGGCCAGCTGCAGCTGGCCGTTCGTTGTCCTGCTGCCAGCAGCAGCAAGTCCTTGTGCTGCAACAACAATGACAGCTACCTTCATTTGTGTCCTGATTATGACAAGTCAAGGAAATGCGGCCAGGCAGTCAGGCAGCTTTTGGCAGGGCCTGAAATGTACCAAAATTCTCCATGGAGTTCCTTTCGAGCAGGCATCGCTCGCACACACTCACATCTGGCATGCTCATAAGTGCTGCTGTGTCTGTGTTAATTGCCTGGCTGTGTGGCATAAAAAATATAAAAGCCTTTGCATACGCGCAGGCGGCAGGTCGATTGTGGCCAAGCAGAGGCCAGGCAGAGGCAGGCGGAAATCAATTTGATTTCATTTCGAGTTGGCAGCCATACTGACAACAGCGGCAGTTCAACTCGTATCACCGTAAAAATCAGACAAAATTCAAATGAACAATATATGCTTTATGGGTGAGGTTGGCGTTTAAATGCTCCTGCATGGCAATTGCGAATCCTTCATGATAACAATCTGACAATTTCTATGACTCAATTATAATGAAAATGCTTTAAATGTTCAACAGCTATGAAAAACAAAATTCACTAAAAATTGAATGCACTTAACACTACATTTGCTAAATAGTAATTAGCAAATAAATAGTTTTTTATAATTGAGATTAATGCGAAATTTAGTATATAGAAAAATACTAGTTAGATTAGATACGAATTAATCTATGTATAATAATAGAGCAACATTTTATTTTGAAAGAGCTTAAAAGCTGTAAGCTTAAGAGACAAATCTTTGTTTATATATAACTTATTTAAGTTGTCATAAGCTCATATTTAATAACATTTCTTTATTTATATAACATATAATTAATCTAAATGCGCTTTATCAAATAACTGTTGCATTGTATAGGGTTTAATTCTGAATATAACTTTCTTTTTTGTGACCCACATAAAAATAGTGTTTGTGATAAGTTCATTCCACATAAATCTTACTTTTGGACTTTAAGGCAAAGTTTTAGATAAGTTTAGGTCTTTAAGCGTACTTTGACATCCAATCCGTGAAGCTTATGCAAATGGCATTTCATAGTTGGCGCACCTCTCTATCCATATAGAGTGCATAATGATTGACATCTCTCTAGTGGTTTGTTGTTGTGGCACACACGGCGTATGAGTGACATTTCATATCAAATTACCGTTATGGTAATGCGTCTATGGGGAACTAATGAGCAATGGGGCGACCAAGGAGGTCTGTTATCAATATATAGAGGAAAAACATAAGGGATTTGTTTTCTATTGCAGACACGGGACACGACGTGAGCAGCTCCAGAAAGTGACATACAGAGCACGAGAGTGAGAGAGTGGGAGAGAGAGAGAGAGAGAGGGAGAGAGGGAGAGTGGAGAAGCGAAAGATATAGACGCGACAAGAACGCCGTTGAAGGCATCCAATTTTGCACGACCAGGCCACGCAACGGTGATGTGGGACACATCCCGCAACGGGCAATGCAACAACCCCAACGTTATATACCGTCTGTATCTGATCTATATGGCACGGACGAGATAGAACTGCTGCTGGACGAGATACGTGAGCTGGAGCTGGAGCCGGTCTGCTGTCAGCTGGACGATGAGCAGGACTTTGAAATAGCTGGCAGCAGGGCCGGCGAGCTCTCGCTCTCACTCGAATCGCCATTGGGCACGTGCACCTCCTGGGACTCGCACGCCAACTACAAACAGCAACAACACACGCCGCTGCCATGGGGCGTTGCCCTACACTGTGATCCGCAACACTTGAAAACGCCTACAGGGATTGTGCGCATACTACTGGTGGTAAGCTTCAACCCATCCGGTTGAATCAATGCAGTTAATGATGTGATTGATTTTTATTATCCCCGTAGTTATCCTCCGCCGTCTGTCTGGCCTGCGAATGCTCCGCGGGCACTGTACAGGTTGGCCTCTTTCTACTGCCACTCATCGGACGCCTGAGGCTGATGGTCTTCTGTGCGCTCTTCTCGCTACTCATCACATGCCTAATGCTCTTTCTCGATATATCGCATATAGCGCTCATGTTCCCATTCAATTGGACGAAAGTGGTAAGTGTGGACAATTAAACAGAACCGATCTATAAAAAAGTCTTTAAATTCTTTTGATGATTTATATTTTTCAAAAATTCGTATTTTGTTACCCTGGTTGGAGAACATATAAATAAATATACTATTAATTAATATTATTACGATAATCAAATTTTTGTTTACGATTTGTTTACTTTTCCCTATTATATTAAATTATATTATTAAAATAATAAATATATAATTGTTAAATATTTCCTTCAGAATACGTGGATGTACCTGAGTATTGGTTTAATATTTATTTTGAGCTCCACGCTGCTCGTCCACATGGTACTGTATGCAACCGAGTATACATGGGTATCCAAGCACTCCAAGGACACGTTACTAGCCACAGGCGTAAGCAGAGATAAACCTGAAATGCTCTTAAGTTACCGAACTAATTATTAACTTCTTTTGCTTAGCTAATTGGCTTTATTTGCGCATTGGAGGCGCTGCTGCTGTCGGGCATTGCCTCCTGGCCCTGGTCTCAGTATCGCCAGGTGCCCGACGATGCCAGCGAACTGTTCATTGAGGATCGCGAAATGACGCCCATGAGTCCCATAAATAGCACTGATCTACAGCTACAGCCAGACACTGGGCATAGCCTAGCGCCGTATCAGCACAGCAGCCAAATTAATGGCAATGCAACGGCCGATACATACAACCAACAACAACAATCGTCCTATAATCAAAAGCCTTATATACCTGGTAAGCTGTTTGCTCAACATTCAAAAAAATATAAAATTCAGCGCAGTCGAAGAACAAATAGAACAAGTAAGAGGCACTAGGCGGAAGTTTCCGACTAGGGAATACCCTGAACACTCTACTACACTTTACCAACATTAAATGCAACTCGCGCAAACCGCTCGTTTGCTTCAATAGTAATTAAAATAAATTATAAAGCTTCTAGAATATTATATACATGCTTATACATATATATTATATATATGTATATAGCTATCGCCCCCGCCCCGCTACCAAAACATAGCTATAAATCAAGAAAATAGACTAATTTACATTGCCCACCAATTAAAGCCACAATTTTGATGCAATTGACTTTTTAGAATATACAAATATTCTATAGCACAATAAGATCTACTGTTGCAAATTTCATCAAGATCTGTTAAGAAACACAAAAGTTATAAAATAAAGCGCACATTGCAAGAATTTCTGGATACATAAACACAGACACATTCACGCGCGTCATTATTGAATTCTGTCAACAGCATTTTAATTACTGCTAAAGCAAACAAGCGCGTCGCGCGAGCTGCAATTGGTGTTGGTAGAAGAGGGCTTTAGGGTATCCCATAGTCAGGAACTTCTGACTAGAGCCTCTTAGTTGTATTTTATTTATACTTGTGGATATATTGTTTTCGACTTGAATAAAGCCTAAAATTAGCAACCTACTAACAATTCCCACGCCTCTCAACTCTTTTCTAGCCAAACGACCCAATGAGCTTAACCAGCGTCCCACATTGGGTCACACACAAACCGCACGCATTAAACCCAATCAGCGTTATCGCGAGGGCTATCACTACCAACCGGTTGCGTCAACGTCCCGCCAGAGTCCCACATTCGTCGTAGGCGATGATCTGGGTGCCGGTCCATCCACATCCCGTTCCAATGATAATTCTAGTGCGTGATAGTTTTAATTCCTCAACGACAAGAAATTTATATGAACACAAAAAGAAAACTCGAACTTTGTCCACTACATATATCGACTATAGAAAAAGTTGAGATTGCATTTGGGTCAATGTAAAAGAAACAAATTGTTGATTAGTTTAAACAAAAAAGCAAAACTCGTCAAGAAGTTGAAAAAGAAAACGCAAGAAAACAATAATAAATTTAATATCTGTGTGTGTGTAACAAGGTAAATTACGAGCAGAACTTTAAAGAATTTAAACCGAGATGAACAAATTGTACGACAACTAAAACTAAAATATTAAGTTAAATGGCATAAAGTATAATTGTCGCATAGGACTCGAAACTTGAACAACATTTGGTTAGTTGTACAAAATTTAATGTTAGTCAAAAAAAGATTACTGAAAATAACCCTAATTTAAAGGTGAAGAAACACAAAAAATTGGCAACGCTTTGGGCCAATTGCACAAATATATATATATATATATATATATATATATAAATTAAAGAATTTACAACATTTTACGGCAAATTCGAATGCAGACAAGAAAATAATATATGATATGCAAAATTAATTTAAATAGTCGCATACAATTGAGCATGAAAATGGAAAATCAACTTGTTATAAACGTAGTTTTGCTTATTTTTTAATAAAAACAATAATTCAAGAAAATCCGAGAAAATATATACTGATGATTTTTTGTTTAATTTTAAGTCTTTTTTCCAAAACGACTTCAAGTCAAACTTCACAAAATGCAATCAAAATTAAATTGTAATGCAGTGCTCTACTTTAAACCCAAATCCTTTTCGATGGTGTGCGAGCACACAGCCATCATTTGATCCTTGATGCTCAGGAAATTCTTAACTGCCGCCGGTTTGGCCTCTGGCCATTCGCTCAAATCCCGATAGATTGGGCGGCAGAACTTCATGCGGAAATTGGAGTTGGCAAACTCAATAATCTCATCCAGGCGCTTGATGAGGCGAGCACGTATGATCAAGCGATTGAGGCGGAAGCGCACCTCGGCGTTCCTTGATTGCCCCAAATTGTAGGTGTTCTCAAGCAGTTCGATTTTGCGCTCATTAAGGTCAACAATATCCTTGCTTTCAATTAATTTGCCTAAGAATTCAATAAGTTGGTGTATGGAAATAGCCTGCTTAATGTTCGCATCGTTGGTCAACTCATCTACAGTCTTGGTGCTCCACTGAGTGGCCAGGTCTTTGGTGACATTAGACAGGGATTCATCGAATCTAAAAATCAAACAAAATTAGTTTCTTAATGTCCTCTCTCAAAATATGCGCTACCTACTTGGGGATAATGGGCGGCATGCCCTCGCATTTAAGCCACAAATCCCAGTCCACCAGGCTCAGTTTATCTTTCTTGTCCGTATCCTTGAAAAAGTCGTACAAGGCTCCCTTAAAGTCGTCCGTAACAATCGACTTGTATGCGAACTTCTTCAGGTAGTCACGCAGGAAGGGCTCGAAAACGCTTGGGCCACCAAGCAAATCTTCCAGATAGCGCAGGAATGTGGACCCCTTGATGTAGGGAACCGAAGAGAATGCATCATCGGGCCCACAGTTGCTCAAGTCGACAACCAGTCTGGTTAGCTCCGGCGTGTCAGAGAGTTGAGTGCGTAGCTGCAAGGGGAAGTCGGAGATTAGATTGACTCATGCTTGCATATGGGGCATACGTTGCTTACACACTCCTGCAGCTCGGTCAGATTACTGAGCATCCTGAAGTCCAGCTCCTTGGCGCCCTGCATGCGACCCACAATTTTGGACTCGACGAACACAGTGAAGCCCTCATTCAGCCAGAAATGCTCAAAGTTCTTATTAGTCACCAGATTACCAGTCCAGCTGTGGGCAATTTCATGGGCAACCACGTTAGCTAAAGATTTGTCGCCAGCAAGCAGCGTTGGAGTAACAAAAGTCAGGCAGGGATTTTCCATGCCGCCAAATGGAAACGAGGGCGGCATGACTAGCAAATCGTATTGCTTCCACACGTACGGTCCACACAAATCTGAAGCGGTCTTCAGCATGGTCGATGTTTCCGAGAATTCCTCAGCGCACGCATCAACAATTGCCTCCTCAGCCCACACATTTGAGTTGTCGCCCAAACGACGGGACACGAGTTTACCAATGGCAATAGCCACCAGATATGCGGGGATGGGCACCTCCTGCTTGAAGTGGGTCTTGCCAGGCTCGTTCTTGTCAATCAAAGCACTCATCAGTGCCGTCAGCTCAGTGGGATGTTCCACAACGGCATTGTAAGTAAACTTTACAGCTGGCGTATCCTGGCAGGGCATTACAGAACGTGCGTGTATGGCCTGGCATTGCGAGAACATATACGGATGCTTCTTGCCCAGTGTTTGGGCGGGATTCAACCATTGCAGTCCACTTGCGTTGCTGGCCGTCTCGTAATCAATGCGCACGTTCAGGCTGCAATATAGATATGATTATAAGTGCCATTATTTACAAGTGCTATAAAGATTAGCTGGCAGCTTATCAAAACGCCCGCTCACCTGCCCTTCGCAGTGCCGGTTGGCAGCTCCAGCGTCAGCTTCTGGCCCATATCGGGCACGGGATCGCTGATGAAGTAATTAATGGGTAGCTCAGTGCCGCCGGCTAGTAACGTTGCATTCTTGACGTCTATATCACGAACATCCAGTAGCTAATAAAAAAAAAAAAAGAGAACCTATTAAATATACGGAAGAGTGTAACTACTTTATATACTCACAATTTTCTCTAGGTTGCTGGACAGCACATTGAATTTGTGCAGGACACTGCCGCGCAACTTGGTGGCCTCAAAATCAACTTTCCAATTAATAGAGCTGTGCTCGGTGGTTATAAGCTCCGGCTCTGAGTAGGAGCTGGGATCAACGGTGCTCAAACGACCCATTTTACGTTTTTGTAACTTATATATTGGCAACAGTTGCGATTGATGGAGCTCTGGCTGCAGCTGTGTCGTACACAAGGTTCGTCTGGAGACTGCAAACAAATGGAAAGAGGGAGTAATTAGCTTTGTTCGAGTACCCGATAATTGCGATAAGACGGGCAATGCCAACGCCTGTTAGGCGAATACACTGCAACAAATTAGAAGAATCTCACCAACTGCCGGGCTTGCAGAACACTTAAGACGCAATAAAGATGATCACAGACCACAAAAATGCGAGGGCGTTTCTTAAAAAATGGCGAAAAATCACAACTCACTGCTGATGCCGGCAGTACAAAACAAAGTGTAAACCAGGGCTGCTGCAATGCTATCGATACAAATATATCGATATGTACAACACACAAAAATTATCGCCCAGATTACTTTGCTTTCTATAAAACAAGCATCTAATATAAACAAGTGGCTTCGATCGGCCGAAGATTATATGCCCTTGCGTTATGATATGACTCTAGTATACATATGTATGTAATCTCTGCCTCCGCCTGTGCGGTAGACTTTCTGTGGCAATTTTGAGATACTCTTTGCAAGGGTATTAAGACACAACGAACACATTTGTAAATAACAATATTATATTTTGCTTAACAGTAAGTCTGATGCCTGCCTTAACGCAACACATAATCCTTTGGATAATCCATTATGGCGGGGAAGTTCTCCAGCGTTTCCTTGTCTATGTGATCCAATCGCTGGGGAACTGTGCGCGGCGTGCGTATCTGATTCGTAACATTCGCTAATAGGTCCTCAGGCACTTTGTCGTCGGCAAAGAGATGCAGCCGTTGCATCGTATGCCTGCGCTGTAGATTACCCGTCATTGAGTTGTAGACAGCCTTTTTCATAACCATGGTGGGATCCTTCTCGTGCAGCTGCCAGGCCAGCGTCCAGGATGCGCCGCCCGGATAGCCAGTGTGATGGAAATAAACGCGCTTTACCCATTCATCGCCAGGCAACGCTATCTCTTTGGTGTTGATCAGCACCACATGGTCGCCGCAGTCATCTGCAAATATAGCTCAGATTTAGTCTTGATTGGAGTATATTATGTTAAGCTAACCTAGAACTGGCCCCGGCTTGAGTATTCTTCATTCACTGCGAGCACCTCTCACGACCGGCAAACGCTTTACAACAACATAAATTGACACTCGCGCCGCTTGTGACGTAACAAGCGCATAGAAGTTCGCGTGTTTCCATAGTTGTTCACTTAAAACTATTACCAAACTACTTAATTCGGGCTTCTACTTACTCATAGGATGATATATTGGCTTATGCAGGCCCATTAAATGTGTTTTGACCAGCTGAGCGGACTCAAAAGGATTTTGCCAGGTGCAGTCATATATGTGCCATGAACGCGCAAAAGTGGCCCATTGCTGTAAGCAATGTTCTTGTTTAAGCAATTGAGGATATAAGTTCTATCAATACAAACCTGTACGCGTTTAGCTATCGACATTGTTGTTAATATTTTATGAAAGAATTTAAAACTGGCATAAAAACAACTTCAAAACTTATTTACGTGCCTGTCACGTGAAGTTGGCTGTGCGCAATTTTTAGCTCGCATGCTGCTGACATCGCGCATATAGCGCACTCACTTGAAGTTGGCTGCGCTTTAGCAGTGCTGCCAATCACTTACAAATGTTATATTTAGGTAGAATGGCAGCACTGGCCTTAATGCGCGCACACTTTTTAAATGTGAAAAGGTGCAATATTCAGAAACACCGTCAGTGCTAATTTTTGTTATTTATTTTCGTTTGTAATTTCATTTAAACATTTTCTATAGTTACTAAAATTACTTATGCACTGTTTATTATTAATATTATTTAAATATTATTGAAAATACATTAGTTGTTTCACGAAACAATTTATTAAACATCCTTGGTACGTTCGCTGCCTTACAGTTTGCTTTCGTTTTATTCTATTTACTCTTTGTGTTAATGGAAATATATTTAAAAAACTAACAAATAAGTCTAGATTTAGTTACAGTTTTCTCACTTACATACGTTTCCATTTTTTCTTCTTCTTTTAATACAATTTAATGAACTTAACGTAGCTGATTTTTGTTAATTCGATTTACAACTGGCCAAGTGCGATTTTATTTATAGTTTAGTTTACTTTGCAGTTTATATATACCCATATAATACACACGAGGTTCTTTTTTATAGTCAATTTCTCGTTTTCCTTTCCATTTGGTTTTTAATGTACGCATATGATTTTTGTGATTCAATTTTTTCTCCCTTTTTTTTTTGTTGCATTTTTAATGAAAATATATATGTATGTATATATATATAAAAATTATTTACAATTTGTGTGTTTAATGAAATTCCCTACTTGACGAGCTTGATTTTAATGCGAAATTATTGTTAAAACTTTTCAAGTGTATGAGCATTTTTGTTTTTTTTTCCATTTATTTTTTTTTTTTTTTTGTTTTTTGCGTAATTAATTTAATTCGAAAAAAACAACAAAAATTGGTATATTACATAACAAAGAAAACGGCAAAATGAAACTTGAAACTGACAACTGCCCGTCTCCAGTTCTGTGTACCGAAACCCGCACCCGCACCCCGCCCCCCGAACCCCGCAACCCGTAACCGCGCCCACAACCAGAGTCAGAGTAGGACCCAAGCCCCAGTGGCAGAGGCCGAGGTAGAGAGAGCCTGGCCAGAGACCCAGATTTAATGCCAGCCAATGGCCTACAGACTATTTTTGGCACCGAATCAAAAACCGAGACGAATATAGTATATCGCGCAAGAGCTTCGCCACATTGCACAAGCCCGCGAGCTGTTTGCGCTGTTTTACAGCAGCTGCAGCTGCATTTGCATCCGCATCCTCGCCATCGCTGCCGCCACGCCCCCAGCCGCCGCCGCCGCCGCCGCGATGCCGCCGCCGCCAGACGTAGTTGGGCTTGCGCTCAGAGGACTGATGCCGGCGAGCCGGTAACTTTTTGTAGCATTTGCATCAGCTGCTCCGTGGCCGACTGATTGGCGGCAATGGAACCACCGCCAACGCCAACGCCTAAGCCAACGCCCACGCCCACGCCCAAGCCTACGCCCACAAGACCAAGACCAACACCACCAACACCCACCATACCGCCGGCAGCTGTTGATGACGGCGGCGATGAGATCGATGTGGCCGCCGATGCCGATGACGAGGACGATGGCGTCAGCGCCAGCTTGGATTCTGGAGCAACAAAAGAAGCTGAGATTAGATTCGGTACGTTTTGTCTATGGACTGCCTTGCATACTGTCATCGCTCTCCAGGTAGGTCACATACGAGTCTGTGCTATCCGGATGATGGTGCGACGTGATGCCCGAGTCCAGGCTGCTGCCACCAGGCGGGCCGTTCATTTGCTGACCCGGCGGTGGTGGGTGTGGTCCCTGTGGCGGATGTGGTGGCAGCACGGGCATTCCATTTAAATCGTAGCCGTGCATCTAGATCATAGACAGAGAATAGGTAAACCATATTTTAGTCTTATAGTTTTATAAGATCTTTAAAAATACATTCAAACCGGTTCATAACCGGTTCAATATTTTAATAAATATTCTTTTAATGCTAGCTTCAAATTGTTAATATTATTGTTCCAAAAAAGTTTTAAGCGGGTTAAGTTTTCGTTTAGAACTGGTTCAATGCTTAAATACATTTGTATTGCCCAAATTAGCCAGCTCTCATTTAAAATATTTTTTTAAAGCAAATTTTCGATCTTGATTGAAACTGGTTCAAAAGTTTGAACTGGTTCCATTTTTGAATTGATTTGCTCAGACTACATTCCGGGCTTGGAACTGGCTCAAAATTAAATATTATATATAGGCTTACAGTATGATATTAAAATGTGTTTCCAGTAAATTGGAAAATTTCTTAAATCTCTCTTAATCTAAGCTGATCTCTATATAGCGGAAGTTCGGATTTGAGTTCGGCTATTTTTTTGGCAACTTCTTCATACTAAATAAAGTGAAATTCTGGATGCAAATCGGATCGGTATAAAAACCTTGTCTATAAGAAAGGAAGCTGCTTGGAATTCTTTGATGAACTACCTGTAACACTCTTGGGAATCGATTGGACTGCTCACCTGATTGACCAGCTGTTGAAATGCGGGCGTGTGCGTATTGATGGCCCCATTGCTATCGAGATCGGCGTGCAGGGCAAAATCGCTTAAGGCTTTCCATGGCGGTTGATATGTCTGCACATCCAGACCCTGAAGATTCAGCGGCGAATCGTGTCGCACCGGCGAGCTGGCAATCATGGGTATGCCCTGCATGGCGCCATAGCCCAGCTTGCGACCCTCCTGCGAAAATCGAAATAGCCCCCAATTAGATATATAGATACATGTATGGATCGGTTGAAGTTGAAGCTGACTTACCTTCTCCTGCTGCATTTGCAGCTTCATTTGGATGGTCTTCTTCTTGTCCTTGCAGCGCTTGTTCTGGAACCAGACGCGTATGACCCGCGGCGACAGGCCCGTCATCTCAACCAGCTGCTCCTTCATGAGCGCATCAGGTCGCGGATTAGCATTATAGCAGGTTCTACAAGGACACTCTCGGATTAGGCTATGGCCTGATATGGGCTGGTTGAGCCTGGGACTTACCTTAGGGTATGCAGCTGCTTCTCGTTGAGCACGGTGCGCACTCGCGTCGGCTTGCCGTCCGATGGACCCGAGGGACGCTTTTCCCTAATACTTTTGTGTGAGCCCGATTCGCTGCCAGAATCTGTAGTATAGAAATTGGGTTAAGACTTTGTGTTCAAGAATCGTTTGTCAATTCGCAATCATTTTGCTATTTTTGCCAACGCTTTGAAGTTCGCGTTGATAAATTGTCTTCAACTACGGCCACAAAGGCGAATGCCAATAGACCGCAGCACGCATGAAAAAAACAAAACAAGAAGAAACCAAAAATAGCACAGTCTCCGACCCTGAGAGACCCCTGTCCCCCATCTACTCCCTGCCACTGGAGATCAAAGAGGCTGCACGGCATACGAAAATCATGTCTGAGGCACGGGCATGGGGATGGGGATGGGGATGCGTGGTTCTTGGCGCGTCGTAGTTCGTAATTAAGTCGTGTTTCACAACACCGCGACAACTTGTTATCGTTATCTAATTTCGATAACGATCGCATCCATGAATGAGCCGGGCGCGACAATCGATCGGCGTTCCGTTTGAAGCTGGGTGCAGTCACAAAAGAACTTCTTTCATTTGGCAATTTGGCAAAAACTTTTATACAAATTAAAGCGCCAAGCTGTGACTGTAACTGTGACTGCGACTGTGACTGCGACTGCGACTGTAAGCGTGACAGGCGAGGTTTGCGCTCGGACTTCAAAGCGCCGCAGTTGGGCAAACACTTGGACGTGCTGCGTGCCGTATTCGAGTTGAAAACAAATAGACGCACAGGCACAACAAGTGGAACTACTCTATGAATGGGAACCCTATCGAGACGCTGGATTGATCAGGCGATCCGGCAAGATTCACAGATCGGGCAGCCCCAACAGCAACAGCAACAACAACATTTCCCAAGAAGTTGTCAATGTTTGCCCGCTTGAATGCTTCAATGCAGCTTTGAGTTGTTTTTCTCCTTCTTTTTTTTTTGTGTTTGCCACAGCAGCTGCTGCAGCCCCCTCCCCGCCTGCGACACCTTTTGCAAATTCCCTCTGACAACTATTAGAGGCACCTATTTCCCTCTCTCTCTCTCTCTCTCTCTCTCTCTCGCTCTCTGGCTTTGGAGCCCGCACACGAGCTTGGCCCGACTTTGACAACACCGCCGCATGTTGATAAGGTCTGTTGGGTTGTACTCTTGCCCCTCCCCCCTCTCCCCCCTTGCGTCTCCTTCAGTTTAAACAATGAGATTATGTTGACGATATGGTTTGACAATTGTCGTACATTGTTTGACGTTTGCCGATTTCTATTGACACTTTATCGCTTACAAGGATGTAACGCTGTCTTTCTGAGAATAAAACACGAGCACAGCCCTTTGTACTGCCGACCCACAGAAGTTCTCTCTCTCTCTCTCTCTCTCTCTCTCTCTCTCTCTCTTTAATTCTATTTAGCCTAATTGGGGCTTTGGACTTTCAATCTAATCGGATAACTGGGCCAGGTTGTTAGGCAGCGTAACGTGGAAAAATCTATTGCAATTTGGGCTAATTGAGTCTTCGGCTCTTTTTTAGCTGGTAACCAGACTAGTAGGGGGGGGGGGGGAGGGAAGGAGGTAGAACTGTTTTCTTTTGCAATTGCGATAGTTGTGGGACTTCAGAGCATGGATTTCAACTAAGCTGGGGGAAGTTTTCAACTGGCTGAGACATTAATATAAGAGCTGAGCTGCAGCCAAATAGTCTTAAGCCATATCAAAATCCCTATGTTATACATCCTAGCTAAGCCTAGCTAAGTTAGGGAGCTGGATTAGAACCTCAGTAAAATAACTATTTGACGACGATCTGTATAACGAACCAAAACTTGGGTTTGTCAGGAATGGAAATGTTATTAGTTTTTGGTGCTAATCATTTAATTATAATTTAATTCATTTAAGTAGTATATTTCTTTAAAAGAAAGGAAAACATCCTTGTTTCAGGTTTAGCTATCTATCTATCTTAGTTAAACTAATAAAATCAGTTTACATTTTTAATTGTTGTGGTATCTAGTGTCAGGAAAAGCTAAGGACCTCAATTATAATTAAGTGAGATTAAAAGCCAGAAGAGCTAACAAAGGGTATTTTATTTAGAGGTTCCACCTCCAATAAGTATTTAACTTGCATAAATTGATCAGATCTGGTTACCCTGTTCTCATCTATGTATATCATGAGCTCTCATAGTAGTTAATAACCCAACGAGTTTAAAGGGAGTTGATCCAGATAGTTAATATGCAAATAGGAGCCAATTCTTATGTCAAGTACAGAGTAACAAATTCGAAGGGAGTTTGATTAAAGAACAATTTTGAAAATCTGTAAATCATAACAAGAAACTGTGCCCAAACTCAATACGCCAGCTAGAAACGCAAGCAACCAGATTTTAATTCAAATACAATTCGAGCCCGAGTCGAGTAGCCCAACTTGAGGCAATTAAGTAAGAGATAGTCAAGTTAAAGGTAAACACAAACACACTCACCCGACATTGAGCCCAGTTCGCTGGAATGGTTATTATTGCTAAGATTTGTATTGTTGTTGTTATTACTGCTAATGTTGTTGTTGCTCTCCACAGATGATGATGTTAGACTACTTTGCGATGACTTCTCGAGCACATCGTGATCCTCCTTGCAGTACAGGGCGCCCGCGTCGCGTAACGCGAATTCATCGCCTGTTCAGAACCGAGAAATAGCAATAATAAATAGATTAATAAATAAATAAATACACTATCGTGTGTCTGAAGGGAGGGCAACAACAACGCACCTGGCAGCAGTTGACGGGCACACGCTGAGCAACGAAAACATTCGATGTGAAAGATTTTCGTTTTGGCTCGCATCACAAAATCATTTTTGCTAAAGGAGTTACCGCATTTATCACATTTTGTACCAAATAACCTGCGAATAAAATGGGTGGAAGAGGAAGAAAGAAGAAGAAGAGAGTCGCATGATTAGAGCCAATGTGAATAGGTATGTAAACAGCCTTGAATGCGTTCAAGTCGCTTGCTTATGACTATTAAAAAAAATATATATACATATATACAAAAATATATGAAATACTAAAGAAAATAAATAAAAAAATGAGTGGGAAAGGGAAAAGGCGACGCTGCTAGACAGGCAGATACCCCGTAGAATGTGATGCATTAGCCAATTGAGCTTTGTAGTATGTTTTAATACAAAAGTTGACTTCTTCCACTTTTAAGATTATGCACATTTCAATAATATTTCAAATTTTATATTTAACATATCTATTATATATATATATAGTTATCCTATTTATCCTACTGTGTAGCTATATACCTCGTAAGCTGGCTGCAGCTTTTATAGACGCCGAGTTCGGTGAGGCAGAATATGCATATATAAAATATTTATAGAAATGCATTATATATTATATTTTTCTTTTATAGGTACGCAGTTGTCAGGCCCTCTTTTGGCCATTTTATGGTTGTAGGGTATGCAAAAAAAAAATTAAATAAATAAATAAGAATGAAGAGAAAAAAAGGCAATGTAAACCAGCCGCGGTCTTTTGTGGCTGCCGCCCTGAACATCAATCATTTGTGCAGGTAAAGTGTTAATTTATAGCTTTGCACGTGTTAATCAATTATTCAAAGATTTGCATGGCAAATAGTTGGCAAGTCGCGACGATGCGACTGTAGAGTAACAGCCACCCCCCCTCCCCCTGACAACACCCGCTCGCAAATGCCAATTTGTAAATGGTTGTTGTTGTCGTTGTTGTTGCAGTGATGAAATCCGTGAGATACCCGAAAGCAGCTCCACAGCTGTCGACGGCCGTTTAGAATGTGTTTATGTGTACCCCAAACAAGAGCCGTTGGCAAGCTCCATCTAATTGGCCTGGCCAACAAGTGACGGCTGCTACAATTCTGAAACAGGGCCAAGCGCATGATCAAGCCGAACAGGGCAACAGCGCGTGCGTAGGGTATCTTCGCTGTCAGCTTACTAATTTCCACAATTAGCTCGTGATTGTACAAGTGGCAAAATGTTAAGAGCAGCGCTAACAACTCGCGACTTATATAGAAAAAACTGTTAATTTTCTATAGGAACTGAAATTTTAATCAGGCTAAATATGAGCTGGGGTTTTCACGTGAATAAGCCAAAAGAAAAGGGGACAGGGGATCAAAAAAAATATATATATATATCTTAAATTAAATCTTAGACATAAGTAGCTGGAACTTTTATATATTAAATTAAATCTTAGTCATATGTAGCTGGAACTCGGCGAGCGTTATGAAATATTTAATATAAGATCTCAATAAAAAATAGTTCCAAATTCGATTTACTCTTAAGCGTAGGAAACTTAAACTAGGCTCTTGAAAGTTTAATCCTAAGATACTTAGGTTCTATATCGAACTGCATACTTTGAGCGTTATTAAGCTTTACTTTTTTTAACTAAAAATTGATTTGTTAAAACTATAATTCGCTAATCAATTCCTTCTCTTTTAACATCTTATAATATTCATACTCCAATATCTTTTTAGTGCGAGTTGTGGAAAAACAATAATAATAGAAAGGCATCTTATGCCTAGAACTATTTGCTTTTCTTAAGAGCTATATCTAGTTGCTTGAAGCCAATATCAAAGATCACTTACCTAACATAATCACGCTTGCAATAGGTTTTGCCATCGCGCACAAAACACGTACAGCTCTCGTCCAGAAATTGCCTGCATTCCTGGCACTTTAAGCACGCCGCATGCCATTCCAGATCGGGCGCAACGCGCAGTATATACTGATCGTGTATTTGGCCGCCGCAGCCCACACAATGCGACAAGCGTTGTTTTTCTGTAAGATCAAATAAATTCCAAACATATATAAGTATCTTATTTGCAATTGCATTAAATTTTAAATTCAAATGAGAATTGTGCGCTAATAATAGAGCTGGCTGCTATGACACTTCGGGCTCAGTTGCAACGCACTTAACAGAGCAGCGCAGTTAGCAGCTGTTAGAGCTGTTAGCGACTGCGAGCTATGTTAAGTTGTGCAGTTTGAATTTCATTAAAATTCAATTACGTTTTTATTAAGATGATGAAAACTTGAAGTTTCAGCATTTTATTCAGTGCCGTCGGCAACCGACAGCGTCGGTAAATCACTTGGCGCTTTGTTTAATCTGCTGATGTGTTTTACATGAAGCTGGCGCTGCACTTTTTGCCAATTATGCGCCTCGATTTGTTGTAAACAAAAATAAGTAAGTCGCAAAACAAAGATGGCGCTAATTAACAAACTGCTATCAAATAAGCCCAGAGCTGAGCCGCTGTGTGTGTGCTTGTGTGTGCCGCCCCAAAAATAAAACTTTTGCCGGAAAAACATTTGAAAAATTCATAAATCTGCCAAGCGGCGCACAAATTTTCAAGTATTTAAGTTGGGTGCCTGGACCAAAAGTTGAGCCTTCAAAGAGCCAAAAGTTTTGGCTCGGGCGCCAAAAGCAGAAGAAAAAAAATCAATGCAATCATTGCCACATTATGTACGAGTGCTGCCAGTGCTGCCACCCCAAATGCTGCTAACGGCCCGCTATATATGTATATTTATATATATATATATATATGTATATGTGTGTGTGTGTGTGTGTTTTGTAATCCTTGGCAGCACAGCGAAAAAAACTTTTGCAACAGGAAAAACTTTTCGCCTGTTGAAAAATTAAGAAAAACTTTGACGCGCGTTTAGCACGTTTTAAATGTTTCGTTGTGCCGCACACACACACAAAGATGCACACGCACACACGCATACACAGAGAGAGCAAGCGACACACACGAAGCTTTGTGGCTGTTTCCTCTTTGTATCTTTAAACGTGGCTGCGTATCTCAGCGCGTTGTATCTGTATCTGCAAAGCAACTGCTGCTGTGTGTGTGTGTGTGTGTGTGTGTAGCTTGCGTATCTTTCGCACTCGCAGCCTCTGCACATGAATTATTTATAAAGGCGGAGCAGACAAGTTGCTGCCGTTGCCCGTTCGTTGTTGGGCCTTTTGTTGTTGTTGCTGTTGCTGTCTTTCTTTTTCTTTTTCTTTTTCTTTTTTTTTTTCGGCCTGCGCTTTTTTTCGCCTGGTTTTCTCGTTTGCTTGTATTTGTTGCTTTCATGCTTGAAGCATTTCAGACGCCAGCATTTACTTCCATGTGCCTCGCCACCCAGTTATCCGCGCTGTCTCCCCCCCCTCCACCCCACCTCCACTCAGCCGGCCTTCAGCAGCAGCCTTCAAGCCCAAAGCTTCAAGCTACCCGGCCTCAGCCTTTGCCTTTTTGCGTGGCATGTGCGCTTTTTTCTGCCCGCATCTCTTTCGCACTCGCGCGTTCGCTGTCCCGCTCAAGCTGCCAGCAAAGCTACCCTATATAGTCAGTCATTGTTGTTGTTCTTGTTGTTGTTATTGTTGTTGTTGTTATTGTGTGCGTGGCCACCATTTTTTTCTTCCGACTCCTCGCTGTTGTTGTTGTTGTTGTTGTTGTCGCTTTTGGACAGCTTCTTTTGTATAAATTTCCAGGCTGCGTATCTTTTGCTGACTGACATTTCGCATTCATTGTTTGTTGCTGAGTGTGCGTGTGTGTGTGTGTGTGTGTGTGTGGGTGTAGGTGTTTGTCTGCCTTAATGATCCTGCGCAGTGCGTTTCTTGCACACACACGCACACACACCGCAGCCATTACGAGTCGTAATGGGAATTTAAGCGCAACTCCTGCGCTTGTATCTTTTTTTTTTTTAGAGGGGGACTAAACTGGCGGGGTAGTTGGGTTTGGGGTTCTTTCCGCTTTTGCGGCGTATCTTTTGCATGTTGTGCTGCCCAAAACCACCCCATGAAAAATGTGTGTGTCTGTTTTTTGGGGGTTGCTGCCGCGCGCTGAGGCGGTTGGGGCGGCTGGGGCTGTTCTGGCTGGCTTTGGCAGTTGGCGCGCCGTGGTCTGCTCGATTTTTCGTTTTTCGGCGCTATTTGCGGCACACTTTGGGGTTTTTTGCGGGCGGCGGAGAGCGGGAGGGTTGCGGGCTGCGTGGGCACCGGCAAATGCAATTTTCGTCTCGTGTTTGTCGTCTATGAATTTTTCGACTGCGGCAGGCGGCAGGCAGCAGGCAGCGGGCGGCACTTGCGGTGGGCCGGGCGAGGTGTGGCAGCACATGCGGCTGCTGCGGCTTTTTCACTTTTAACGAGCAACGTTTCGCAGCATTTGCAACATTTTGCAGCATTTGCAAGCTGCGTGTCATTTTTGCATGTCGTTCCATTTTGTTGTTTTCTTTTTCTTTTTTGGCTATAAATTTTTCAATTAAACAACTGACAACAGGCGAGAGCAACAAAAAGAACCAACATGTTGTTGTTGTTGCTGCTATGATCTTGGCTTCAACTTCAAGTTTTATTTTGTAGTGTTTAAATTTTAATGGCCGCACCTTTTGGCTGCTGTCTGCTCTTGAACCTTTTTTTCTATAGCACTATTAGATATCTATACTCTAGCCAAAGGGGTACTTCAAATAGATTATACTACGTGTAAAAGCTTACAAAAGAGAGTCAAAGTTAAAAAAATGAATTGTTTAAATTATAATTAAAATAATTAAAAACTGTTCAAGCAATTTTTAAATTAATGTCATTATTTTTCCAATATATTATAAACTAAAATTTTATATTTTCAGTCAATTGTACTTATTTATTTTCAACTTCAAACCATGCCCTAAAAATAGCTAAGGAGCATATCCTTAACAAATTTATAAAAAAAAGTTGAAACTAATTGACAGGATCTACAGATATTTACATTTTTCATGAATACAATTTAAATTTTTAAGTGTATTCAAAGCGGGCGACTAGCGCAAAAATGGTTGCTCCTCTGCAGATAAAATGTAAGCAAATCTACAACAAGCAGCTTAAATTAAAAAAAAAAAAAGAATCTCAAGATTTGTGTGCTGCACAGCAACGCGTAGAGAATTCGTATCTGACTGAGTATCTTGCGCGTTTAAGCGTTTTTATCTAATTACACGCGTTTCGCTCGTGTACAGCCGGAGCTGAAGCTGGAGCTGGAGCTGGAGCCGAGCTCGACTGAGAAGTGGCCAGTTTGATGGATAGTTGAGCGCACTCTATGACTGATTTGAGCGACTGTCTGGGCCGTGCGATTGGGGCAATAAACATATCAAAGCCGAATAATGAACGCCCAGAACGCATGAGATGCGCAGCTTTAACCAGCAGCTGGGCTTATCGGAGTCGGCGATCTTTCAGAAGACCCAAATCGAACTGGGAAAAATGTATTTGCTGGCTGTGCAACCAGTTTTTTTTCCTTTTCTCTTTTCTCTCTGTTGCAATGGCTGCCACAGACTGTGCCGTGCCACATGCCTGGACTGTGGCTGCAACAACTGCTGCTGCGACTGCTGCGACTGCGGCTGCTGCATCAATGTTGTTGTTGTTGTTGTCGACAACGGCAACATGCAAAATGCAAAGCATCGATAAGATATACACGAATACGTGCCCGAGAGTGCCGAGTGGTCCCCCAGCAGTCCATGGGGCACGTCGAAATTATGGAAGCTCTTGCGGATATGCGCGCGATTTCAAAAGCAACTACTGTTTAAGTCGCTGCAGGTTTCAGCTACCTTTTTCCCCTTTAGCTGTTGCTGTTGTTGTTGTTGTTGTTTTGGTTTTGGTATTGGTATTTTGATTTTTTGATTTATGGCGCATTTGGTTGAATGGAAACACAAAGCGCAGCCACTGACAGTTGAAAAGCAAGTGCCGCCGCCAAACTAGGAATTTCACATGATCATAAAAGAGCCCAGAGACGCGACGACTGCGACGATTGCGGCGACTGCGACTCCCACAGGCCAGCACAAGCTGGCCGCGTGACTTCTACGAAAATTTGTCATTTTTCCAGGAATAACGCCAAGTTCTCTCCCCCCTCTCTCTCTCTCTGTCAGTTTTTTAGTTCGTTCTTTTTACCTGGTCCAGCGAAACGCTTAAAAAATTAATGATGACAGCGCTGGGAACACGTGCCGCGTCCTGTACTGTTTCTGTATCGTTCGCCGATTTTCGATTTCTCGCATTCACATTTTGACAGACTCATCAATTTTGTAGATACGTAACGAGCGCTCATCCTGGCAGCCTTCATTTCACTCTCCGTGCCCTGCCCTGGGCTCTTGCCACTGATTAGGCAACATTCGCTGGCCATTGTTTTGAGCTCAGAGCGTGGGCAGGGGCTGCCCTGCCACACCTTCGCCTTCGCCTCCTCCTACTCCTACTCCTCCTTGCTGCTCGGCCATTGTCTGGCTCTGGCTGTCTGGTCCGTCCCGGCTGGTCACTGGTTTTTGTGTGGAAGGAAGCTTTGTGGTTTTTGATTTGTTTGTCTGCCTCTGCTTGCTGGGATCCTATCAATTATGTGCCCGCTCTACCTCCATCTGTGTGTGTGTGTGTGTGTGTGTGTTTGCGCTTGTGTGTGCTGCAATTTTGGGCTTTTCTGCATTTTGACTGTGCGTCTCAAGTTGGCTTAATTAAGTGCAGTTGCTTTGACAATGACAACGTAATCTTCGATTTAGCTATAAGCCACATCAAAAACAATGTACCGCCTCCCATAAACATATCCGCAGATATCGATTGCCGTATGTATGCATATTGATATAGTATGTGTGTTTGTGTATATAAATTTGCCTAATTAATTACACAAAACACCAAAGAGCATTTCGATTGGGGCACAAATCGAAAAAAGATGCGGCACTAGAGAACGGGTTAAATGTAAGCTGGAGATGGTAGCGTGAGCGCCAGGCACGGTTAGTGATGGGCATCTGAGAGTGCGAATCGCATAGGGAGGCTGTTTTAACTTATTTAACTTAAATGTGTAAGAAATGTGTTCAGTGGACAGAGGCTATTAGAGCGTGAGTCGGGCTTTCATTTCAATTTTAATTCAATTATTAAAACAAGAATTAACTATAATGAGAAATATTATTTTCCTGATTTAGTAGTTAGAGAGTAAAACAATTGCTATTAACTATAGTTTTTCTAGAATATGTTGAGTTCCCAATACTGATTTTGAGCTCGAGTTCGAGTTGCCTTGTCAAGTTGTTCTAGTTCGATTTCGAGCTCAACAAAATGTTATAGATTTACCGGCATTAACTTATATTTCTGATTGCTCATCCCAGATAACATTCCCAGCTTCTTCTATAAAAGGCAACTTACTTAAATGAATTCCAAAATGTAGAAAAAATCTTTTTCTTTAACTTGCAAATGTTTATTGTTTTACGATTTACTTGAATCTTTTTTGTGTTCCACGCAGATTATATATTGTATAACTCCGCCATGTTCACTTGCTCTCTCTTCAAACTATTTGAAGGCATTTGTTTTTTTTTCCGCTCTCAATGTTTTGCAACCATTTGTGTATAGTCTTTTCTTTCTCAAATTAATTTGTATTGTAGCCGTCTGTTTTGAGTCGCACTTTGATTGATCTCATTGTGCATTGAAGTGGACAGCAAATGTGCTCGTGTCACGCGTTCATCTCGCATCGAGTGTGTAAGCCGAAGCGCAGTCAATATAAATATAACAGAACTGATCAATGCAAACAGTTGGCTTCGATTTCGAATCAATGGAGAAAAAACATTCCCAACAAAAATCCAAAAGAAGCCGCCGGCTGCAGTCACTTTGAAGTGTTTGATTTTCGTATTGGCCGCTCGTTGTTGTAGCTCTTGTTGTTGTTGTTGTTGCTGTTGTTGTAGTTGTTGGCTGTCGTTTTATTGAAGCCAAATTTGAATACGAGACATGCAGCAAGCGGCGGCAGAAGCTGCCAATGCCGCGACATCAAAGAGTGCCTGGACTCAAAATGGACATGGGCCTGCAACACACAATTTATGCCAGCCAAAAGACGTACACATACACATACACACACGCACTGAGAGATATTTGAGTGCTGCAACGGAAATGACCTTTTTTTCTCGTTGTGTGTGTGTGCAACAAAATGCCGCAGCCAGCACTGAGCCCGAGCTCTGGCTGGGATTCTGGATTCTGGATGCTGCGTGTTGCGTGTTGCTTGGCGCGCAGACAGATGACAAGACGCGATAGTGTCCAGAGTCTGAGCTCCTCTGAGCTTCTTGTACAACCGGTACAACCAACAAGGGAGAGCGAGAGGGAGAGAGGGAGACAGCTCGGAGCTGTGGTACAAGCGGGCTAAGTGATGATCATGATGGGTTATTAGGCAGGTTGCGTTGACAACGCATTTGTCTTGGCCAAACGCCGACGCAGGATCGCTCAGGGTGTGTGTCTCTCTCTCTCTCACTCTCTGTATGTGTGTGTGTGTGTGTATTTGTGTGTATCTCAGATAAGCGCGCGACATTTATTTATGGTGTTTTAACACAAGTGTCGCCAATGGCCAAAAAGGCGCCGTTCGCCCGCTAACCGAGACCCCGAAAAAACCCCAGACGAAGGTTCACAGAGTGAAAGCCGCAAAGTCAGTTCCAATTCTTTTTTTCCCCTCTCCTCCCCCGCGCCCCTCAACACTTTTAAATAACTCTGACGGCTCAGCGTCAGAAATGACTGGAAATGTGTCAAATTAACGTCAACTCGAATCTGAAGTCAACTTCAAGTTGCCTGGCCCGCCTTGCGTCTTGCCGCCCCTCAGCGCGAAGAGGGAAAAAAATGGAAATCAATTAAAGCTAAACAACAAATTGAAATTCAAATACAAATTCGATAAACGAAATTGGAAATCAAAATGCAGTTTAACCTTTTAAGGCCAACGCAACATGTTGCAAATGCTGACAGGCTGCCGCTGCCCCTGCCCCTACCCCTGCCCCTACCACACTCTCTCACAAGCCACATTTTTGGCTAGTTTTTCAATTATATGTTGCATACCCTTGCAGAGGGTCTTCTAGTTATGTCAGCAAATATGTAACGCACATCAAGTATTTTTATATTCTTAATCAGATGAGTAGCTACACTCGAAGAAATTGTTACTTATAAAGAATTTTAGTATAATGAAGATTTCTATGCCTTTCATGAAACAAGCTCGGAATGGGTCGGATCCATTTACCATTTTATATAGCTGTCAAAGAAATGATTCTTGTATGAACAACTTTTTCGTTTCTTAAAATATTTTGATCCCACTGGGCAGTTACAAGTTCTACCACGCTTAATTCCTAACAATATCTGACAGCTACATCATATAGATCTATGTGCAAAGTCAGTTCAAGAATGTTGTTTTTTTATAAATGATTTGTTTTGCTTTTTGTCAATATATCTAACAAACCTTTGCAATTACCGCCTCACCATTCTCCCAACTGCAAATCCTTGGCGCGTAAAGCTTTCACATAAAATCATTTTTTGCCAGTTGCCTGAAAGAGTATTTCATTTTTGGCTTGCCATTGTTAACCGTTTTTCTAATTTTCAATGATTTATTATTTTTTTTATCATAAATGCGTTTGGCATTTTGGCTGCTTGCGTCTAATTAGCCAACACTTTCGGGCCAAGATTTGTGTGCGTGGCTTTTGGCAAAAGAATTGACCACATTGTTGCATTCAATTGTTATTGCTGTTGTTGTTGTTGTTGTTGCTGTTGTTGTTGCTGTTGTTGTTGTTGTTGCTGTTGGCTTTGTTGTTGTTTTTGCTCTCCATGGCAGGCGGCTTGTGTAAATATTTGACCTGACGCGTGTGAACTTTAACAGTTTTTATGCTTTATTTGTCGCAAATATTGCGCAAACATGAACAGGCAAGCAAAGCGGACCCATCTACCCCTCCTCCGCCGCCCATGCCACTAGACCCCTTCTCTGTGCTGCCAGAAACAACGACGCTGCCTTGTTTGCATTTCGGGCCTCGGGGATGTTCAAGTTGTTGTTGTTGTTGCGCATGCGGGCACCTTTTGCACTTGAGCAGTGCGAATGTTGTTGTTGTTGTTGCTGTTGTAGTCTGTGGTGTTGCCATGTTGCACTGGCCCGCCCCCTGCCCCACCGCACGCGCAGCATGCAACATGCGTTAGCAACATACTTTCTGCAGTCGGCAAAATATCAGTTGGATGGTGTGAATTCCACAACAGTTGCGGCCACTAGAGAGGAGCCCATGGAGGAGTGGAGCAAAAATAAAAAACAATCCCAAAAACAATCTAACTAATGCGGCTAACAGGCATTTCAAAAGTTTAGAAAGTCAGCGTTAAATTACTTGCAATTATTTTGTGTATCTTTAAATTAAATACAAAATTGATTAAAGCTTAAAATAATTTGGGTCGCACAACTTTAATTAATTTAACTGCAATTCATAATCCCACGCTTAGAAATTGTTTCTGTTGGAGAATTTGTCTTTGGCCAGCCAGAAAGTAAGATGGAGAAATACTTTTTATAAATATAATTAATTAAATTATGCAACAAATCAAACTTTGATTCGGGCCCCCAAATAGAGTTTTGTTTGAAAATTATTTTTGTTTTGGGTTTTTTTAATTTTAGCTTCTAGTAAGCCCTTTTTTCAGATATGCATAACTTTTGCAAATTTTATCCGAATTTAATTATAGATAAAGTTTTCAAAATTTAAGCTTATATCAAATTTGTCAATTACCGAAGTACCCATCGGCTTGTGAATGGAATAATCAGAAGTTATTAAATAAAAATAAAAGAAATATACGAAGTTATTCTTATATTGGATATGGTATCTCTGTTCCCATTCTTTATCAGAACGAAGCACAAAAGCTCCATTTCCATGGGAAAAATTCGGAGTTTAGTTTAAAATATCTTTAAAAGCTTAAAAGTTATTATGATCCAAAGTCCAAGTCCAAGTATATTTTGGATATATCAGTCCAATTGGAAATTCTTGTTTGAATAACTTTTATGCATTTAAAGATGTCCTAAATGAGCCCTAGCATATCTTATAGGTCCCATGGAAATAGAGCTTTTGTGTGAAATAAATTGTTAAGAGAGAATGTTGAGAGAATTGAAGCCCTTAACAGCTTTGCCAAGCGTTCATCTCTAGTTAAGCTGATTGGACTGGGTGTGCCCGAGGGCCACATTCCTGTGCACATTGCACTTGGTGTGCGTGTGTGTGGTGCGTGTATGATTGTGTGTGCACCGTTATAAAAACTTAAGACCTCATTAAAAGAGGCCGCCGCTGCTTTATGGCTGCCCAAGATCGAGTTGACCATTTAACGCCGTCCACTCAATGCACAGCTCGTTGAGGTCCTTTTATATGATGCTCCGAGAACCAAATATATATATCTATATAAATCTATATATATATACATATAGAGATATATGTATAAGAAGTTAAGGCTGTTCGATTACGCGCACGCAAGACTGGGCCGCATCGAAGTTCATTTTGGCCAGGTTTTCAGTTTTTCATTTCAAGCCCGTCTCTGGGCTAAAAGGAAGGCCGCCAAAGGCTGCGCGTTGTTCATGCAAATTTTAACTTCATTTCGGCTTCGTTTTGTTAATTAATTTATATTATTTTATTTGGGTGTCGTATACAAGCGGAGCGATCCACAGATCGTTGTCGTGGCCCGTTGTTGTTGTTGTTGTTGTTGACATGCCTTGTGGCTGGTTGTTGTTGTTGTTGTTGTGTTGGATTCTCTACAGTTCTCTCTGCATCTGCAGCGCAAACGAACGACAAATTTATATTTAATGAGCTTCATAAAATTTGAATTTCAAAGGAGCATTGCACCGCAGCGGCATGTTCGAACGGGCGGCGTTGATTGCCACTCGATGTGTCCGAGCTGCAGTTGGAGCTGGGAGTCCGGCTCCGGCTACGGCTCTGTCTGCTCTGATCTCTCTCTCTCTCTTTCGCTCTGCAGCCTGCAGCCTGGTGTCTGAGTCAAGTCTTGGCCAATGAAGGTATATAAATTTGCTGGCTTTATGGCGTTTTAAGTAGGCCTGCTTTATGGGCTTGCAGTTCAGGTCCAGCTTAGTCCAAGCACCACTCACACACACTAGACACACACGCACACACACACTCACACCTGATGCCGAGTCGCTATGATTCATTGGCGCTGTGTGGTCGTAATCGTCCACAACGTTGTCGTTGTTCTCGTTCTCGTTGTCGTCTTCTGGTCCGCCGCGAAGACTTATTGCTGCCCACTTAGGCGACAAAACGCTGACGGGGTATTCTCTTCTCTTTTTTTGTGGCTGCTCACTAAATAAAGATGAATCCCCCCAAGAGCCCAGATCCGCAATATGTGTCTGCAACTTGTTTAGCGAGTTTCTCACCTCGTTGGCAACATTTCAATTTGACATAATGAGCCACATTTTGTTACCAGTAGGCATTACCACAGATGGTTAGGCTACCTAACTAGAAAATGTACGCGAGGGCCCGATACAAACAAACAACCATCCACAGCAACATAAATCAGCATAGTCCGAGTTAATTGTATGAAATTTGTCAAGTTTTGGCTTGATTTAAGATTTGTTTGCCAATTGAAAATTGCTTCTTATGTTATTCGAATAAATTTAAATAACATTTTCAACGATTAATCTTACATTTAAATATTATAATATATATACTTATATATGCATATATTTTATATACTTTTATGTTTCGGTTCTGTGTCATTAATCAATTAAATTATTGATCGCGAAATAGGCTTGTACTGTGGCTCGTATTAAAAAAAGAAAGATTTAACATATTCAAAAGACATGTATATTCAAAATGTAACGAGCTTTTAAGTTGAATAAGATACATCTTCAAAAGACTTGTATATTCAAAATTTAATGAGTTTCTGAGCTGAATTAGATTTCTTTTTTCAAAATCGTATCATGGTTAATGTTAATCTATAATGCGTATTTTAAACCTGTTGAGAAATATGTCGGGAATACTTTTGAATATTTTAAAAAGAATATAGATTTTTATAAACTATATTCTATATATTTGTTATACATATTGATTGACAGAAAATCAAACTGTGAAAACTTAAAAACTGCATGTATATAGAATTAACTCTTGGAAAACTTCTGCCGCACATTTGGAAATTAAATCGAAAATTGTTTTATTGAACCATTTCTCCACTTTGTACTTTTTATAGATTTAGGCTCTTCAGTTCACGTTTAAAGCAACATTTAGTTATTCTCTATCAAATCAAAACTCTGCCATGAATTATAATAAAATAAATATAATATTATATTATATTTTTGGTAAGGTTTTCAACACACATGAAATGAAATCTACAAACCAGTTGAGAGTTTGCCATTGATTTATCTATAATATTTATGATGTTGTTTGCAATTTGTTTTTTAAAGAATTCTGGTTCTGCTTTCATGTTACGTAAATTGAAATAAATCCAGAGCGAAATAAAAGTAATTGCCACAAAGATGTGCAACTCGTTTGGCCAGTTGCCACGTTGCCTGGCGTCTGGCAACATGGCAGCGCTGACATAATGTGCCACATTTTGTTGCAGGTAGTTACAGTGGGCATATCTGTATATACATATATACATCCTGGCTGCAAGTCAAAATATTGGCAGGTAACGGTAATTAGCTAGACTAGGCTACCGTCGTCTGCCAGTGTCTGCCCCGTGACCGTGCCCCGTAGATTTAGACGTAGCCGACGTAACCGTACCCCGCAAACGTCTCAACCTCAACCACCGCCGTGCCGTCATCTAATTTTGAATGAGTTGCCCCGTGGCGTGGCGCGTCGTCGCAGTCACAGCGAGCGGTCGGGTTCGAGTGTCTCTGACAGAGAGTGGGAGAGAGAAAGATAGATAGAGAGAGAGCGAGAGAGAGAGAGATGGCGAGAGGGGCGTTCAACCTGTTGATAGCCGCGTCTGACTTACCAGACGATACTTGAGATTAAGAGCTCTCAATACAAACAGGCGACATGCTAAAATGCCTCTCTCCCACTCCTTCTCCCTCTCCCTCTCCCTCTCCCTCTCCCTCTCCCTCTCCCTCTCCCTCTCCCTCTCCCTCTCCCTCTCCCTCTTCCTCTCCCTCTCCTGGCAAGCACTTGATAAGTAACTGATGCGGAAAAGTAGTTCTTGTAATGCGATATACTATATAAGACTTGGGCATTATATAACCAGGCGCCGTTGCTGCTGCTGCTGCTGCTGCTGCTGTTGCAGCAATTGTTGCCTCAAGTGTCGCTTACAATTCTTTTGGAGTACCAACTGACGCCAAGAATTGAGTCTGGAGTTGAGATTGGCGGCGTCTAGTTATTTGATGTAACCAAATCTCAGTTTGTTGCACTGCCGCATCCTGTTGAAAGTAGTTGTTGTTGTTGCTTGCTGCTCGCTTTTTATTGTCCCCCTGCTTAATTAGTCATTAAAATGGGGGGGTATATAATAAAAATGACACTCGTAAAAAGCAATGCTCAAAAGAGATAGCCACACACAAATAGAGTGAAACAGCGGCGCCCCCAAAAGAGCTTTAAAAGCGACGCCATTAAAGCGACCAATGTGCCGCATTGCATGCAACACGCGCAACGACGCAGCGACCCAGAGCTCCCAAGCTGGCCAACTGACAGCCAGACGAATGCACCTGAGCACACACACACACACACACACACACACACACACACACACACACGCACACCTGGCTGTAGAGGTGTCATATGGCGCAGCGGGTGTTCCCGAGCCAAAAACTAACCCTGAACAGCTCCCCTTCCCCCCAGAATCCCAGCGGGAATCGCGACGCCAAAAGGCGCCGTTTAATGAGCGCCTGGAGAGCGGCACGAGCGGAACTTTAACTGGTGGTTGCTTAGCTGGGCTTGCTTAACATTTACTGGCTCGGCCGCGGCACAAACACACACGCGATAAACGGGCGTGGCATGCCACACAGCCCTGGCAAACCAATTTTGGCATTATTTATCAGTTGATTTATGTGCAAAGTCGCTCAAAATGCACAACCTCTCCCTCTCTCTGTCTCTCTCTCACTCGCTCTCTCTCCTATCTCATTCACTCTTTTCAGCTTTAAATTTCTTCTGTTTTATTTTTGGGAAATTTAATATTCATTTGCCCAGCCGTTGCTTGCCCCAAACAGTAGCCGCTGCCGCCTGACAAGCGCTGACACCTTGACTGAACTTTAAGAGCAGCAATTTTTTGGTTTTTAATTGCACTTTAATAGGCGGCCGCTGCTTTAATGTGCCCACTGGGCCCAGGCCAGGTCAGCGAGTCGAGAGCTCAGGGCCTGCTGTAATTAGGCCAGAAAACCATTTGGTCTTTAAGCGAATGCAGCCGCGGCTAGCCAAGTATCTGGCGGATACACGAGCATAATCAGCTTTAAGCTGCAGCTACTATGATGTCACGAATGAATGCATGAGAGTGAGAGAGAGAGGGCTAGAGAATGAGAAAGAGAGGGAGGAGCAAAGAAGTAGACGATAGCAAGGCTAGACCTTAAGAGATGCTACAAATAATTTAAGACTTCTTTCTTATGCAAAGCGAATCTTATCCAATAATTTATCTCAGTGGTGAGTCGATAATTTGCATTCATTTATATATTACAGTGGTCATTCGCATATTACAACAGTTCGGCTTTAATGTTAAATGGTTTTAGAGAAAAATTTGAGACCTTGAGACCTTATCCCCCTTACAATACTTAACATGTTCACGAACATGCTGTAATATTTTAATTTAATCATTTGAAGAGATCATTTCTATTTCGTTCCCAGAGTTTTAAGCTGTTAAAAAGGAATCTAATTTCTGAATAACGATAATTATAATAATAATAATAATAATTATAATAATAATAATAATAATAATAAAAATAATAATAATAATAATAATAATAATAATAATAATAATAATAATAATAATAATAATAATATTAAAAATAATAATAAAATTAAAAATAATAATAATAATAATAATAATAATAATAATAATAATAATAATAACAATAATAATAATATTATTAAGAATAATAATAATTTATTCGAAGATATAATTTCTAGTGATCATTGTATATTTATTAAATTAAAATAGTTATTTTCTACTGTCTATTGTCTGCCCACTTCACCATCTATAAATTTGGTATATCTTTAATTTTAAATATAATTTATAGCTTGCCAAGAACTAAGTCCCACTTTTATATACAAATTATTTGTATCGTTTTTTAACATATTTTATGAGTCATGTAATAATAATACCTAATAATAGCTTAAAATAATTTAATTTCATCATAACATCTTCCATAACAGAATAGCTTTTATGTAAACAAACAGGCGGGCTTTGTCATGTTAACGGGAACTGTTAACATCCTACATCGGCTTACTTGGTTAGCATCAATAGCTGCCAGCACTTTTTAAACTAACACAGTGTATATCAAATATTTCTCACTACATTTTTGTTAACATTTTCAACATATTTTACTTGGCTTACTTAAGTTTTTTTTTTTGTTGAATCCACTATTAAAATTGCCCTGCAAAATCAATAATATTCGTCTCCATCCCGACTCAACAGTGCATAAATAAATGTGTCTTAACCCTTTTGATTATAGGGCATTCAATGGGTCGCCCGGCACACCCACATGACAAAATTTATGCGCCACTCGCTAAAAAAAAAATAAGAAACAAATTCGTCTATATTTTATGGGTTTGCTTTTTTCGGGTTTCCGGTCAAGTTTTTTCGGTATTCCTGTCTGCCATACTCTCCCCTTGCCGCTGCCTCTCTCGCTCCCGCTCCCACTTTGCCGCTGTCTGCCTGTCTGCTCGGGGTGATAAAGTTATTTAGGCGCAAATCATAAATTCCAAAACAGAACCCTGAGCGAAGCTTATCTGATTTTGCACTTGGGCCCGGCACTAGATCAATATGTTGGCCTGAAACCTGTGCGGGCTGCATTTGGAATTGGGATACGGGGATATACAGATTCCCAAACAGAATATCAGAACCCGAAAAAGACAGCTGTGCGCCTGCGCCTGTTGTCACAATTGTGTGTGTGAGTGTGTGTTGCACACAGAGGCAGGGACTAGGACAGAGAACAGAAAACAGAGACTTAGAGAGACAGTTGGAGATACGCAGCGTAGAATTTAATTCAGGTAAATTTGCCAGAGTTTTTTGTTAGTTTGGTTTATTTTTTTGTTATTGTGAGTTCCGAGCCTGTCTTTAATTAACAACTCTTGGCGCGTCTGTTTGACTTGTGAAATTAGAAAATTATGCCTGGAATTTCCGCTCAAAAAATAAACAAATAAAAAACAGCAGCAAACATTTTGCGCATTTGCTTTGCTGATTAGCCACAAAAATGATAATGAGCTTACCTATTGGCTGATAAAAAAGCTATAATCAAAATAAATGGATGAATAGAGGAAGCAAATTACAGCTGGAAATCGGAGTGAAAGGATTGAGGTACAAACTTATGCTAGAACATATTCTGAAAGCACATTTTAGATAATCTATGTGCTGCTTAAGCACAAAACACGAAGCTTTGAAAGCTCATTGAAGCTTTAAGCTAGCTTAAATGTATTCTGTAAGCAAATAAAATGAAGCTCACTTAAGGCTTTTTGTTTTAAGAATCATCTACAGTTTCACAGGCTTTGCTTTTGTTAATCAGTTACATGTTTAACAAATATGGTTTTAAGTCTCACAGTTTTATGATTTCAGCTAGTCTCACGAAAACTTTAATAAATTTAAATTTCTGCACTTTCGAAAATCAATGATAAACTAGTTTTTCGAATGTATTTAATTTTTAATTAGCTGCTCGCACAGACTTTCAATTTCATAGACGTTACCCAATTTGAGCACGATTAATGATGTGTTGAGAACATTTATGGCCACGAAAATAAAACAAAACAAACCCGATCGCCTTTCACGAGCTTTATGACTGTCACACACTGAGCACAGCTTATGAATGCCCCCGGGCAGCAGCCTATATAGGTAGTTAAACTATCTATCTATATCTATGACATCCGTATAGCTTAGCTCTGTGCCATTCTCTCAGCCTGAATGCTAAGTTACTTTGCCTTTTATGGCTTAAACATTTAAAAGCCGCATTTCTTTTTATACCCAATGAAAGCAATCTAAATGGCCAAGGCGGGTATAATGGTTTTGGCAGAAGGAGGTGTTTTTGACTACCTTAAGTATATATATTCCTGATCAGAAGAAGGATTTGTGGAAGCTCGTTTACCTCGGAAATTACAAATGCTAGAGACTTGAGATTTAGTATGTACGTATTCGTATTATATTTTCTTCGATATCTCCTTCTTATTCTATAACATCGATAAATATAGATTTTAAGAAATGGGTATTAGTTGGCATAGTTGGAAGATCATAAGAGTATATATATTCGTAATCAAAAGCACGATTTGTGTGAGCTCGTTTTTCTCGGAAATTATAAAAGCAAGAGCTTTAATATTTGTATTCCATTTTTTTTCGATAACTCTTTCTACTTAGTTTTATAACATCGATAAATATCGATTGTAGCTCAATGAATATAAGAGCTGGTCACACCAAACTTGCATGTATGACGGTTCTCGTATAGCTTACGCAGATTAAGAATGTTTCACTTTTTGGATACCCTTCTCCCACTCCCCACAAAATGCATATTAATTAATGTAATACGAAAGTTGGAATGCTTGTAAAGTAAGCTTAACGCTGGCTTTAGGGCATCTCCTAGTCGGGCACTCTTAACGAGAGCATTCTTACTTGTTTTATTTGCATTTTTTCTACAATTTGATTTATTTTTTGTCATTTAACAAATTATTTGTACAATTTTGAAGCTTTGTTGTGGGCATGCCGCGCTTTTGGTCAGTCAATTTTTCACAATTAACTTTGGAAACTTGTTATTTGTTGCCACAGCTTGAACAATTCAAAAAATTTGAAGAAGTCGATTAATGTTGCGAATCATTTAAAACTAATTAATATTACTTAAATTAGGCTAAACAAATTTGCGACACACTCACACACACAGACGCACATCATATAGTGTCTGCCTTGGTGTTATTTGAGGCCAAATGAAAATCGCTTTGATTTTTATGACCGCAAATAATTGTCAATTTTTTATGAGTTTGGCATTAAAAATCGTCAAATTTTATTGAACCCACAGAAACTAGAAATGGCAGCTCGTGTGGGTTTTGGCCGCGCCGCGAAGTATGCAACAAAAAATGTTGAGCAACAAAAAAATGTGTCGCGCTTTGTGTAAACAAAACTTCAGCGCGAGCGAGTCGTATTTTTTTTGTGTGTATATTTTCTTCTACTATATTTAATTAATTTAACGACTACTTGAGAAGTTAGCAGCGACATGCGTGTTTGTGTGTGTGTGAGAGAGCTAGGGGCGGGGGGCAGGGGCCAGCCAATGGGCCTGCGACATGAAAAACTCATTAAAATGTTTACAGGCGCACAAAATCAACAAACCAACAAAAGCGACTCGAACAGAGACAAACAGACGAGTGAAAAATAAGAAGGAAACACACACAAAATTAAATACAGCAACTGAAATTGTTTTCATTTCAAATATATCAACTAAAATCTCTCAAAAACTTCCTAGAGAAATAAGTTTGTTTAGTTTTGGGGCGGGCGAGCGACTCGCAAAAAGAAGTTTTCAAATTAAAATAGTTGCTTGCTTTCCATATTTAATGTGTGCAAACAAATTAAGAGTTGAAATTACAATGTGGCTGCATTTGGGCAGTCCACAGGCTAATGTATCTAACAGATACAAATGTATCTGCAGCCAGTTTCTAGTCGTGTTTTTGGCTCATTTATAATGCAGTGCGCGCGACGGGGCCAACGTGTTTATGATTATGATTTGGCCGTCTTTCGCTCGTTTTTTATTTGGCACACACACATGCACAACCTCACAAACTCACACACACACACAGTGCTTGAAACTGTTTCGGTTTTTTTTGTTGGTTTTTGCTTTTTTTGGTTCAATGTTTTGCGGTCTTTTGTCTGGTTACAAAATTGGCAGCTAACATTTGTCACAATTTAGCGTCAAATTTAAATTTAAATAAAATATATTTTGTCACGCACACACTCACACACACACACACACACGCATTTTTTAATGACACTTTTGGTTGATGCTGGGCATGCGTTTAAAAATGCATGAATATAATTTAGAAATGCAAGCGATATGCGAATATGGTCGAGAGTAATTTTTATTTGGTTTTCCGCACGGCTAGCAAAAATTTGTCAGCTGACAAATTTTCATGCGTTTATCGCATGCGATAAATTTGTTGCAATCGCACTTTAATTGCCGCCAAGCATTAAAATGTCATTCAACCGTTAATTGGCCGCTGGCGGCACAAAAATTATATTCTACTTAAAATAAAATACAGCCATAATTTAAAAGTTAATGCCACCGCAAAAAAAAAAAACACAACACAATACTCAAAGGCTAGGGCTACAGTTGTTTTCGGTTTTATATTTTGTGAAATGTTTTTGTGACCCCAGGAAAAACAATTTCAGATACTTGCGGCAATTTTGCAAGTCTTGCGAATCGTTTCGTTTGCAATTAAACAGATGCCTCTCTGTCGATAGCCGAGGTCAAAAGCATTCAAAAAAGGGTCAGACCCACTGAAGTCGGTATGTTAATATTGTCTTTATTCGTATGTAGAGATCGAACAAACATCTTTTAGCTGAGCACTTGAATGGACTCCATTATGGAAAGCCTCAAGAGTGCATTTAGACACCGCACTTTTATATATACATTCAAATGAATGCATATATCCTACGACATAATTAATATATACTCTACATTTCACTTCACAAGCTTTCATCTGCTTTTCTTCTTATCAGCTGCAATTAATTGCGATAATTTTAATCTCAATTTGCTGCTTAAATAATTTTAAATGCTTTGTATTAAAGGCAAATTTATTTGTGCATTAAATTTTGCTCCATATCGAAGATATATTAAATAAGAAGATAAATTAAATTAATATGCATTTTAATGAAAGTCAACAATGTATATTAATATTTGTAGAAGGGGTTTTTTAAATATTCCACGAGCTATCCATATACCAAAGTCTTGAATGCAGTTTAAAACTAAGCTTTGGGTTTTGAATACCAGGATAGGGCGTTAAATATTAGCCATATTACTATTTTATTTCCTTCTATTTGAAAAAGTACTACGAAAATGTGTTCCATAGATCTAGCTTTAAGATCTTTATCCCACTGGAGCTTAGTTTCTTTGTAGAGTTTGTTTAGCAGAAGACACTTTCAAGTGCAGACCGCTTCCTAATCTTTATTAATAAAAGCCTAATAGCTTTGACAATAACTTAGATATAAATTCTTTTGAATAACTAATGCAAATACAAATTTCTCTTTAATATCCATTTTTGATAACTCAAATAAGTTTGATACCAAGAACTTAAGTAATACCCTACTATAACTTTCGAATCTGGCCTTTAACTAAACTGAACTTGAACTCTGCTCATTTGATCTATTTTACATGAACTTAATTAAAAATATTAAAAAAAATCTGAGCTATATTGTGCACATAAAATAGTTCACAACCTTGAACTGAATATGCAACGTTTTTCTAAGCAATTCCAATTCTTCGAAAACATAAACTATCAAAACAGAGCTTAGTCTTCTACTTTGCCCACCCATTACCTAATATTTTTCATATTTCATTATTTTTTTTCAAAATCTTTTTTTTTGGGTTTTTCCTATTTGTATAATTTTATGACACATCCATAATAAATATACATTTTTACAGTTGAACGATTTGCTTTTACTTGGCAAGTTTTTGACTTTATTCGGTTTGTTTTATTTATTATTTTGGTAAAGGTTAATGGCAATTTAATTTGCAAATTTTCGTTGTGTTTGTCTAATTTGTATGTGAGTGCGACAATGGCCATAAATAAGTCATTAACTCGTTTAAATAGCTTTATTAGCCGCATATGATATGATGCTAATGCTTCGAAGTTTGGGTTCTGGTTCCATGGGCCCGATAGTTAGGCATAATGTGTGAGAAATTGGCTTAGTTTTGGCTAGTTGAGTGTTTTTTTTTGGTTGGGTCAGTAATGAGATCGTTAAATGGCAATTGGTTTACACATAGGGATGATTAACCTTAGATTAAGTGGAGAGTTCGCAGTTTAAACAGTATGTTCGAAGTTTGAACAGAACTATGGGAAAGCATTTAAATTTGATTTTAAAGAGCATGACATTGAGAGCCATTAAGGTTATTTGGATTAGTATTTGTAAATTGAACACATAATGTTTGGCCAAATCTGAGAAAGAGAACTAGAACTGCGAAAAGCCCTACCTAGAAGTGGAATATTGTGAAGTTTTTAACTCTGATTAGTTCAAGAAATAGCAAATATATGTATATATGAAATAAGTATTCCCTGTTGGTAGTCCCTACTCTATTTGTATCTGAAAGATTTGATGTCTGATCAGATATTTACCATTATAAAAAGGAAAGACTGCACTAACCCTATTATAGAGTTTTCTTGCATACCGACTAGATCTTAATATTCTATTAATTTTATATCGTCTGAAGTTAAATGTACTCTCAGGACATACAAAATGGGTCTCGTTTGGAGAATTTTACGAATATGTATTCCCTGTGGCTATATTAACAATCGAATTGTTATATTCTCTGAAGTATCTCTGAAGTATCTGAAGTATCATTTGTCGTTTGAAGATCCTTTCGAATGTTTAGCCTCTGCTACCATATTAACAATCGGATAAATCGGATTGTTTTTAGTTAAGTGTTAAGTGTTTTGGTTATCCAACAATGGAATTCGTCATTTGTATTTAGAAGAAAATCCTTTTGTAACTCCTAATTAGTATCTTAGCCCTTTTTACTTAGCGAAATCAGATTGTTTTTACTTAAGCTCTTGGTAATAGGTAATGCAACCTTTGATGCGTAAAATGAGTAAAAAGTATCTTAAAGCGTTCTGTACTCAAATAAAATACAAATTGCTCAGTTATTTAGCAATATATTTGCCGGCTTCTGTGAGTTGAGAACTGGTTTTGAGGCGCAGCTGGCTTAAAATTACCGACGGCTTCGCGTCGACTTTAAGAATATGATTCATGGACCGATTTGTAGTTTGTATTGCCGTATATATCTATATATAGTTTACTTACTTATCACATCATGGCCGTGACAATCCAAATCCAGGTGATGATTCATCACCAGCGATGGCTGTAATCCAGTTTGATTGTGATTGTGATTGTGCAGTGGTAGCTGGTGAGCCAAATGGCCACCAATCTCTGCCATTACCATATATTTGGCTTAAAGACCGGCAACCACCCAAAAACACTTGAGAAATATCAAAAAATCAAAAAAGCGTAACTCAAAATTCTGCCAAGATATTCTGCATTGAGCATCAAGTGTTGATTTCTTGTTGGCGGGGAGGGCGGGTTTTGTGGTTGAGTTAAGTTTTGCGATATTTCGATTTTGGTTGCTGCTTTAAGGCACTTTTGTACAGTTTAGTTATGTTAAGATACTTTTGTATCTATGTATCTGAATTTGCACACACTCTTTGGGCTTTAGCTAGAACTATTGTGACTGTGCCAGTGGCTGCTGCTTCTGCTGCTGCTGTTGTTGTCACAGTTGGGAACACACGCGAACAGGTAAATGTAATAACGCCATAGGTTGAGGGAGCGCAGAGTTTCGTATTCTCGTATCCAAAGGCGACGGCGGGCAAACGTTACCAAAAACGACGACGACGACGACGAGAACGGCGAAAGGCTACGGCTACGGTGATGACGACAACGAATGCGAATTGTTAGGTTGTGCGTGTGTGTGTTGTGTGCTTGTGTGTTGCTGTCGTTGTTGTTGTTGTTTTAACGTAACGCACAACAGCAACAACAACAATTCTATTTACGAAACGACGCGTACCTCACGATGCTGACGGCGCTGCGACTGCTGAACGACTAAACCGGCTGACCGTGTGTATCTTTCGGATTCACAGGCAAACTTACAGATACTCGCGTTCAGTCGTTCGCCTCGCTCGCTCGCTTCGCCTCGCCTCCGTTCGCCTCGTCTCGCCGCATTCGTGCCCTGCGCCGCTGCCAGCGTCAACGCCAGCGCAGAGCTAACCCCTCGTTGGCCAGCCGCACGCTGCGCTGCTCGCACGCCAGCCGCTCGCGCGCTGTGTTAGAGCAGCGCAGCTAGTGTGCGCGTGCGTTGGACGCGCGCGCGCTGCAGCAGCTGCAACCGGTTTTGTTCGTTTTGGGTCTGGGGCGCGTCTCGCAGTTCGAAAAACAACAAAAACAAAAGGAAACAAAAACAACAGCAAAACAAAAAAGAAGAGAAAAGAAAACGGGCAACAGGAACAGGTGTTTGGCCGTGCTGCTCGCACACAACGCTTGCCATCTCGCTTCGCACGTTTTCTAAATGGCGTCCAAGCGGGCCAATCGGTTGGCGCCACTGCGCATGAGTCGCCCCCCACACACTGGCGCGGCTCACTGACACAGCTGAGTGTTGCAATTGCCGTTGCCGTTGCCGTTGCCGTCGCTAACTTTTGCAATCCACAGGCAACATGATGGAGGCAGTCAGTCCAACCCTCCCCCCACACGTTAGCCTTGCTTTTTCCGCTTTTTCATTTTCTTTTTTGTTGCTGCTCTTGTTGTTGTTGTCGCTGGTGCTCTTCCTTTTTGCTGCCTTTTGCCTTTGTTTTGCCAATTTCGCTTTTGGTTTTCGAAGTTTGTACTACAAAATGGTTGCACTTGTAAGCAAATGCCGCTAGTCTGCTCCACCTACAGAACGACCACCCCCGCACCCTCCCCTCACCCTTCACCCCTCTCCCATCATGTTAGCTGCAATTGTTGGCTGTGTAATGCGCTTGTCGAAGTTTTTGGCAGCCACAGCCGCACCTTGTCTTGACTCTTGGCTGCGGCTGCCACAGCCAATGCCGCTGCTTCTGCTTCTGCTTCTGCTGCTGCTGCTGTTGCGGCTGTGGCAACGTCTTTTGGCCTCGTAGCTAACATCATAATAATTATTGATCTTTTGATTTTGGGGCTTGTGCTGCTTGGGTGCGGGTGTGCGTCTCGTTTACCGTTTACTGTTCAAGGCTCTGTTGCAATTTTAATGACATGTGCCACGCCTGCGCCGCCGCCGCCCCCCTTCAAGTGTGTGTGTGTGTGAGTGTGTTTTGTTGCGGTTACCCAGTTCGTTGACTTGGCACCCAGTTCCGCCAGCTCTGGCTGATGATTTGTTTTAGTTGCCAGTTGGCAGTCTGGCTGATTCCCAGTTGCCATTATTTTTACCGTTTATATTTGCCGCTGCTTCCGTTTGCGCTGCGCTGCGCTGACGAGCTGCGAGCTGCGAGCTGCGAGACGGCAGCTGGTGGGTGTGGCAGGTGGGGGGCTGCTGCTGCTGCTGCGGCTGCTGCTGTTGCTCCTGCTGGGATTCGTCATGTTGTAATCAAGGTCATCAGCTCCGCTTGGGCCACTATGCTCAGTCATAGCCGCCGCAGTTAGCCAGACGCTGACATTAGCACACTCACACACACACACACACACAGCGCACACAACACGTAAGCGCTGCCACAACTGTAAAAGCTTTCGCGCCATCTCCTTCATGCACATACACACCTCCACACACACACGCAGCTGGCCAGCAGCAAAAACAGCTGACTGATGTGTCTGTCTGTGTGTCTGTTTGTCTGGCTGTGTGTGTGTGTGTGTGTGTGTGTGTGTGCTGGTGTTGTTGTGTGCCCGGCTGGCAGCATGATTTCAAAATTTAATTAGGTCCCGTCCATTAATTGGGTTAATTGAAATGCCGGTAAAAGTCTGGCGAGCAGCAGCTCGCTTACAAATTTAGGACATGTCACTCAAGCAGTGCTAGCTCCACAGTAGTGCGACCCACGCCCCCACACCCGCCCCGTCAAACACTTCCACCCCTCCCCTTGACTGGAAATGAAATGTTTTCAACTTGTTGTTATGTAGCATTATCATTGTTGTTGCTATTCAATTGTTATTTGAAAGAACGAGCATCGATTTGCTACAATTAATCGAATCACATTCTCAATTACAGTTTCTCCAAAAATTGGCAAAATGTAAGTTGAGGCTTTCTAGCTACATTTAGCATAGATACTAAAGTAAAATTTATGTCCTTATATCATATGACTTTCCTTTAACCTTCCCTCTTTTACCACTTGTTATTATTATTGAGCTCAGTACGAACACAATTCCTAGACCATGAAAGATAGTCAGGGTAAATATAAAATTGAATTTAGGAAACATTCTGTCTGTTAATTCAATATTCTCTAAAGAAGAAAATTTGCATGAACAATGTCCATTATTATATACATATAATCTGAAACATTTTTAAAAAGTAGAATCTTTGGTTTACTCTGCATTAAAATCGAATTTTCTCTGTTGATTTACTAAATTTTATATATAATTCCCTTACTTTAATCACTGGGAAAGGGAAAGGGAAATTGTGATTGGAGCTTTGCAGTATTTTAACTTTACTTTCAATATTAACTCAAACTTAATTAATAAATTTCCCATTCAACTGATTCTCATAGAAAAATGTAAGTGAAAAAAAGGATTTCACTTACCTGACCTGAGCGCATTTTCACTTAAAATGGATATGGAAATTGGGAACATGAATTGATCCCACAATTACGATTCGCATTTTGTTACTTTAGTTTTCTGACTGGCAGCTTCCATCTCACGCTCTATTAACTAGTTAATTAGAAATGTTGTTGCACCTTGATTGCTCCCAACGTTGTTTGCTCTCAGGTATTGATTGCCTGCTGCCCATTGTCGATTGGACAGAAAAAGGTTAGCAATTGTAGCAGCTAAAATGTGCAATCAGTAGCCACTTTGGCAGCCCTGTTGGATGTCAGTTACGATGCGAGCTGTAACAAAGAAATATATGTAAGCAGATATGCTGAAGAGTCGTGCTTAAGAGTTACTTAAGTTAGTTTAAGCTATCGTCAAGAATGAGAATTCTTTAAGGAAGATTATAATAAATAATATTATTTATTACAATAGCCTAGGAAAACATAATATAAATATTCCTATATTCAAGAATTTGTCCTCCTTAAGAACGTCTTTAATAAAATAATTTTTTTAAATAATTATACTCATTTTTTCTCTTTACTTTCAATATAGATTAAAGTCCACAATCGGATGCTTTATATCTGATGAATATAAAAGAAACTTTGTTGCCAAAAATTTAGATAATCGCTTTTAGTTTCTTCCAACCTAAACGTGAGTCCTAAAGTCTTAATAAATAAAAGTACTTGGTTTTCCGAAATTGTTTCTTATTGGAATTCACACAAGATGCGCCCAGTAGTTACGCCTTTGGGGGCGTGGCTGGATGGAGGGGGGTTTGCAAATGTTTGCGTATATTTAGCATAAACTGCGACTACTTATGAAAGCAACAGAACCCAACAAACCAACTGAAACCCGTTTTATTTTGTTGTCTAACCCGAAGCCGAACGAAATGCAAATTTCAAATTCCAATTTCAATTTCAAATGCGAGTCTCACTGGCAGTTCGTATCAATCTCCGGCCGGGCCGAGCTGGCTGGCGACTCTGGCCTCCACAGAGAGCTCGTCCGGCGACCCGGCGCGTTGGCCCCCGTCACGTTTGCCAAGCCAAAGCAAATAGTAAAAATTTTATGCAAATAGAAACACGCAAAACACCTACGCAAACATGAAGGCACAACAGCCAGCGGCAGGTGCGGAAAAGGGGGGGGGGGGGGTGAAAGAGGTTCAAGAGACGCGGCCGAAGTTCATCATCAGGTGGGGGATGCTGGAGCTACGACTTGCGGTTCATTTAATTTTCGCACTTGGCGGCTCACACAGCTACGAAAAATGCCGAGCTACCAAATGTTTAGGCAAATGCTTAGACCAGGGGCGGCATGTAGTGGGGGGTGGAAGTCTTGTGGGGGGGAGTTTAACTCATATGGTCATTGGCTTTTATAGGCCTGCATGGAAATCTAATTTTCAATGTGGCAGAGAGCTTTAAAAGCCCAAACAAGACTGGACAGACAAAGAGAGAGAGAGAGCAAGTGAGAGAGACAGAGAGGGAGAGAGAGAGAGAGAGAGGGGAGGGGGCGGGTGTATAGGGTAGGGTTGAGTGTGGGTGGGACAGAGTTGCCAACTGTTTTCGCTGCATGACGTAGCAGCTTATTTATTGTGTGAGGTTGTTGAGGTGTGCTGTGTGTGTGTGTGCGAGTATGTGTGTGTGTGTGTGTGTGTGCCACGGTTTGTGTGCCAGTGCGACGCACGTAACCCGCAGTCGGCAGTCCGCAGTCCGCAATCCTTCGTCCTGAGCTGCCGCCACACACAACAAAGTCCAGAGTTGACTTTTATAGAGTCGCATGCACAATAAAGAAGTCTATTATCCTTTTTGCCAGCGCCGACGACGACGACGACGCTGTTGTTGTGCCACGTTGTTGTTGTTGTTGTTGTTGTGCGACCGACAACTGGGATCGATATCCATTAGGAAAATTAAAATTGTGGCAGAGGCAATGAACGTTAAAAGCGGAAACAGCAGTCAGTCAGTTAGTTAGTCAGGCAGCAGCCCAAAAGGCCGACAACATCAGTTAGTCAGTCTATCAGTCTCTCAATCAGTCAGTCAGTCAGTCAGTCAGTCATTTATGCAGTCAGTTATTCATTCAGTCATTCAGTCAGTCGACTAGTCATTCATTCATTCAGCTCGCTGAACGGTAAAGCTTATTCCGACCGCCATTTGTCGCGAGCGTCTTTGGCGCTGCCACTTCCGTTTCCGTTTGCCAGGCACAGGTGGATATATCAACTTACACAAGGATACTATAAGCTAAAGCAAGCAACCTGTTACATCAAAAAAGCAGACATAACCGGGCGTTGTAAAAAGTTTCGATAAAGTTATTAATATTTGATTAATGAAATAATAATGCAACTATGGTCTGAGAATATTATGAGAAAAAGGTCTTGCACTAGGAGGCATATCTATATAACTTTGCACTACTAAAAAAGAATCGGTATATAGCAGAATTAAAAAGAAATATGTAAATATATATATCGATTTTACAACTAACAAATTACATAAATCTAAAAATAACTCAGTAACTTAACTCAAACTTAATTCTACAAAATTCTAGAAGTATATAGATTTCTAGACTTATAACTATAAACTATCTTAATAAATATGGATTTTAAGACTTAACAGTCTAACAAATATTTACACATTAATTTTTTCCAGTGTATTTGAATATCGGTGATGCGTTTGACATTTGTTCCATTTCATTGTTGTTGTCAGTTGTTATTGTTGATTTTGAATTAAGTTTCCAGCCAGCAAACGCCCGCACACATTGTTGTTGTTGTTACTGCCGTTGTTGTTGTTGTCCTTGTTGTTGTTGCTGCTGCTGCTGCCGTTGTTGTTGTTTTGCAATCTGCCATTTTGCAGCTGTCATTGTTTTTGTTTTTGTTTTATTTTCCTTTTTTTTTGGCAAACACGAAAGCGAACGCGACATTTTCATTGTTGGCGCTTTGCAGCAGTTGTCGCTGCTGTTGTTGCAGTTGCTGCTATTGTGTTGCAACAACAACAGCAGCAACAACGGCAGCAGCAGCAACAGCAGCATCTCATCTGTCATTCAAAGTCACGCAGCATGCAATTTTTGTTATCATGACTTTTTCAATTCCAATTTTTGGCGTTGGCAACAGCGAGCGAATGTGGCATTTGTATTGCCAACTGCCAACCTGCCACCTGCCACAGTTGCAGTTGCAGTTGTAACGGCATGTTTGCATTTCAATTTGATTGAATATATATTTCATTGGTTTCTGTGTTCGTTGCGTCAAATCTATTGGAATATGCATGCAAAAAAAAAACAACAATAACAACAACAATTACAACAACCTCAGTCAAACGTCAGTCAAACGCGGCCTGCGCAGCTTTTGGCCTGCAGTTTGTTAAATGTTTAAGCAGGGCTTTCGCTTCTATTGATGATTCTCTCACCCTGTCAGCCCCTCGACCCTGTATACCCTGTACCTACCCTCGCCCCACCCACAAAAGCCCAACCAGAGCTATTTGTATAGCATTGGACTAAGCTGCTCCACTGGCGGACAGCCTTAGCAGCAGCTCGTTCAATTTTTATAACGTGGTCACAAACACACCCACACAAACTCGCACACACACACCCACACACACCTCCTCACATACATATGTGAACTTACATAGTTATTTGTTAGAGCTTTGTTTACACGAGGGTAGCATTTGTAGTTGTAAATTTACAGATGAATTTTTGTTATTTAATCTGAATCAGAATCAGGCATATGTCAAAGATTAGACAGTTTTTCGCAAGCAAAGAGTAAAATAATTGGAATATCGAAAGGCTATATTTCTTTTTTCTTAATACACGCAAAAGATTTCTTATTATTTATTTTAATTATGTAATTCCTTGTAGTACTTTTGTATTTTGATTTCCTTTTCTTAGTAATAGGCTTAGCCCTTAACACGGACAATATTCGAAGCTTCTTTGTTTAGTTGCCTGTGTGACACTAAACCCACTAATCCAGCCATATAACTAGCCAAATATAACTTAATAGGATCACAGCCCGAGGGGATTGTGCACCGCGTGTTGCCGCTTATATGACACTTAATTAACTTATAAACCGAGCAATGCTTAACAATTTTATATATGTTCCCTTGAGATCAGAAAACTACTACTTTCTTCATACAGTACTCGGTGAACACCCAGTCATTTAAATTGGATCGAATCCCAGGCTAGTGGGATTATAGTTTTTAACCATATCGCATACTGTTTGTACAAATAATAAAAGGACAGTTAATTCTAAGATAACGTACTTGTACGTCTACTTAGTCTACTTATAGTAAAATAAACAATTTATCCAAATTTTATTTGTTTCATGAGTCTTCTTACCTTTTTTTAAAATATATTAATAATAAAATATATTGAATAAAATTTCGGACAGTTTCATTTAACAATAGTTTTTAACAATTTTAATAAACAAACGCTAATCTAATCTAATCTAATTAGCATCGCCATTGAAAAGTTTTCACAAAATTCCCATAATTTCAGGCATATTTAAAAATTTAAATGTTTACATATAATGGATACTTGAATAAACCAAGAAATCAGAGAGCAGCTCTTGCATGCGATTCGCTTTTCTGTAGTAGCACATAGTGTGTGTGTATGTGTGTGTGTGTGTGGGTGTATGTGTGTGTGTTGTTGGCGCTTCGTAGTCCAACCAGCTCACTGGAGCATAATTTTTGCGGTTCCTTTTAAGTTTGCATATCAATCGAAAATTTATATGACGGTAAAGCGCACACAGAGCTCACCGCCCCGCGCGCCCCGCAGCACAGCAGCCCCCAAGCAAATGCAAATACCATATGCGACGTGTGCGTGTGTGTGTGTGTAAGTGTAAGTGTAAGTGTGTGTGCGCGCGCATACATTTGCAAATGTTTTATATGCAAATCCAGCAGAAGAGCCACGGCCAAAGTTGAGCAGCAGCAGCAGAATTGAGGCAGAGCCATAAAAGTAAAGGGAGTAAAAGGGGGGGGTCGCTGCAAGAGGGCAGCGCATTTTTCTACCTTCAAGCTGAGCTACAGCTATGTGTGTGTGTGTGTGTGTGTGTGTTATGCGCCATATTAAAAATGGCGGCAAGCGCTTGGTTGTTGTCAGGCAAAACACACAACAAACGTTGCCGTTGCCGTTGTGGCTGCTGCTGCTGCTGCTGCAACTTGTCTAGAGCAGCAGCCGCCCCCTTGCCCCGCCCCCATCAGCTCTCAATCCACCACCCACAGCCCGGAGTCACCCTTTAGCCACCTGCCCAGCGCACTTGACGCTCTTTTGCTACCCTTTCGACTGGCGCTGAATGTTGCCAGCACCTGCGACTCGGCGCATCGTCGCCCAAAGCTTTTCTATGTGTCTGTGTGTGTGCGTGTGTGTGTGTGTGTGTGTGTGTGTGTGTGTGTGTGTGTGAACCCAGCAAACCCTAACCCCCACTCCACTCCCTGGCTAAAGCCTGGCCGCAATGGCAGCAGCGACAATTCTTGAGGGGAAATTTATGCAGAACAGCAAAAGCAAAAGCAACAACGCGTCGGCGAGGCAAAAGCAAAAATGGTGAACAAAAGTGCGCAACAACAACAACAACAACAATATCAAAAATAACAAAAACAATTGCTAAAATGAGAACAAAGAGCAACTAAAAATGATCTCGATGAGCCTAGACGACTAGAGAGATGCGCTGCAGACTCGAATTAAGAGTAAATTTAGTTGCCTTAGTGGAGAATTAAAATGAATTTTCAAATTTTTATGTATTTAAACCTTGTCCATTTGACAAGACGTGGCTTCTAAATTTACCCTACCTGTCTTGTTATAGCCGATATTGATAGCCGATTCTTGGCATAACTAATAAAACATATAATAAAAAAAATGTTTATTATGTAGATAGGCCCGATGAGAATGGTTTTTAGTAGGACAGTTTGAGATGCACCTTAGACTTTTAGAGTATACTCAATGCAAAATATATATATTATAAGAGCACAAAGTAGACCTAACTGACAGTAGCATACCCTACACAATTTCTTAACATTCAAATTCAAAACTTGTTCAGTTTCAACTTTAGAAAATGTTTCGAAATGCTTTCAGTACTTCTAACAGAACCCATGAGAACTATTAGGTATACCAAATAGGATAGTTGTTAAGTAAAATAGATATAAAGAGTTGTGCATATATTTGTACACTTAAATGTTTGCTATAATTAAAAACAAAAGACTTCTATGTGGAAAAAATCAATTTTTTCGAAATTCATTTTGAACTTTACGATGCCATAAAATACTTTTTATGACTTTTCATTGTAGATAATCTAATTGAGATCGAGCATTAAATTGGGAAGTCTCGAGCAGGCCAGGCAATAAATATATACCCAATACCAGAATCTGCTCGTTTTTTAAGATTAACCTGAAATATATGTGGAGGCAACTGAATGTCATGGTTCGAAGGGAAGGTTGTGCATATATTGTCTTAGTATAGTCTTATAGGTACTTTCAAGCAATATTCTATAGATATATTTCCTATATTTTATTTCCTATATTATATAATATATCAACTCCCAGCTTTATAATGCATTAAGCCCTCTATTCAAAGGGTACATAGAAGTTGTGGGGCAACAGACGCCAAAGGTAAAGGTTGGCGTTGTTCTGTGGTGGGTGAGCCCGAGGGGATTGTGCTGCGCCTGCCCGGTAACCCAGCTGAATGGGGTATGTCGACCTGGAGCTGGAGGGGAGCTAAAAAACTTAATGCCAAAGATAAACCGAGTTTGGCTTGCCAGAGGCTAAATCAGCTTCATCTTTTTTTTGTGTCTTGAGCTTAGCTTTCTGCTTGGCAACCCTTGCCCGGACTTAACCCTTGACATATGCAGATGGCAGCGGCCTGAGGGGGGGCATATAATCAATGCCATATTGTCATTAAGTTTAATGCGGCTGGCAAATGTAACAATTCTGTCAAATTTACTGGAAGTTGCAGCGCCACAAAAAAATGCGACGCGTGCTGCCGTTTAAGTTCGAACGAATCCCGGAATACCCAAACCTGCATCCTCTCCAGCCGGTGACTGCCGCTGACGGCAACCCCGAGCTGTGTCCGGCGCAGGGCTTCAAACCCTTAGGCGCAGTCAAACATTACATAATTGCTGGGCGCGGCAACGCCCACATTTTGCATTACGCGCTTTTTTTTTTGTGCGAATTGGCGCCTAATCAAGCGGAAGATTTGAATGAGCGCGCGTCGCGTCTGCCAACACCCACAGAGAACGGGAGCGGGTGGAGGAGGTTGGAGGTGGGGGTTGCCCAGTCAGCTAAGTGTTGTCATTTTGGTGGCAATAAAGTGATATTTTTGACAACCACATACATAAAAAAATAGAAGATGGAAAAGAAGAATTGCCGCATCAGGCATGCATCGCTGGCTCGAGAAGGCGTTGCCGCACGGCGGCTGTTGCGATTTCTTGCCGAGCTCAGCTCCTGGGCGTAGGTCAGCGCCCAGTGATGTGTGTGCACAACAACCTCCACAGTTTCCACTTGGCTGCGCTGTTGTTGTTGTTTTAGTTGTTGTTGTTGCTGGCTTTTCTGCCACTTGATTGTGTGCCATAAATCACGCATCGTTTGACAGCAGTTGCCTTTATCCTTCCACCTACCCCAGCAGAATCCTTGCCAGCTTTTGTGAGCTGGCTGCGCCTGGTCCTTGCCTCATTAGGGCATCAGGTGTGCTCGGCACGTGGCCAGTGCCTAGAAGGCTTCAATGTGAAAGTTTATACACTTTTAATTAGCGCTAATGATGAAAGACAAGACGCGCAGCTGTCACGCGGCGGGCGCGTGGGCGTGGACGGGGCCAGGTTTGGGGGCCACGTATTGACTTACAGACTTAAAAGCAGTCGCAAATTTATTGTAGGCAATAATCCTTAAAGTTTAAGTTACATTCCACAGATAAGGCGCAGGATTGGACCCATGACACACTCCAGACTTTGCTCGAAAATGCCTCAATAAAAACTCAAAATAAAAAACACAACAAAAAAACCCCTCCGACGGCGGCGGACGGTTCGCTTTAATTGTCGTTCGCTGCGTTTCATTTTATTGTTGCGGGCCGCTGCGCAGTCGCAGTCGCGGCCGCCGTCGCTGAGTCAGCGACCGGTCCCTGCTCGGGCGCCTACCAAAACCGAGCCGAAGCGAATCGGACTGGGGCTGCGGCTGCGGCTGCGTCTGTTATCAGTGCAGGTTTAACCGAACCTATAAACAACCGCGCGGAATGCCATGCATAAATGTCCCCAAATTAGATAAACATGGCGCCAATGCAATCGGACTGCTGCCCAGCTGTACCGCGGCCCAAAGAGCCAAACCCAATGCCGAGGTCGCCATTTCAAGGCGTGTTTGCTCGCGTGTGTGTGCGTGTGCGTGTGTGTTTGCCTCTTTCTTTCTCTCATTTTGTTACCGCCGACAGTCGGTTTACTTTTTCTTTTTTGTTTTGTTAATCTTAATACCTTTCCTAATTTCTGCGCCGTAGCCGGAGCCGGACCGGTCCGCCGGCTGGCGCTCATTTGAATAGATGCGAGTCCAATGGCCGGGTCTGCCTCTAGCTGCAGGCTTAGTTCCATTCGCTGTTGTTGTTGCTGTAGCTGCTTGTACGTCTTATCAGCGTACAAATTTTCGTTTTGATAAGAGGTCTGTCTGGTCGAGCCATGTAAATGTAACCTGGCCACAACAACAGACCGCAGCCGGGCAGCCGGGCAATAATTAGTTTTTATGTCTATTCGTGGTGTCTGTCGCACATAGAAAGTGAATACATATTCATTTATATATATCAAATAAAAACAGAAACAATGAAATTTAGCTAAGTCAGCTGCTGCAGGATATATATATATATACATCAACAACATGCAATACATATATATATATACATATATGTATATACTAGCGGTTAGAACCCTTCCTTTCCCGTGACACGTTTAAAAAAAATTGTCTTAAAGGGTTTTGAAAATGATTTTGAAACTGATTGGACGGTAAATAAAAAACGTTCATGCAAACGTTTTCCGCCAATTTACCACTGTTGCGAGTGGAATTTCCCAAATCGCTGAAACACGTATAAATTACGTCCTTATGTAGAGCTTTGAAAATAAGTTTGAAGTAAATCGAACATAACTAAAAACTTAATCAAAAAAATCTTTGAATCACACTTTCCATCGAGGACGCTTGGATTCTGCGAAAAGCGTGCGACACCTCTCAAATTACCCCCATTTCCACCAAGGTGGAATGCATTATTCGAAAAGTGTGAAATAACCCTCAAATGAATTTGAACAAAGATCTTTGAAAATGAGTTTGAGGCCGATCGGATGATAAACAAAAAAGTAGCATACAAACTTTTTTGCGCAATTTTTCGTCACTTGCAGGTGGAATTTCCCGAAACCCCGTTAAGATGTGATGGTGCACCTTCATCACATAAGGTAACTACAGTGAAAATTTCAGTTTCCCAGCTCTTACGGTATGGGCTGTGCGTTAATTACCAATCAGTTCGTCAATAAGTCAGTCAGTTTTATATATAGACAGATATGCATGCTGATTTTGTTTTCTAGACACTATTTTGAATGACAACCAGCCTTTATTATTTAAATACTATTTTAAAGCCCAAGCCATTGAATAATTTGGATGTTAAGTCGTTAAATAAATGATCGAACTACGCAAACTATTTTATGGCCAAAAAAATAAATGACTTTAAATGGCAAATTAAAAACTAGATCAAATACTGTTCAAATCACATGCCTTAAAAAATTTGATTGACTTTTAACAGATTTGGATTTTCTAGAAGTCAAGGATAAGCTAGACATATTATATATATATATATAAAGAAGATGTATTCAATATAAATATTTAACAAATAAAAGCCGAGGTTTCTTTTCAAATGATCGACAACATATATATAATATAAATAATTATTATTAGCATAAATGGTTTAGAAATTGATATTTATATATAGTAGTTAAATATTTATAGCTATATATTAAATATATTTTTCTTTTTTTTATGCTTAAAAGATGCTTATTACTAAATAAGTTTGACAGGGGACTATGATAAATATAATTATAATGCACTCAAAAATTGACAAAAAAAACGTTACAAGATATATTTTGAAAACAAGTTCATGCATGGTATTTCGAATAGGTACAATCTATGCATAAGCCCAGAAAGAAGGTCTCCATAAAAACCACTCAGTTTAATATTTAGTTCGAATATTCAGATAGTTAAATGTCTAGATAGTGTATTAAATTTAATGTGTCCCAGTTCAACATTATCTGGCGTAAGATCTTTGTGGAAGCATTTCGATCAGCATTGTAATCCAATATGCTAGAATATTTTTACAAGCGATAAGGATGGCTTAATTACAGCTTAAAGTTGTACGCTCGACACGCACTTAGTCATGTCCTTGCTGTTAACCGAGGGGGGGGAGGTATTTGAGGGGTAAGAATAGCGATAGCGATGCTCGCTTGTTTTTCGTGACATGTGTTCAGCGCTGATAGCGTGACCCCCCGTCCGCTGCCCGCTGCTGAGCGACTTCTCTAGTCTGAGGCTGGCCGCAGTCTGCACCCCGTTTGCACCCGAAGGCCCGAAGGTCTACGTAAGTCATAAATTTCACTGCGAACACATGAATTGCATTTTCGGCAACACCCCAGCGAAAACAAAAAAAAAATCAACAACAACACGGAAAATGCACAAAATATTGCGCGTTAAATTCAATTTTCCATTCCGCCGCAACCCCAGTAGAAAAGTGGGTTTTATTTGTAAAAGGGGGCGGCCACACCCTTCCCCCCTCCCGTCCCCCTCAAGGCGGGGGTGTACTGGCGACATGAGCCTTATTAGTTGATTACAGGACGCATTATCGTGATTATCGCGTATGTGCGTCAAGAGACACACAGAAGAGGCTCATAAATAAATTTGCGACTGGGCCGTAGAAAATTGAATAAAATCTCGTACTGCTCGTAACCCCGCAGCCCACATCCCACGGCGGCCCACCATGAAGGGGTGTGTCCGCAAAAAGTGCACTGAAATTTGCAGCTAATAGTTTGATTAATGGGCCAGGACAAAAACAGTAGCAGCAGCAGCAACAGTTGCCAATGCGAGTGCGCTATTAAGAAGCCTGACTGTATTATGCGCAACCTAAGCCCTATAATCATTATTGTGTGTGTGTGCGAGTGTGTGTGCGTGTGTGTATTGCTGTGATTAGATTTGGGCGGAGGATGCGGCTGTGTGTTGGCCTTTGCGGACAGGCGCTGCGCTGATTGATAAGATTAGAGCTGTAAATAGATTATGCATGGAAATTATATGGAAAATGTGCAATATGAAACAAATGTTGACATTTTCAAGGGGTCAACCAATGCTAGATGCTGTGTGGGGAGGGGAGGGGGGCACACAACAATTTTGAGGCGCCGCGAAATTTGAAACGCATTGTTGCAGCAGCTGACCAGAGGCAACGACAGCTGCCGTGGCTGCTGCTGCTGCTCTTGGCACACGTCGCATCTGTAAAAGGGGTTTTTAGTTTGAGAGGGGTTGAGAGGGGGCAAGTGTAAACTGCAGCATATTTCAATGTTTATTGCCACGACTCGTCAAAAGTTTCCACACTTTTGATTTTGTAAAGGATGCCCGTCGAGTGTGTGACTGAACTGAGTCGCGTGTTGTCCTTCGAGTGGCTGCCACAAGCAGCAGCCACAGAGGCAACACTCGAAACACAGTTGCCGTTTTTGTGGCAAGCAGCAGCAGCAGCAGCAGCAGCATCGCGACTGCGTATTGCTTTTATTGGTTTTCTACAAATATTTAATGGATTTCAAGTGGACGCGCTCTTGTTGTCGTGCCACTTCATATTTTTTTTTTTTTTTTGTATTTTATATTATATTCACTCGCATCCCAAAAGGGTTGCCATTCGCTGCTTCTGAGTGTGTTCCCTGTGCCTCATGTGAGCAACCGCCAAATGCTGCTAGCTGTTAAATGTAGATCAATTGCAGCTGCCGTGACTGAAGCACAAGCCGGGCAATATTGAGAATATAGAGAATGGCCAATTTTCCAAATAATATAAGAATATAAATTATATACAAATTAGCTACTAAATCTATCAAAAAATAAAATGGCATATTTATGACAGAATGTATGCTATTTTTGATTCAATACAATAAACATTTATAGCAAATAAAAAAATCGTTTAAAATAAAGATTTGATGTCTAAACTCTTTTTGGAATCAGCAGATCCTTCGCTGCACTTGTTTACAAATGCAGTTGAAAACAGGAAGCGGCGCATGCGGCGCGCACTTCCTAGATGGGTGATTTATAACTGATTACGCGTAGACGGGCGCGGAGTGAGAGCCAACCGTACAGGTAGCCAGGCGACGCACAATCCGAGTCGAGTCGACTCGAGTCGAGTCGAGTCGCATACCAAAGCCATGACGCATGACGCAACTGGCAACTGGCAACTGACAGTCGAAGGATCGGTTGAGCGACAAGAACAAAAAACAAACGATCCTCAGTCAAATGCGCTCATAATGAAATGGGTGCAGCGCGACTGAGGCTCAGCTGACGCCAGCGGCTTATTGCGGTTGACTCGCCGCCGGGGCGATGTCGACGCGGGCGATCATTAGAAGGTCCGCCCAAGCTGGTCCGCAGCTGGGCTAAGGGCCTGGGCCGTGTTGTCGCGCCGCATTGATTGTGGCCAATAAATACGCAATTGATTTCGGGCTTCTGGTATTGCGTGTCTGCGACTGCAGCGGCGACTGCAACGGCGACTGCGACTGCGACTGCGACTGGCACAGGTAAACGCTGGTCAGCGCCTTATCAGCTGCAACGCGAATTCCTGACGTGCGGACAACCTTAAGCGTTCCTTAAGCACATTAGCGCAGTCTGCTGCAGCAGCAGCGACGCTGACAGCGACGCGACGTCGCGACGCTTGAACGCTTCGCCTTATGATTTATTGGCTCGCCTTCGAGGCTGTTGCTTATCGACAACTCTCCAAGGCGCTATGCCTAAGCGGCTTAAGAGCCCAGTGCTGCCAATCTGCTTGGAGAGTTCGCAACTCCCCAGCTGTCGGCGCTTAAAGTTTTTCTCCACTTAAACTTTATACGCTTATAGTGAAGGTTGGAAAGAGAAGAGAACACAGAGAGGGAGAGCGTGCGAGCGTGAGTGAGGGACAGGCAAAGTGGTAGAGGGGGGGCGTATTATGCATAAGCTAGCAAGCTTTAAGTGCGAATATTTAAATACGTATTTGTGAAATATATTAATAGATGCAAGGATATCTTAAAATACGAATATTATAAATAAATTATATCAATAATTGCAATTAACCTAACCTAAACTATAAATATGTTGGTTCAGTTCTAGAAAATATATTATATGATGCTTTTTTGTAATCAATCTAATCAAGATTAGGTGTACACTTTATGTGGCTAGAGATGACTCCTTCTGCCTGTTTCTTTTGCCAAACTTAATATTCAATTGTTTAGGGCTAACTTTACAGTGTGTGCAGAGACAATATAAATCGTATTAATAAACAGGATAAACAATATAAATTGTTCAATATAAAAGGTACAAGTCCTAGGCTAGAGGACAGATGCTGTAAGGCCCTAGCCTAAATTAATCGGTTTAAGATTAAGTATGATATATAACTAAATATAATTTTACAGATAACTTTATAGTATGCCAGCAATAGGTCTAGAGATCAAATATTAAAATCAGCCATGAATAAACTTTGGTATTGAATATTGAACTTGCAAATATATATTATTATTATTATTGTAGTTATTATTATCATTATTCAATTAAATTATAATAATAATTATCATCAAAATTATTGTTGATAACTGGACTACATTTTGTATATATGAATTATATGACAACATATAATTCAAATTTAATTTTTTGCATAAATATTTCGCAAATTATAATTAAGTTTTCTCAGGCCCAACAAAGATTCTTGTTAGCATGCGACTCTTTAGTTTGCCTTTAAGTCAGGCGCAGATAAACTCAAGGAAAATGCGAATGCGAAAATGCGGCTTTTGTGGCTGCTGCCAAAAGCGTGCATAAATTGTCTGCGGTAACAGCAGCGACAACAACAACAACTCGAACGGCAGCAGCAAAAACAACATTAGTGACTTGTAAGCGCATATGAATAAATTATTGACACACATACACACACACACACACACACACATACATGTAAGAACAGTGCGTGCAAAAAGCAAAGCGCCAGTCAGCGTCAAAGCCGCAGTTGGCAATGCGTTTGCCTTTGAAGTCAGCAGCAAAGCAGAAGCAGAAGCAGGAGCAGGAGCAGGAGTAGGAGTCGGAGTCTAAGTCGGAGCAGTAGCCGTAACCAGTGCTGGGACAACCCTCGAGCGAGACACGGACACGGCATTATGCCTGTAGTGTGTGTGTCCTGTATATGCCATATGGTGGCTATTTTGGTGATTAAGCAGATGATACTTGGTACTTGGTGCAGCGCACACACCATACACCACACGCCACTTCAGTGGCAGTCAAAGGGCAGCAAGCCAACTGAGCTCATCCCTCACCCGCCGCCGCCTCACCCTCACACACACAGCCACCCCTTCCATGGCAGACAGCAGCAGGAAAAAGTTCGTCGTCATTTCGTTGACTGCGACTAGGATCATAAATTTTGTAACCCCTGGCACGAGCTACACACTGCACTACGGAGTGGCTTCCAAGTAGTTTGTTTCTAGTTTCCATTCACGACTTTCGAGTGGACTTTTTCGGGTAGTTAGTGCCGCAAAAAGCAGCTGATGGCCAAAGCCAAAGAAATCCAACAAACGGTTAAACATGCGAATGCCCCCAAAGTCAGAGACACTTTAATGGGCTGAACTGGCATTGTGTTCCCATCTGAATTGGCCCTGCAATTGATATAGCAGCAGTCAAATAACTCATGGCTGCAATTTTATAAGTTAGAAAGTGTTCGCTGATCGCCAGCTGCTTGGCCAGACTGCAAGCCAAATGATTCATCTGTTGATGCGGGTGGAAAATAGAAATATTTTTAAAGGCAGCAAAGTTGGGAGTCGATCTGGGAATGTTTGTTATAACTGTGGATAATCGTACGGGTTTATATTCGAATTTGAAAAATAGAAAGAAATGTCTTAACATTAATCTAATATTCTTAATCATAGTTGGAATTTTATAACGCATTAATATTATTATTATGTTATTATTTGCACAATACTTTATTGACCTAAGTTTTCAATCAGCATTTTTTGAATGAATTTCATATTTTTTTCTAGTTTAGCAGCTCATGGAAGACATGTATATATATATATTTTATTTATATTATTAATTCTATATATTTATATATTCTAGATTAGGACAACGAAGAGTAGTTTGGTTCTATACAAAACTCGTATCTTGATATAACTTGGAACACGTCCGCCTCTATACGGCAGGCAACACTTATTTATACAAGGGATGGGCCGAATGGGTTCACTATATCATAGCTATCATAGAAATGATCAGTCAAAAACACAGTTCTTGTGTACAAAATTTGCATTTGTTCTTCGAGATATCCTAATCAGACTGGCTGACAGGAAGCCTTACTGGTCTTCTAAGATATAAAGACAATTTCGTCGGCGTGCCTCTAAAAGACTGTTATAGGAACTTGAAATATAACCGATTATTCCTGCTGTAGTTTCCTATTTTATATAATGCTTTAGTGTTTTAGATACTTCATATTCTACCTATCTTTAGGTCTGATAAAGATATAAGCTGAGTAGCTATGAATACTTCATATTTCATTTTATTTTTGAGAAAAAAAAGGGATTAAAACTAAGTATAAGCTTTATATATACATTTTACTTTATTCTCAAGTCTGCTCAGAATAAATAAATGTGATTAAAGTTGAGTTATAGCTGAGTACATTTTCAGATAATACGCGCATTATATAATATATTATAATCTTCTAAGTATGCCAATATACACACGCATTCTCCTTTTTCCCTGGACAATAACAAAGGATTAATTTTGTGTGCTCAATGGAAGAAGAATGAGGAAGCGAAAAAACAGTCGAAATCACTTAGTCCAGCATAATTATGATTGTTGTGCCAATCATTGCGAAAAGGTCACATAAATATATATATATATATATGTATATATGTATTGTAATGCACAATCATAATAGAGTCATAATCCACCACCAAAAAAATGTTCCCGTTTGGCACTCCCCAAAAGTTGCTGCTGTGTTATTTATTATTCCCAGGCAACCTGTGAGTCCTGGCGAGCCAAGCAGAACTCCCCTTCAATCAAGAGCATGATGAAGCGCTGCAAGTGCGCCGCATGTGTCCCGTGTCCTGCGTCCTGTGTCACCGCTGTGCGACAAGCCGTTAATGAGCAGATTTCGCCACAGACGGAAAAATATTAGCCGCAAAACACGCCCCGCATAAAAAACAATTATAAGCGTTTCGGCCTGAAGTGTGGGAGCCGGCGAGGGGCTGGTGCACGCGCCGGACGCCGCAGCGTGACAAATAAAAATGAAGAAAAAAAACACAATATGGGCAAAAACAATTTCCCAGGAAAGTGTTGAGCAATACGCATAAAGTCAAAGGATCAACGCCTGTGAATTAACCAATGAAAACGGCAGAAAAAAAAACAGAAGCGGAATGTTGCATGCGGCATAAAAAGGAGCAGCAGCAGACGGGAGACACACACGTGCAGCCATAATGAAAACAGGAACGAAGCGTAGCTGCCCCGGCCAAAAAAAAGGAAAAAAAAAAGATGAAGTGCCAGTGTGTCCTCCCTAGGGGGGAGGCACAGCCGAAGTCGAAGTCGAAGTCAGCCGGATGGCCACGTGGTCGGGCGACGTTCGCCTTTGGGTCGCGTGGCCCAAAGAAAAACAATAGGCCAACAATTTTGGATGAACGGCGGGCAATCAGGAAAGCGCTGTGGCGGCGCAGGGGGGCCCGCTCTTCGTTCCTGACGGGGCTGGGGGGTGGGAGGGTGTGGTCGTGGTCATAATGCGCATCTTGCTAACGGCACAAATTGTTAGTATAAACAACAATTGTGCGCACACGTGGCGGCCATTGCGCCGGGCGTTGGGCCGAGGACAAGTGCAAGGCGTTGCCAAGGACAATCCACACGAAGGACTCTCCCATACACACACACTCGCACACGGAGCACAATTTATTAGAGCAGTTGATTTGCAGATTTAGATCGATGTCGGCCGCCAAATTGCACAGTTCCTGCCGCGGCACGCGACATTCAATTGACGCCATTTCCAAAAGTGATTAACGCATTAACCGTCGATGTTTGGCCGCTTGCCGCTTGCCACAAATGCAAATCGAATTGCGACGCCTCCGAGTTTGGCGCTGCGCGCCTGCCCACTTCTGGGCCGCCTTACCTGCCCCAGGCTCTTGGCTAAGCGGCTTAGGCCACATTTAACGCGTCTTGGGCAAACACAAAGCCGGCAAAAGCAGCAAAGCAGCAAAGCAGCAAAGCGGCAAAGCCGCTGAGTCGCTGCGCTGCGCGTCGCGTCGCCTCGCAGCGGCTTGGCTGAGGGCGTGAAAAGCGCAGCTCACAAAGGCGGCAAATTTTCCTTTGGACCCAACGCCGTGCTCGTGTTGCAGGGCGTGTATATGTATGTGGCCGCTGCTATCTAAGAATCCCAATATCCGACTATCCGATTAGCCTAATGCCCCTTGCGATCATCTCGGATGATGATGCTGCATTATGTCATTTGCTTTTTCTACACCTTTTCTCTCTCTCCCTCTCTCTTTCGTTTTTTAGGGTCTAGGGTCTGTGGAGTGCTTATCACTTGATGTGATCGACTGGAGATGCAGCTGGCCCTGCCCAGAGATACGAGCTCACCTTTGGCTCTGGCTATGACTCAATTGTCTGCGGATATGAGCTGGGGTTGCGCCGACTCGACGATCTATCACGGTTTATGCCTTTGTAACAGTCAAAAGAAGTTGAAAGGTTCAAGAAAATAATATCAACTCTTCACTTTCGGCATTCAATTTCATTTTCTCACTCTGAGCCAACATTACAAATTCAAAACATATTTAATTTCAATCAAGATTAAGCACCAACAAATTTTGTATGCTCAATATTAATATTCAATTTGCTATTTAATTTAGGCAAAACAAAAAGTAATTGGGTACATAATACTTTATGCCCATTTAATTTATTTATATTTGTGTTTAGTTTACTTTATTTTGATTGGAATTCCTATTTGTTGTCTTTTTACATAGATTTAAGAAATATAAAATACTTTTCGAACACACTTTACTAAAATAAGGCTCAAAGCAGCGAGGCTTACTTGAATTAATGAGAATCGCATAGTAGGGCGTTATTTAAAGACTTGTGTTTTATTTGCAGGGGAAGTTGTTAAAAAAGTGAATTAAGTTTGATCTATGTTTAGTATAAGAGAACCTATCAGCTATGGCTATTACTCGGCCTTGCCCGGGTCAAGTTAAGTTCTTTCAATAAATAAATAAGTCTAATAAAATTTAATAATAATTATATTATTTTACAATTCAAAATACTTTTGTATAAACACTTTACTACAAGAACACTTACGAAAGCATGAAAAACTGCGAGGCTTACTTGAAGTCATGAGAATTGCATAGTAGGGCGATATTTACAAATTTCTTTACTTTTACAAAGTGAATTTTTTAATAAAGTGAAATAAGCTGGAGAGAGTATAAGAGAACCCATCTGCTATGGCTATTACCCGGTCTTGCCCGGTTCCAGTTAAAATGTTTCTATAAAAGTATAACAATTATATTATTTTACAATAATTTCTGTAACCTTTCTTCTGCCCATTTTGTCATCACAGCCCATTTCTACCAGTTATATATCCATTATATATTACTGTTAAGCTTACCTGACAAAAGCTGCATTCCATTTCCAATTTCAGTATAATTTTCCACTAATTTCTCGAGATAGAAAATCTCTTATCGAAACAACTATCGACAAGTCCGTGACGATTCATCTTTCAGCTGGGTTATTCAATTTTGATGGATGTGCATTGTTCGGGACTGAGGAAGGCGGGGAAATTTGTTAAACGCCACATTATGTCAATTTGCCGCTGCCGTCGCTCACCTTTGAACACCTTTGATCTTCCAGGCATCAAGCGCGAGCGTCTTCGTAAAAACTACAAAAAAAAAATGAGGAAAAAATTATAAAAATAATATTGAAATATGAATGCAAACAAATATCATTTTATCTTCTTCTTCTTGTATTTCTTTAGCCATTGTTGTTGTTGTTGTTGTGTATTTTGCGGCACGGCTCAAACGTTTCCGTGTGCCGTTTGAGAATTTCGAAAGGGTTTTTGTTTGTGCCATGTTTTTTGTGGCTTCGGATTGACTACCAAAGTAAACATGTCGCCACTTGACTGACAGCTGCCTGCCTACAGCCGCCGCCGCGGCTTGCCCCGTGCTCCTGCCCCTTGCCCCCTGCCACTGGCAATGCTGCCACTGCCTCTGCGGCTTTGATGCGCACCAAAACGCGCCGTCAGCTAATCAATGCAATTAGCCAGCCAGAGCTCGTCGGCTCCCTGACCCCCAAAAAAAAAAAAAAAAAAAAAAGAAGCAAAACAGAAAAAAAAAATGTGGAACCTTTTAAAATGCCAGGCATTTTACAGGTTTCCCCTCCCCCTCTAACAGCCAACTGCCCCTCCCAGCCAGGCCCAACACTTGAGCGACAGGCCGCCTACTTTTACTTCCTTTCGCCCTGCTGCTGCTGCCGCTGCTGGCGCTGCTGTTGCATGCCCCATGTTCGAATTATTGTTTATTTTGGTTGGCGTTGGCGGCAAGCAAATGGACTGCCATATATAAAAATGCACTCAGCTGCTGCCTAGACAATAAATATGAATTTGAAAGTATGGACTGTGCCACGACCTGGTACAGTGGGCCCGCTGGCTGGGCCAGCCAGCCGCATCCATTAGCCGCACGGAGCAGCGTCTAAATATAGTGCGATGCCTGTGAAACGAGGCGCATGATAAATGCAGCACACTGTCAGCTGTACGCTGTACGCCGTGTGGCCTTTGGCTACCACACATTTTCCACTTTTCCATTTTCATATGGATTTTCCCTTACATATTTTCCGCTGTAGTTGCTTAACACATCGTCTTGCTGTCAGCCGCATAATTGTGCCACATGTTCTGGAAATGTTCGCAGTTCGTTTGTCGCTCAGCCTCAGGCACTAAGTACTGCCCGATTTACAGTCCAAAAAAAAAAACGAGAGACAAAAAAAAAACTAGCAAAAGCTGCCAACTCATTTCAATCCTGTGATCTGCATCGATTGGGTATTGATCTCAAGTTGCCGCCGCTCTCAAAAGCCGACTCGCGGCGGCGTCGGCGGCGTCTGCGATCAGGCCAATTTGTGTGCCACAATTGTACAAGTATATATCTATATATATTTAATTTTTAATGCTGCATCATGATCCGTTAAGACGCCAGCCATGACTAACTGTCTGACTGTCCGACTGACTGACGTGTCAGGCCTCATGACGTTTGCGTTTTTTTTTCTTCTCTTTTTTTCGACTGCTTTTAAGATTGAGATTCAGATTGAGATATTTTCATAATACGCGCATTTTGACTGCCACTTGACACTGACATTGACGAACGTCGACTGCATTTCCTGCAACCGAACAGGTGACTATTGCGCGCTCTTTCTAACACACTCGCGGCCCTCTCTCTCTCTCTGGCTCAATCGCAGCTTACACCTTTGCTCAGCTCTCAGGTGCTGTTGACCGATGCGGGCGTCGCAAATTCATCAAGTTGACTTTGTCAGCTTGTCAAACGGTCGAGCAATTAAAACCGCACAAAATCGTCGTCATTAAAGATTTGTTTTGCTTTTTTTTCGATCTTTTTTTTTTAATTTTTGTTTTTATGACCCTCGTGTTTGAGCTTGGCGAATATTCAACAATTTTATCGCATGCGCATTCTCCATCAAAACTCATAAAAATAAAACAAGAAAGTTAGCCCTATTTAGCATTAACGAAGCTTATATACACTTTCCGAAATGCTGGGCAAATAAATCGTAAAAAATAAGTTGCAATAGTCAACTGATCTTTCGATTATTGGATTAGATACAACTCCATATACAGCCCATCGTGCTTATAAAGGCGGCTATAGAAAATATAGAAGTCAAATTTGAAAACAGGATAATAGTACAAACTATTTGTTCAGTAAGTTTTATAGATTAAGATTTAAAAATCTGGAAATGTAATGGAAGTATATAAAAAAAAAATTATCTACAAAGTAAGATTTATGTTGACGAAATATATAAAAAACTATTTGTCATGTAATATTTCTATAACTAATATTATATAAGAAACTAACTGCAGAGTAAGATCTTTATAATTAAAAAACAAAATCATTTTTTTGTTGTTCCTAGACTTAAAATAAAATTTAAAAAAAAGTTTCCTTATTCAAAACTTTTTCTTGACGTTTTTTAATTTCTGTAAAAACAAAAAGTAGTCAATTATATAGCGATAGTTTTCTAGAAAAACTCTACGACCTTTCGCTTTATACTTTATTAAAAAAAAAAAAAGTTTTTAAATTGAAACAATTTTCTTTTAATATATTTTGCCAGTATATTTCGCCTGCACCTCAACACTCCAGCTAATTAAATATTTAAAAAATGGAAAGTTCGCCAAAGTCAGCTTTTATTTATGAATATTTCATAATATTTATAAAAATATATAAATATATGTCTTGCACTTCTTTGCTAACTTCGGAAAAAGAGTCGAATTTGGCAGCAATGTTTATCGATATAGTTAATTAAATCAAACTTCTAAATCGAACTCAGATGAAGAGTTATAAGCCATTAGAAAAGTATAGTACCCTTAAGCTAGAGTATAAACATTGTAGTAGCTATAAAATGTTGTGTATAATGTTAATGTTTTCATCAGGCGGAATAGCTTGGGTCTGGTTTCAGTTTCAGTTTCGTGTTTTTGGGGTATTTTTTTTTTTTGTCTTTTGCTTTTGTTTTATTTTTTTTGGCGAAAGGTGTTTTCAAAGCAGTTCCTCTATTTGCAGTACACATGTTTTATTTTGATGTTAGAAATACGTGCCATAGATTTGATTTATGCTAATCGAAACACATAAACCGAACGTGGCGCTGAACATATGCAAAACGTTCGCTTGATTGCGGCCCCTCATCGCCCCCCTCAGCGATTATATTTTGGCGGGCGGGAAATAAGGCAGGCAGCATATATGTAGGTTCTCTAACTGGCGACTTGCGGCTTTTCGGTTTGGGTTTTTGGGGCCATGTCAAACGGAAACCTCATACAAATGCAAACTGCAAAGGCAACCTCTAATGGATTTCCGTTAGCCAAGGCGGAAAAGCGTTTGCCACTTGAGCAGTTCCACACCCCACCCCCCGCTCAAACGTACCCGAAACCCGCATGAAAATTGCAGCAAAGCGCTTGAATGACATTTGTAGGCCTCTGGCACTTGTGCACCCCGCCCCCGGACACCCACAGCCCCGCTCAAGCCCAACCAAGCTCAAACAGACTCCTCTCAGAGCTCTCAAGTATCGCGAGGCTTTTTGTACACTTGTAAAGCGGTTTGTTTCTTTTTGCTGTGGGTAAGCCACCGCAGGGCAAGGGTGTGCGGGGCGGGTGCTCTGTGTGTGTGTGTAGCTGTTGATGAGCCGGCTCATTGTTGTGCAACTGATGGCCAAAACACACACACACTCACACACACACGGACAGACACAAACAAGTTGACTGACTGACTGACTGCAGCAACTGTGCTGGGTGCTGTGTTTTCCACGTTCCTTGGCTAGAAACCACCAGGCACCAGGTTGTTATTGTTGTTGCTGTTTTCTGTGGTTCTGTGCACCTTGAAGACATCGCCCGGCCTATTTTATTTGCGGAGAAACTTTGTCTTGGTACGCAGCCGATGTGTCTATATCTAAGCTATGTTTTAGTTTGGATTCTAGCAACAGTTTCTGCATCTGACAAGCAGCTGTGGCAGCTGTTTCGGGCATCAAATGGAGCTCTTCACTGTCCTAGATAATTCTCATTACGTGCACAAAGTACCATTCGATTATTAAACACGGCCATAAATGTGCGTTGATTAGTAAGTAGGTCTTAAACAGGTTTGTTTTAAGTTCAAGAATGAGCTGTTGGTTGAGAAAGGTGTTAAAAATAAATTGGTTCCATTCATTATTATTATTATTATTACAAGAAAAATGTTGTCAAACCATGAACAAAGCGCCAAGCCTCGTGAAAATCGGATGAGATTTGACTGAGTTATGGGAGGGAAAATTTTGACTTATGTCTATATAGGATATTTAAGGGCACCATTTTTACATGAATTTTGACCAAAAATAATGTTGCCATATATATATATATATATATATATATTTATATATATATACTTCTATGACAGACTCAAACCATATCATCTTTAACATAACTAATGCGAATAAATCGTAATCAGAACGAAGCAAGAATCAATGCTCAGATGAACGAATAGTTACCCTTACTTTACGAACTCTGAAGAGTGACCAGGGGAAAGGAAAGTGAAAGTAGAAACGGACAAGTGTTCCAGTTCATACAAAAAGATTTAAAAGAACAGAACAAACTGCAAATCAAGTCAAAAGAACAAACGAATGCAGCCAAACGATTCATGTGTTCACCAAAAGCAAGTGATAAGACAAGTTCCAGCCATGGAACTGGTTCAAAGTTGAATTGGCATAAAGGAAGAAACTGGTCATATCGAAAGTCACCCTAAGTTTACGAAATCTGAAGAGAATCAGTGGAAAGAAATAGAAAAAGTGTACAATGTTCTTTCGATTCCAATAGAAATGTTAAATAAATATGCGTAAGCATGCAAAATTAATTTACTTTTCATTAAGCTGATGAGCTTTCTGCTCTGCTTACCATATTCAAAGAATCCTTTTTATAAATTATTTGCACGCACTTATTTTGTAAATGGTTAAATTTATTCGTGCAGCAAATGCGACAATTTTAAATAATTATTTAATATATTTCAAAGTTCAATGTTTTAAATTGGTTTGAAGTTTGACTGATTTTCCGACTGTGTTTGAACAGTTGAACACGCTTGCGCCTTTTTTGGCCCCTCATTAACATAACAAACGTCAGGACACTTTACACCCAATGTTGTTGTTGTTGTTGTTGAATTACAAATGATATTTGCACAAAGGCGCAGAAATATTGCATAAATTCACTTTTATTACAATGCTGAAGAGCAATGCACACACACACAGACACACACAAACACACACAGACACACATGTAGAAGCGTCGTCTGTAGTAACGGTATTTATTGCGCGTCGACGCCATTTTGTTTGAACCTTTTGCAATATTTATGCGTTGAAATCAACACGCAACACTCGGCAAATGCCAGCCAAAGCCCCACACAGAGCAACAGCAACAACTACAAGTGCCGCCCCGTTGTAAGCCCCAATACACACGCATACACACACACACGCACACCCTGACAACCAACTAACCAACCAGCCAACATGTTGGTTATCGTTATCCTTTCGCCTTGACTGGCGCTCGCGCTCGTTGAATCCTTTAGCTGCTGCAGCAGTGCCCGCCCTTCAGCTCCCCCTCTTCCCTTGCTGCTGCTGCTGCTGCCCCGTCGCTGTAATTACAATGCAGTTTAGGGTGCTGAAAGCTTTTGTGAAAATGTGCTTTATGAAATTATGATTATAGCTCAACAGCTGCATACCGAATGGGCTTGGCAGCAGTTGGGGCAACAACTGGACCTGGCATCCTGCTACTGTACACTCGGCGCTAGTTACGCTGCGGCGGGGAGGGGCGAAGTGTGCACGGGGGTCTGTTGGCATTTAAATGTGTGGCAGCTTGTGCAAATAATGAAAATGAAACAACACTTTGGCGCATTAAAAGCATTAAAAACAGTTTGCCATATAAATGTGTCCTTTCCTCTTTCATTCGTTTACCCCCTTCCGCTCTTTCTCTTCCTCTCTCTTTCTCGCTTTGTGCAATTTTCTATGCGCGTATACATAATGTGCCTTTGGGCAAAAGCGTATACGACGCATAGGCCGCCGCCTCTGGGTTAGGGCAGGCGGGTCAAAATCGAGTCAAGCTACAAAATTTACTCAACATATGCACTTTTTTATATGTTTTGTATTCCTCTTAAAAAATAGAGCATTATGTGCGAGTGGGTTGTATACTGATATGTTTGTAAATATTGGCGAAGAGCTCTCAATTTTAATGCTTGGATTCCATTTAGTTTCAGTTTTATAGCCTTGCTGTTTCCTATTAATTCATAAATTTAGTTATATACATATTAGGAACTAAGTACAGCTATTATTTTCATTAAATAATATTACTTTCTAGACGGACATTTTTAGATGCAAAACATAATTGCGGTTGTTATAGTATTAATTGCTTGCACAAAATATAACTATTCGTAACTGCTTTAATTTTAACCTAAAGCCTGTTTAAATTTGGTTAAGTTTTATACATTTTTAAGGTTGGACTTCGTTCGGCATATGTATTAACAAATTAGAAATAGGTTATGATAGGATTTTAGATATTGCTAATTCTTTCTCTCCCCCTCTCTCTCTCATCTCTCTCTCCCACTCTCTCCTCTCTATCTTCAATTTTCAACTTAAATCTTGCTGCATAATTCTTGATTATTACTGTTTTAAGGCTCTCCGCTTAGGACTCTGTTCGGCATATCAACATATAGGAAATGTGTTAAGAGAATATTTTAGATTTTGTTTACTGTCCCTCTCTCTCAATCTTTCTCCCTTTCTTTTTCTCTCTCTTGGTTCATCTCTCTCTCTCTCTTTCAAGTAGTCTCTGCAGGTTTGGATGCCCCATTGTTGGTTTGAACTAGCGCTAAGCGTCAGGTCATGCCACACCTCCCCTGCCAGCCCTACCCCCCCCCCCTGCCATGCCCCGCTCGCCAACAGGCCTTGCAAATTGCATTTTCAACACTTTTGTTTATGCAAAAAATATTTATGCATGAGTCTCTACAAACAGCGTGTGTGTTTTTGCTTGGAGGCTAAAGCCATGCCCACAATTTCAACAGTATAGCTGGCTGTACTTTTTGTCTCCTAGGCGCAAGGGAGGGGGTGGGGGTAGGGGGTGTGGGGGGTTGCAGCACTTAACTCGTAGGCAGGCGGCGCGAGGAGGCGCCGTCGGTTGGGCGAAAGGGGCGGCGGAGGCGTGTTTCTGTATGCTGTGCTGCATAATGCAATGCAAACATGATTAATGCAAATGTTTTGCGTGGTGGGCGTGGCCAGGGTACGAGGTGCGGGACACGGGACACGGGACACGGGACGCGCGATGCGGTTAGGTAGGTGCTGTGTTACATTTGCATTTTGGCTTACGACAACGTTGCGGCAAGGATGCAGTCGTTGCCGCACTTAGTTACTATCTAAACAACAACAACTACAACAACAACAAACAGCAGCAACAACAACAACAACAGCAACAACAACAAACGGCAGCAGCAGAAAATTGCTTTGCTCGCATATTTCATAGGACTTTACGACGGTTTCGCCAATAACTTGGCAAGTTTATGACAAATTGCGCGACACATTCGCGATAAGAAAGTGAAAGGCGTGCATTTTCCCCATTACATTCCCGTTCCCAGCTCCCCATGCCCAGCTCCCCATTCCCAGCTACCCATTCCCGGTTCCCAGTGCCCATTTTCATAGATTCCATTTCAGTTTTGGCCGCTGCATTTTTCTGGCCAATCGTCACAGTAAAACATTTATGAAAAATTGTTTCGCTTCAGCCATGCGCGTAGCTCAAATGATTTTACGATTTTATGCACACACACACACACACGCACACACACATACTCACAATGCACAAGTCCTACAGGCTCAGACGCTTGAATCTCTTCTTAAGCTGCCACGTCTGCAGCAGCCCATAGACACACTCACACAACTCACACACAACCGCACACTTACACTCACACTCTCACACACACACACACACACATATGCAGGCACACCCATTGAAATGGCGTCGCTTTCATTGCACACACAAGAGTGTAAAATGTTTACGCTTCGCTTGGGTTTCCTTTGGGTTCCGTTTTGGTTCCATTTTGGTTTCCCTTTGCCTTCCTTTTGGCTCCTTGGCTTCCTTTTCTTGGCTAGCCATTCGTGCGGAATGAGTCGTTTTATGCTCTTTTAGAGGGCATTATAGCTATGTAATATCGGGCTCTGCAACATTCCAAAGCATTCTCTGCTCTAAATACATTTAAGTTCGGCTGTGCACCATATAAGAAAACAAATACTATGCATATAGTACAGTTAATTACTTACTAAGTAAATTCATTATTGGCCGAATATACATATTTTATAATAATAACCTATGTTAAATTTGTATACTAGCAGAAAATACCCTGCGTTGTCCGGCTCCAAAAAATAATGTCGCAAATGCAGGTGGTATATTGACATACTAGAAGGAATTACCTTGCGTTGCCCGGCTCCAATAAATAAAGGTGAAAATGCAGTTGGTAAGTTGACATACTTGTAAGAATTATCCTGCATTGCCCGGGTCACATAAAAAATGTTATTGAAAAAATGAAGAAAAACTTCAGCCATATAAATACAAAGTTGCCAACATACACAAAAAAAAAGAAGCATATTAATTATTTATCTCCCAGTTATCGCCCATTTCTATGTAGCAAACGAAATTAAAAAATGCAAAAATTGACTATTTTTGCTGGCGACTTTCCGCTGCATAGTCTTAACAAAGACAATATAAACAGTGTTTATATTGTCTTTGGTCTTAAGCTCAGACACACAAGCCGCATAGACTCAAGACGTATTGCCTTTGCTTTTGCTTCTAGTTGGAGTTCGAACTCTCAAAAAACACGGCTTGGTGATGAGTTTCGACCCAAAAAGAAGTTTTTTAAAATTAATTTCCTAGCTAGTTAAGCTTTGATTACTATCGAATCAGTCAGTCAGTCAGTCAGTATAATTTTAAAAGATTTATATAACAATAGTTTATCATCCACAACAAATACCTTTAAATGGTCTAAGAATCACAATATTAGAGGTGTCTTCTGCATTACATTGTAGAATATAATATATTATATTATCTATATTAAATTCTATCGAGTGCCTGCAACAACTGCCTAGAATAGGGACTTTTTTATTGGCTAGCTTCGCGTTTCACCTGAAAGGGCATCTGGATTGCAACTGTCTTGAGTTGAAGTTTCTTTCGCTTAAGTCTTTCGCATTTTGTAGCTGCCATTTTCTGGCTGTCTCTCCATTCAGACATTCAGCTTTTCATTTGTCTGGCTATTGACTTTGTTGCCATTGGCGTGTCTGGCGGTGCTTTAGCTTGTTACAACCCCTACCACCCCCTTTTTCTTCCACATGCTGCTCCTACGTTTATGTCATGTGCTCCTGCTGAAGGTGTCTTCATATGCGCTGCTCTGGATAATCGAAATCAGAAACGGGTAAACGTCAGAGATTTGTTGCGTGTCTTGAGCGCATCGGTTTTTCTGTGGGCACATTTCGTGCCGCCTTGTTCTGTCTTTGATTTTCCAAGCCGAGTTTCCCACAGAGTTGCACAGCATCAATTTTTTTTTTCTCTTCGTTTTTGACCGAGTGTTTCCGCTTATTAAACGGAACTCTTACAAAACGCTCACTTCCTTATCAAGCAGCTGCGCTTTTTACTTGCATCTCACAATTTCCATTTTCATTCATTCGTTTCCCCTCCCCCTCCCATTTTCCAATTCAACTGCGCGCCTGCACTTACAAGTGAAAAATGTGTATGTATGTATATTACTTAAGTGGCTGCAGGCTCAAGTGTTTAATTTATGGCGTTAAATATGAAAATCGTCGCAAAACACAAATGCCGACAATGAGGCAATATTTCCCAACATTCCCATTTCTCCATTTTGCTCAATTTTTCCCAACTTGAACTTGGCTAGGCCCGAAAATGTTGACTAAACTGGGAAACGATCCGGCTGGGCGGCCGACTGATCCGGCTGATCTGCCGCACACGCGGATTTTTATTGATTTTCATGTAGCAACAACACTCGAAAATGAGTGGCAACTAGTTGTAGCTGCTGTTGTTGCATTTTATGTTCCGCTAATGGAAGGGCGCAACGTGACAAGGGGGCGTGTGCGTGTGCGTTTGTTTTTGGGGGCAGGCTACCGTTGCCCGCGCCGCCTGCCACACGACGCTAATGGAAATGAAGACGCGACGTCTTACAGCCAGCACTTGGTCTTCATCAACACCAGCTACCTCTCGCTCTCCCTCTCGCTCTCCCAGTCGCAGGGGCGCTGCTCTGCAGTCATCATCGCTCGAGGCTCACCTTGGCTCTGGCAGCGATCAGCCGCCTAATTTATGCCCCGACTGCGCCCCGTCTCCTTTGAAGTTTCAATTATGCGCCTCATATGTCATTTTGTGCAACTCGGCGCTGCTCTTGAAAGTGGGAGACGCACTCGGCCAGACGCTAAAAGCCGCGACATGTTAATTGTGCCGCTTGCCCCATAAACACGCCAAATTGATGGCGAGCGCCAGGCTCGAAAAACGGCCAACCAGTTGCAACTTGCAACTTGCCAGTTGCCAGTTTCCAGTTGCCGCTTGCCGCTTGACATTGAAAGCAGACGCAGAACGGAAGAAGGCGCGCAGTGGCAGGCCAGCCACACTTGGCATTTGAATTTGATGTGGATAATGGAATTCAAAAGTGTCTTAGAGGAAGGGCGAGCTACTTGAAGAAGGGGGGAGGTAGATAAAAGCGAGTTGAAGACTACAACTACAACTTAAACTGATTATTGTTCTTTTAGATCTTAAATAACTCGAGACTTTGCTGCCATACAAAATATATATTTATTTATTATTATAAATGTTAAATAACTCAAGACTTTTCTGTCGTATACCAGGTTTATTTATTCATTAGTTATTCTATTGAAAGAATTCAAGGTAATAATAAATATAATATAATAATAATAATGCAGCCAACTAAAAAAAATGAATCTTTATACCCACAACCTATTGAAACTGCTTAGAAAGGGTTTAATGTATTTGTGCACATGTGTGTTACAGACAGAACCCTTAAAGTATATATATTCCTGATAAGCATCAACATCCGAGTCGATCGAATCATGGCCGTCATCATGATCCTAGAAACTATTAGAGCTAAATACTTTAAATTAACTACGGAGATTCTGCTGGTGCAGTATGAGCTTGATTCCGATAATCGATAACTTGCCCCGTTCCCACGCAATCGATAAATCTCGATACTGACAACCTGATCAACACGACAAGCTGAATGTCATGTCCGTCTGTCTTTCTTGGAGTCTACAAAAGCTAGATGCTTGAAATATGAAATAGATATTCTTTCAACAATGAACAGAACAATCCTATCATATTTTTTTAATATTTCCTCCCATTTAAATAATATCAATTCATATTCTTTTAGATACATTGCTTTTTCAACATAACTAGAAGATTATAAAACCTAGATACCCCAATAATGTACACACATTAGGAGAATTTAATTTTTCAAATATTTGCCAACCGAACTAGGAATAAAACTCATTCCTAAAGCTAGATACTTTCACTTTGACATATGCAGAGTTCTGTATGGCATATCTAAGCCCATTAAATTTCATAGAGATCGGACAATAAGCACCAAAGTTAATCAAGAATGCTTTTCCTATAGATAGTGAGAAGAAGAAGCATATCACTGCGCAGCAAGTTTATGTGTGAGGCTGGGTGTGGGTTGTTTTTTGTAAGCATATAGAAAAGGAAGCTAGAGTGTTTTTGAAGGCAGCTTAATTGATTAATTAGGCGCATCTTCTAGCCGTGCACACCCGACTAGAACGCACTCGTTTCTTTCTAGCTGGGGTCAAGTGGCTCAGTGGCTCAGTGGCTCAGTTGGCTGTCCAGCTAAGCAAAGCCCTTTAAGCTGCCTGGTCGTGTGTCGGCCAGTTGACTGGGGACAAGCGTAAAGTACAAAGGTGTGAAAATTAAACAGGCAGCGTTCAAGGATTACAAATTATGACACGCCGATGCCATCAGGCAAATGAGATGCGCTGCAAGGATGCAATGGGATCGGTGGAGGAGCAGGGGCAAGGACAGGAGCAGGGGCAGAGGCAGCCGGCGCCCGTTGGTCAACTGGTCAAGTGTCAAAAGGGGATTTGCATCCAAAGCGTTGACAGCCGAGTTGGTTCCGTTGGGTTTCGGTTGGGCTTCAGCTGTCAGTTTGTCCGGCTGCTGTTTCGGGCTGACAGCCTGCTTGGACATCTGAAATGTACCGCAAAATTGCGCGAGAAAGCAAATCGCTTAAGCCTCAACGTGCAACTGATTAAAATGGCTTTAGCTTTGATGCCCCAACGAGCAGGCGGCTTATAGCCGGATATATTTGCATATGTGCGTACAAGTGTGTGAGCTGCTGGTATTTTTTATTTGCCAAATGGGTTTTTGTTTGCGCATCATTTATGCATTTCGCAGCTGCAACATCGTCAATTTTTAGCGCATGATGCGCTTTATGCATATTTAATGTTAATGTTGCCATATCACTTGCCATCATTATACAAAAAGATTTGTATAAATAATAGTTGCAAATAAAGGAATAAACAACTATTGTAATAACTGAAAGCCGCACAAAGCCAAAAGAACTCGCTACAAAATACACAAATGTGCAACCGCAGGCAGCCTGGCCGCGCCGCGAACTTTTCTGGACAGCTTTCGGGCCAAACAATGCCGCCTGCTGCTACCAACAATAATATGAATGTATTGTACTTTGCCCATTTTCCAGCTTTTCCACATTTTTCACAGTTTTTTCTACTGCTGCCCACACACAAACACACACACACACACACACACATTCAGCTCTTCAGTTGGCCGCAAAATGCAAATAGCCAACGCTGTGCAGCAACTCCTACCCCCCCCCCCCCCACTACCCTATCCTAGTGGACACACTGCCACGCCCACACCGCCAGTTTCACGTCCTAGCCAATAACAATGCAAAATGCAAATATGCAATAAAAGCAAATGGCAACAACAGAAAGTAACACAAACAAAATAAAACTCTGAAGAAAATATGTTCTTTACAGAACTCGACCTTAAAATACTTTAAAAAAAACTTTTATATTTTTATATAAATATATATTTAATATATATATTTATAATTTAAAAAAAAATAAAAATTGATTATTATTTTAACACATATTTTAAAATATCGAAATGTTTAGGAAGAGAAATATTGTGTGAAAACTAGATAGATCGTTAGAGAGATAGTTGGGTAGATAGATAGATGGATAGATGGGTAGATATATATATAGAAAGATAGATAGATAGATTCGAAAACATTTCGACATTTTTCTTGACCGACTTTCAAATAGTTTTGTGTAAAGTAAAAGAAAATGGTTCCTACAAAATAATATGCATGTTATTTTATAATGCTTTGATTTGCTTTATTTTCTATGCAACTTAATTTCGTTTAATGCAATTTCAAATTTGTACTAAAATATTTTAAGTCTTTTTCTTTATCTATTTATACAATACTTTTTATCAACGTTAATTGTTTTTGAGAATTTGTGAAAATTTGCCAAAGATTTTTCAGCTTAGATTAGAAAACTATAAAACAAGTTTTTGGGCTTCAATAGGAGGATTCGAAATATATATTGCTTTAGCTCAAATTAAAAATTTGTAAATTAAAATTTCATATATATATCTATATATGTATTTCGCACAGAAAACGCATATGCACAATTGGTTACAGGGTATACAAAGAACTGTGAAAATGCGAATGTGCATTCAAATTTGAAATGCGTTCGCGTTGAGCACAATACAACAGCAGCAGCAACAACAGCAACAACAGCAACAGCAACAAAATCAACAACAACGACTGATAACAACAATAACAATGAACATGAACAATGCGGCAACATTGTAAAAGCCAAGTTTAATCAAAATATAGTCCAGGCTCTGTCCTGCCGCTGCTGTGTGGCCATGTGGGCGTGTGGGCGTGGCCTCGCTCGTACGGGGCCGCATAGAGATTTTTTATTTATTTTCTTTGTTTGTTAAATTTTTTATAAACACGCAAATTCGTTGCAATTTGTCAGGACATGCAGAGAAATTGTGGGAATCGGTTTGCCTGTCACACAAACATTTTCAATTCCATGACTGATTATTCAACTGTTTTTCGGTCAGCATATTTGATTAGTAAAACGAACCCAGCTGACACTATACCTGTGTGTGTGTGTGTGTGTGTGTACCTGTAACCAGATCTAATCAGTTAGGCTATGCCGAATCTCTTGTTGCGCAAAATGTGGGACAAAGCTGGCCAATACGCTCGTTTTATGGTTCTAGCCCCAAAATTAAATCAAAATCAAAATCGAAATCGAAATGTGCTGACAACGAACATGATAACTAATTGACAGAGTTGTTGTTGCTGTTGTTGTTGTTGTCGCTGTTGCCAACAGCAGCAGCAACAGCTGCAACTGTTGCCACTCACTCGCTCAATCGCTCAATATGATTATTGATGGCAGCCCAACCGGCAGCTAGATAAGCTTCATTATTGACTGACATCTGGAGCAAGCAATTGGCCAGCAATCTGTTCGACAAATCCACAAAAACTGTTTGTTTGCTCAATTAAATCAGTTGACAATCACATTTGACAAGAACATGCAAATAACCTTTTGCTATTTTGCAATAGCGTGAATATCCAATTAGTCTCTAATAATACAACCATTCCATTAATATTAATGCTGAAAATAAACACAGATTTTACTAACTTTAACCTAATTAGCTATTTTTTCTCCCGTCTGCAATCTACTAACGAAATTTATCATTTAAATGTTAAACTTAAAAAATTCTACATTGAGATATAAAAAAAAATAGTATATGATAAACGTACAAAATTAGACTTCAAGACATTTTTGAAGATCTCTAGAACTTTGTACTTTTGTATTTTTTAACATAACAGCAGAAATCAACTACAAAAACAATTTAAAGTTGAGAAAAAACTGATATTCAGATGAAACAAGGGGATACCCTGAACCCTCTTCTACCAAACCAAATGAAAGCACGTGGCTAGCAAAGCTATAAAATGAAAGACTATTGATCTGTATATGCTATTCTAAAGGCTGCATGTCAAATTTGCTGACTCGAACTGCTAAAACCTAAGAGACTTAAGCAGGATTTCAATATCGATTTATTTCGATTGCTTGCAAACAGAGCAAGTTATCGATTATCGGTTATCAAACTTGTTCTGCACGGGCACCAGGAGGACATACACAAAATATTAAAACTCTAGCTCTTATAGGATCTGAATTCGACGGACAAACGGAAGAACGGTCGGTCGGACAGATAGACAGATTGAAAGATTGATAGATTGATGCTGATCAAGAATAAATATATACCTTATGAGTTCGAAGAGGCTACCTTCTGCCTATTACATACATTTGCAAAAAAACATTATACCCTTTTAAAACATTTTTAATGGGCAAAATTCAGAAAACTCTTTAATCCATTTTGGAATGTGAAAAGTTAATCTAGACAACGCTATGAGAATTCCAGAAAGAGTAGCTCACTTTAGATGGATCTAGGCTCTTCGAATCAAATCAAAATTCGTGACAATCTAGGAATAAGATACAAGCCTGCTTAAAAATTAAGAAACTAAGGGAAACATAATAATATTTAATATTATATATTAAATGCAGAATTAATCTTGAGAGCCATAATAGCGAAAAAACCATTAAAAGTTATTAACTAATTGCGCTTCGTATTCCGCAATCCGAACTTGATAATACCCTTCGCACGCATTTTAACGTATGCAGGGCATACAAAATTAACAAAAAAAAATTGCAAATATATGATGGTAAAAAAATATTCATGCAAATGCAAATACTGCTCTGACAGTGGTTGCTCGGTTCAAAGGGGCTGGGGCTCGGGGGGCGGGCGAGGTCTACCAAGGAGTGGGCGTGACAATAAAGCTTCTGCAACGTTTTCGATGATTAAATGCAAACACGCAAATATGACGAGCGACTGACTCGACATCCAGTATCTATATCTCCTCATCTGTGCGTGCATTTGTATGTGTGTGTGTGTGTGTATATATATATATATATGTGTGTGTATTTGTGTTTGTGTTTGTCGACTGCCAACTGTCTTCAAAATATGTAAAAAATAAAAGTTGGCATTAATAATTTATGCAATATGTACACACAGACACACACTCACACTCACACACAAACGGGCAAGGAAAATATTTGCATGAGAAATACCCAAAAACTGTTCTGCAGACAAAATGAAAATTGAATACCTTAAAACATGGATATAAGTAAGTAGATGATTTGAATATGTACTCACATATTCGAATGCGAATGGTACTCAGATAAATGCAAACGATTCTTATGGCTTTTGGTCGTTTTGTAAAATTGCGAGCAAAAAGCTGTCAACGCTGTTTGCCTTCAAGCGGGGAGATAGCAGTGTTGCCCGCACAAGTGCACGACTCGCAGATACCCTGCAACGATACAGAACACAATCTTTGAATTTAAATGCATGTAAAATATGAACAATATGTATTTATTTATTTTTTACAATTAAGATGTTAGAAGTAAAATCTTTTAATTATATTTATAGAAATTTTAAATATGGCTATATGAAAGCATTTCTTATCAATATAAATCTACAATCCGTTGCAAAAGCTTCTATAAATTTAAACTGCCCTGTTTACAGCTTTTGATGATTCCAGGGTATTTCAAAAACAAAATATATTCAAATAAAAATTCATATGAAAATGTTGAAGAATACGCTTGGCTGTCTGCATATTTCATGATGCATTTCTGTTGCCGAGCAGTGAATCGAAGTGTATAACAAAATGCCCTTTGGCAATGCAAACGCAATGTATCTGCCACGTATCTTATCTGTGTGGAGGGGGTTTAGCCAATCAGGGGGGGCGCTAAAACATATGCTATAATTTAGTATCTGGTTGGCAATGCGTTTAATTAACCACTTACATGGCTTTAATTCAACTGCAAATTCAACGAGTGCATGACTCGGCGATAAATATGGCTACAACAACATTTTGTGGCCGTTGCCACCGTTGCCTGTGGCAGCTCACATTGGGTTCGTTATCATCCTTATCGAGTCAGCAATTTGTCTGATAGATAAACAGCAGCAGCAGAGACCAGCACATGGCATTGATTTATGCGTAGAAAACCCCAAATACAACGAACAGCTCCAGAGTTTGGGCCGGGCAGCTGTTTAGTTAGTTAGTTTCTTTGGCAAACGTTTTGCCATAAATATTTTCCACTTGAATCTAACACCCTGTTCGCATTTAAACGGCTATAAAGGGTCGTCTCATAATATAACATAAGATAAGAATATATTCTTTACTATCCTTGACAATCGATAAACTTATATTGAAGCATATTATCGATATGTTGAGATTATTTTAAATTTTAATTAAAGGCAATTTGTGATTTGCTATTTAGCTATCAGTACAGGGTATCTTATTGTCTACTACTCTCCCCCATATCTGTACATACTTGTTATTTATGCATATTTAATATCTTTCAAATGAACGCTTTGGGGACCGAGCTCTCCGTTCTCTTTGGTTCAGTTCTGAATAGTTATTATTAAAACAAAGAGCGTGCCCAAATTTATAGCCATATTATTTGTTATTTATTTAAGCTATAAATATGCATATGATATAAAAGAAATGGCAGCAGGTTTTTTACGAGCCAAAATACCCTTTAAACCAAATGGAGTCTGATTGACATTGGCCATGTTATGGGATTGAGAAATGGGAAATATATTCAAATTAAAAAATAAATATTTATATTAATTGCATTATATATCCAATAACATAATATATTTAATAAATAAAATATATTTAGAATGCATTTTATGTATAAAACAAAATAAAAAGCAACGAGAATTCCTTAATTTTGTATGTAAGAAATATGGAGCCTTAGAATGAATATTATAAAGAATTTTGCCTCAATTTCTGCTTTTTATAATACCAAAAAATACCCTATTCAATTGCATATTTATGGTATAATCATTCTTCTAGTTTTGGTTTAATAACTCAGCTTGCATTGCTATAAATATAAAAAACAAAACTTAATCAAAAAGAGCCGTACATCTATTACTCACCATTTATAGAGTATCTGCTGCTTCGTATTGCTGTCTAATTATTAATTCTCCAATGACTTTGTTGTTGCTGCTAGCTGTGGCTGCTGCCACTGGTTTACGCTGTTGCGTTATTTATGTGGTCATAAATTTGCAGCTGAAAGCAAAGCCCCGCGACTGGTTGGGCACAAATAGTTGCACACAGCCGTATTCGTATCCGTAGCCGTAGCCGTAGCCCTGCGCCCGCCCTAGCCCGCTGCCCATAGTCCGTGCTGTGCTTCGTAGTCCGTAGTCCATAGTCTGAGGTCCACAGTGCCGGGTAAGCCTTGACGCTTCGCTGGCTGCCACCCCGACGTGCAAAAGAGCAGCAGCAGCGGCATCGGGCAAAGCCGCTTAAGGACTTCGACATGGACACGTCAGCGGCTTAGCCAACTGCGGTTCGCTGATTTTCAATGGGAACGTACCCGATCGCGCACACAGAGCCAGTTCCAGTTCCAGTTCCACTTCCAGTTTCAGTTCCAATACACCGTTTCCTGCCTCGTGTGTTAGTTACATAATTTAACGTTTGTTGCAAACATTTCCGCTGAATTTGAGGCTTACACGCAGCCCGAGGATACGACTATTTCTTTATAATCAGCTGGGTGTCATCGTAAGGTCATCAGCGTTGCCCACACGCAATCAAAATAAAAACACAAGCACACACAAATAACTGCCCGTTGGCCGCTTTTACAACGTCACAAAGTCAGTTGCCCGGAGCTGGATTTGGAGTTGGGGTCGTAGCCACCCCCAGGACTTGTGTCCAGCTGCTTATCACTGGCCGTGCATCGCGCATAATGTGCGCCGAGCACGTCAACGGCCGTCGCTTGTAAACAAATTAGAAGCGTATCCTGGCCGGAAGTCCTACACACACACACACACTCTCACACAGGTCAGCATAGGACCATACGAACGGGACTTGCCCACACAGTTTGGGCCAAGCGCAGCGCAGCAAACAAAACTGTAAAAAAGACGGACAAATGAACCGTCAACTTTCCCTTTTTAATGTCCTGCCAAAGGGTATACTAACTTTGAGTCTAGGATATGATGTAGCTCTCAATCTGATATAGACAAGTACAAATATAATTATATAGATATAGGGATAAAAAAGATATCTAGATACATAGTTATATAGATAGTTAGATACATAGATATATGTATAACTATATTTTTAGATATAGATGGAAAATAACATTAACTTTCGATTGGTAAGGACTTGTTTTACTCTACAATAATTTCATTCAATAATTTTCCGATATTATTTTTTTTATATTTATTAAATGCTTTTCTACGGAATTTAAATGTTATGAAATTGTTTCGTATCAAATCATGATAACTAAAATTATAATTCTCTCTGTGGACTTTTGCACTCAAGTAATTAAATGAGGTGAGAGTATCTACGCCTTCGGCTTGCGCCACCGAGAAATAGCCTCTTCATTAACTTCTTAGGCTATGCTTTTGTTTTACTTTGCTTTGGTCAACATTTTCCTATATTTTCTTTCACTTTTTTTTTTTTTTGGTTGCCTTCTGTGAAACTGCGGAAAAGGCGCGAAATTTGTTTGTCTAACTGTTCCTTGTTTTGGTGTTGTGGGTGCGGGGCACACCTTGAAATCAGTTTGTTCGGTTGCCTCTTTAAGCTGCAATTAACTTTGTGGCTTAAAGCCACAGAACTGACCGAGCCCAGTCCCAGCCAGAAGCGAAACAAATATATTCCCATAAAGCTGAAACCTTATGCGCTCTGCACACGCAATGCTCCCAGCACTTTTTTTTTTCATTATAATTGGCACTCGCCTACGCTTAACTAATCTACACAAAACGCAGCTCCCCAGGGGGTTGCACGTTGTTGTTGTTGTAGTTGTTGCAATTGTTTTTTGTGCTCTATTGTTGTATTGTCATAATTTTGATTGAGGAGCCAACGCGGCCCAAATTGGTATTTTGTGATATATTGACTTTGTCGCTGAACTGTCGCCTGCTTAGTCACTCGTTTTTTTTTTATTATTGTTGTTGTTGCTGCTGTTGTTGGTCGGCAATTAGTGCCCCGAAGCCCGAGCGACCACATCTACATAGCAATTATGGTTTTATGGATCTGCTCGAAAAGGGTTGTTTCGACGCACCGTCATTTGCCCCGAACGAATTGCCCCCAACTCCGCCCACACAACTCTATATATATATATATATCCATAACCCTAGCCCGTACTCCCACCCCTGCCAGCGCCCATCAAGCACTTGGCTTCTGCTAACACCAATTTGTTCATTGATTTTGCGCTACAAATTAAAAGTAATGTATCAACAAAAGAGCTTGGAAATATGCCCCAAAAACATGCAGAACGCCTGTTTAAATACCCTAACAAAAACTATAATTCTTGGAAAAAAACAAATAAAAACATAAAACATAAAATATAAAAATAAAAGAATACGTAAATGAAAAATAAATTATTTGTCACTATTTCAATTGACTTAAAATTTATCAAAAATATATTCAATAAGAAAATGCATTTAATTTTAAATTTAATATATAACTTATAAAGTGAAAATGTATTTATTTAAATGATACATTTTATAATATATATATATTTATAATATATTTTATAATATATATAAATGTATAGGTTAATTTAACTCAAATTCGAAAACGAACTTCGAAATTATTTTCAACTGTGAACCTTAACTTAATCTAATCTATTTGCCATAAAATCCTCAAAAAAGTTTCTTTAAATTTTATTTCAAATTTAAAACTTAAGGCATAAATGTTAGAGCATAAATAACTCAAGTCCCGATTATTGCATCTATCTGCCAATTTTGGGAGAGCTCGAATTTAGCCCGCAATTTCTTAATGAAAATATCGAAGGCTTGCAATATTTTCAGTAGAATGGGCAAAAAAGAAATTAGAAACTTAAACTATTTAAAGAAAATGTAGAGAAAAAAATATATGTAATATGCAGGCTTAAAGCAAAATCTGCTTTACGCATCGAATCCCAGAGCAGGGAGTTACTTTGGGATGTGAAACAGGTTTAGCACAATCATAACTTATCTAAATTTTAAATATCCAACAATTAATATACTTTTGATTTAATATCTGTGACAGTTTTTGCCAGCAACTTGTTTCGTTGCTTTGTTACAAACCTTGTCGCATAGCCAATGTAGCCGCATCCATCAATTGTTGATGTTTTTGCACTCGCATATTGCGATGTTTGATTGTGCAACTGTTGGCCGCGCTGTCGCATTTCATTTCGAGTTGAGTGACTTCAATCTGTCGCCAGAGAGTTTCTTGAGGTCTTTTATTATTATTATTATTGTGCGCCGCCTTTCAATTTCAGCATTTTTGTGCTCGGCTGCTGCGTGTTGTTGTTTTTTATTTGTTGTGTTTTTTTCTTTTTTACAATTCGCCAACCCCTCGGCAGGGGTTGTGCATATGGCAGCATTAAAAACCCACACGTACAATGTCCAAAGAAATTAGATGTTGTCGTTGTCGTTGACGTTGTCGCTGTCGCTGGGTCCCGTCCCCCTGCTGCTGCTCATCGTGTGACATAATTCAGGCTAGGTGCAACGACGTGGACAATGAGACAATGGACAGCTCAACGCACACGCCCACCGCCCCCGCACACACAAACACACACACATACACACACAGAGAGCAGGGGCCGAGACAAAAGACGCTACACGACGACGACTGTGTCGTCTGATGAGTTTCTGTTTTGTCTTCCTCTTTGCTCAGCATCTACCCCAGGACACGCCCACAAATTGCTAGGCACATTATTATTGTCGTTTTTAATTTGTGTGCCCCAAAAGAAATTGCAAACAGTGCCTGCCCATTGTTTGCAACACTTCAAACGTAAAACACTGAGTCGCACAGGTTGGGCTACACAAAAAATATTACATATTGTTTATCATCTACCTTTCGGTTAAGAGGATGGAACAGCCCCCAGCCCGAGAGCTATCCACTTGCAAATTATTTAAAGACTTGACAATTTGTGGAGAGCTCGAAGATGATAAAATATAATATAAATATACTATAATATAAAATAATATGATGTAAAGTAATATAATAAAAATAAAAAAATAATATGAAAAAATATAATATAAATAATATGATAAAGTAATATAAATATGAAGTAATATGAAGTAATATGATATAATATACTATAAATATAATATAATATATATGGAATATAGTATAATACATACCATTTCAGATGTAATTTGGTATATAAATTTTAGAGTATGGCAACCGGAAAGAAGAAAGAGTTGGAAGTGCGCAACCGTAAAAAATCGAGTCTTTAATTTGTAAACAGTTTTATAGCGGTTCCAATATGATGAACGCTATAGTTAGTTCAGGAATATAGCAATATTTATAAGAAAGGCACAACATATAAAGAAGAAAGTTACTGACTACAAGACGTTACATAAATTACTTCGTTTTTATAAGGACAAAGCCAACCCCTGTTTTATTCCAACCAAACCTTGTCTCAGTTTTGTAAGAGACAATATTTTGTGACCATCTATCTACTCACCTGTCTTGTACTTTGCTTGTCAAACAAATGTTAAAGCCATTTGGCTGACAATCGCAAACACGAGCTCAGAGCCAAGGCAGTTGTTCTATAAAAACAATTTCCATTAACAATTTCCAAGCAATCCCATAAATTCACAATTTATGTGTAAAGGTTTTTCACAAAGTTCTTTATTATATTAATAATAAATTGTTGTTGGAAAAAAAAGGATTGAAGTACATTAGCTTGCGTTTCATAAATTAATGGGGAGATGGAAACGAAAAATAAAGTTAATAACAAATAATTGCAATAACTGAGAATTTGCAAAATGTGAGTGTGTGTGTGTGTGAAGAATTATTGTAAATTCAGATGAATGTTAATACTTTTGTCAAAAACTAACATAAATTACGTTGCGAATTGTAATAAAACTATGCGAGTTGTTGTTGTTGTTGTTGATTGTGAATGTGTGAGTTATGAGTTGTTAAGTTATATATGTGTGTTACAACTACAATACAATATATATATATGTATATATATGCATCAATATATATATATATATCAATTGATTATAAATTATTGTAAAAATAATTGCAAATTCATATGCGTTCTCATTTTCCAAAGCATTTTTCACCTGCGAATGTTTTAAGTTTTCTTCTTATTTTTTTTTTGTTTTTTTGATTTTCTTTGAAAATAATATCACTTTGCGGCAGACACACGCGCGAGATAGCTAGAGCGGGTGAGAGTGAGAGGGAGCGCGAGGGAGAAAGATAGACAATCAGGTCTTATTTTGCTGACTGTTGTTGTTGTTATTGTTGTTGTTGTTCTTATTGTTGCCCTTGTCGTGCATCATTTGTATTAAACGATTTCGCTTGGCCGCATCCGATCTGCTGTACTCATCGAGGAACTGCAACGATCGTTAAGAGGTTTATAAAGTTAACAAGGTTTCCAAATAGATACATTTACACATATATATATGTATATATATGTATGGCTGTGTCCTTTGCACTCACCCCTAGATCAAAGTCGCGTGATATGAGCTGCCTGGCGGGGGCATTGTTATAGCACATGGTCACCAAAAATGGATAAATGACCGGATTAAATTGTGTCGAGAGCATCGACAGATTCTTAAAGATCACCGCAAACGGTTCCGTGATGAGCATCTCCTGATGCCGACGATTGTTCACACTGAAGAATGCCAGCGATGCTATCAAATCTATCAGCATGGTGGAGCTCTCCGAGCTCGCTGTGGCATTTGTTTGCTTTATGCTATGATTGAGTATTGTGGTCATCACATCGAGCAGCTTTACCGACAGAGGACCCTCCACCGACAGCACCTCCTGTGAATTAGAAGAAGAACAACAAGAAGAAGGAGCAGCAGGCGAAGGGTTGTCATTTAATTGGCAACACACAACAAAAATATATAAAATAGAAGTCAATAAAAATTGTGTGGAATCACTGTGCAAATGTTTTAATTAAGTCAAAGCAAATATCAAAGAGTGGCACTTGTTTAGAGCAGGAAGTGAAGTGCTCAATTGTTTGTTGTGCGTGTGTCTGTGTGTGTGCGTGTGGTATGCATTTATTTGCATAGCGGAACGAAGCAGGACGAACGGACAACGGGCAATGAGCTCTCGCTTCTAATTTGTTTGTTTTGGCAGCCGTGCGGCCAACTGCGAAGGCCGAGGCACACAACCAAAAAAAAAAAAACAACATGAAACCAACCATTTGGGGTGTGAGTAGCGCTCAGATACCCTGCAATTAGTGTGGACAGCAAAAAGTCAACAATTTTGTACAGTCGCTGTCGCGCATAGCACAAAGTTGCATAGCTAACGGAATTGATTTTAATCGATAGTTTTCGTTTTCTCTATTGAATAATTGTTGAATAATTATAATTAAAATAATTAAGTAGCTTAATCGGGTTTCTCTTACATATAACCTTTCTATCAATTTGATGTTAAAAGTAATTTCGATTACTTAACGAAAAAATTTTGTCGCATAATTAAAAACCCTCCCTTTTAGGTTAACCCGATAAATAGTTGGTTAAAAATATCGATAGCTATATCGATTCAAAATTATATGAGCGGAGCTTGGTCCAAATAGTCAAAAAGTATCGAACAGTTGAAAACTATTCATTTTCGATTAAATCGATAAATGGGTGGTCACAGTACTTGACGATAGCGCGAAGCGTGGTCGTAATATGTTGGTAAAAAATATCGATCGATCGATTAAATTGATAAAAAGTTGGTTTAAAATACCGATAGTTTTGATATCACAATAATTAAAAAATATCGAACAGTCTTAAACTATTTCTTTTCGATCAAATCGATAAATATTGGATTAAAATATCGTTTTTCTGTATAGTTTACATCTTTGTGGGAGCATACCGAAGCATGGCTTTGTTAGTAACCCCGATTAAAGCTGTTTTTAATTTTAAATTTATGCTAATCAGGCGTACTTGCAAAATGTGCATATAGTAATTAGGCAGCTCCCTTTATGCTGTTGACAACTGAAACAACCCTCGCTGTGTGCAATAAAAACGCAAAGTCCAAACACAACAAAAAACAGGAGTAATCTGCTCGGGTATGCCCGACTATGAGATACTCCGAAGCAACTGTACGTCTTCCCTTTCAACCACGCAATGTATGGGAAATGTATTTTTGATTGACTAGATATAGAGTCCGTATATAGTCCGATCTAAAGTCTATATAAATCAATTTTAAGGGTTTCAATAGTTGGTTTCAATAAAAACGAGTATAATATACAATAATCTATATATATACTATTCCAATAGAACCATACCTTAAAATCGATATTTATCGATAATATGGAAATGAGAAAAGGTATCGAACAAATTTATTTATAATAATAAAAATTTAATTTCCTTATTTTATATACGTAGAACATTCATAAGTAGTTACCCTGTCAATTAAAATTTGTTAGATTGGAGATGCCTACTCCTGTGTGTTACAAACACATGCACACAACTATCATACCCTTTTAGCCATACCTAATGGGTTGAGGGTATACAAAACAAAAAAACCAAAACTGAAACTGGCAACTTGTACGAGCATTGAGCAAATATTTAGCCAAACAATTGACGTGCCTGGCTGGTTGGTTGGCTTGCCTGGCTAGCAGTGGGCAAGGGCAGTAAGGGGGGCGGGGCGGCAGGATGTAGTAGGCAGGATATGAGCGAGGATTTGTGCATGGCTCAGAGAGCAAACGATGCGCGCGATGCGTTGCCGGGCGAAGCGGGGCGAGGCGGCGCGGCGGCATCCTTCAAAAAACAATCAGGCAGGCAGAAGCTGGCTGTGTGTGTGTGTGTGTGCGGATTGTGTTGTGCGTGTGTGTGTGTGGGTGTGCCTGGTGCTTGGGTTAAACTTGAAAATTTCATTTTACAAAGTCAATATTTGCCAGGCAGAGCAGCAACAGCAGCAGCAGCAGCACTTGAAAATTGAGCTGCTCTGTGGTTGTGCGTGTGTGCGAGTGTGTGTGTGTGTGTGTTGCGTCTCTCGCTGATTAAAACCAAATCAAATTATTTGCCAGCCAAGAGTTATACATATTTTTTAGACAACGCAAACAAACAGTAACAACAAGAACAACAATTGCAGGGCGCAAAAGATGAGTGCCTGCCAAGGGTGGCATCAGGGGGCGGCGTCAGGGGGTGGGGCGTGGCAACTGGCCGGGAAAGTTTATCTATTTTTGTGGTAATTTAAAACAAATAAACGGCTGGCAAGTTTTTGCTTAACTTGGCCTAATCCAAGCCAAATGCCGCTTGCCTGCATTTTCATTTTGCGCTGTTTGCGCAACAAATTAGTTTGTCAAGTGCGTTGAGCAGGGGGGCGTGGCAAGGGGCAAAAATACTCAAAGCTGTGGCTACAAATATTGACACGAGGCAGCAGGAAATGAAATGTAGACAAGGCAACGGGCAGACACTCAATCAGTCAGTCAGTCAGTCAGTCAGTCAGTCAGTCAGTCAGTCAAGCAGTCAAGCAGCCAGTCAATCAGGCGCTGCTTTCATATGCCGTTTCATCTGGCAATCCACTTGCAGCCTGCCGCCTGCACATAACTTGCAACATGCCCCAAGGCAAAGTGTCGAAATATTTGCCCAGCAAACGGCAACCCGCACCACCCAGCGCTAAACCACAGCGCACCGCCGAAATGTCAGGCGGAGGCGGCGGCGGCGTCGCCTTTGCGGTTCAATTGCGCTGAGATGTTGTTTGTCATTTGGCGCAAATGTCATGCAACCCCTACACACACACGCACACACACGCACGCACACACACACACAGGTGGGCAGACAGCATACCTGTGCCACCGTTGACAACTGATGTCACCTGACAACAAGGCACAGTCACGTCATTTTGCCAATATGCAAATTTTGCTGCCACTCGATGCCAGAAAACGGCGACAACTTTTTATTTGCTCTCTTTATTGTCTCTAAACTGAATTCTAACTTTTAGCCACAATTTGTTGCTGCTGTTGTTACTGTCGGGGTTTTGCCCAATTTTCTCAGGCGATTTCACGTGCGACAAACTTCTCAAGTGCAAAGCAAAGAAAAGCAACAAAAATCTGAGAGCAACAAAAATTGGGAAAACAAAAAGTTTTCTTCGCATTGCGGCGCATTAAATACCCTTACAGCTTTAAATATCCTTAAATGGCAGATGTCATATACATATATTTATCTATACTCAGTAGGATCCTGATTAACAGCGGGAAGTTTCTTAAACAACAATTCAATTACAAATCGATTCAAGGAAAAGAGTTTAATAATTTTGATAGATACTGAAAAAGCACTCTTTTATTATATAATATAATCCCCAAAATATAATCTTTGAAAAATTCAAAATGGGAATTTTTATTAGAATAGATCTTAAACTAAATAATTTTTTTCATTTAGAGTATCAATTTTCCAAACTTTTTTCCTATAGAACCTACAAAATATTGTGTTCTAGACTTTAATTTTAAGTAAACTTTTCGATATCTAAATGGAGTTTTGCGCTCCTTACTTCGATTCCAATCAAAGCAAGAAGTTTTCCAAAGTTCAGCCTTTGAGTTGTCGGAATGACAAGTAATTGGCAAAATAAACCAAGATATATATATTTCTTGGCATCAAAATTATTTTAAGTTTTTGCGTTTTTCACTGGTGGTCAATTTTGTTTATTTAATTAAATACTTTAACTGCACATAATTCTCTTTGGGCAGGCAAAACGAAACATCTCGAAATGAAACCAAGTTGTTCTCAATTGAGGCTGCAAAAACGACTTGAAATCGATTCGGACTCATTCGGAGTCAAGACCAAAAAAGCGCTTATGAAAAGTTTTAAGCGGAATCGAAATCTAGAAGAGCCTGAGTAGTCCCTTTAACAATAAAACATTCCAAATTACAGAGCTTGCTATTTTCAGCTGATTTTTTAAGTTAACGAAATACGATATTGAGTATAGTTGTTAGAAACACAAAAACATTTATAAAGATTCAGTAATCTGTTATCTTTTAAACCCCATAAAATGCATTATACAAAAAACAATACATCAATTAAAGATAGATTAAAGATAGTTCAAGATATTAGACTATCGAATGTGTGCTAAAGAAAACACACACTTCAGCTAATTCAACCTATGGCAATTGCATTGTAAAGTATTCTGCTGTAGTTCAATATAAAGTATTCTGCCTAATGCCGAACTTCATTAAGCTAGCTAGATATGAGATATATATAATGTATATATATATATATATATATATACATATATCAATCCGTCTGGCTTGCTACAAAAAATATGTGCCTCCATTTTCAAAGCATTCTTTTACAAGTCGCATCAAAATTGTAATACCCACTGTTAGGGTATAGAAAGTTAAAACTTAACATAATGAAATTTTCAACGGCTGACTTTGTGATTTGTTTAAGCGGCATTTGTGCACTTCAAGATGCAGAGAGGGGGAGAGAGGGAGAGCCAGCTAGAGAGCTATAGATTAAAAGGGGGAGTGGCTGGGCGGAGGGGCTAGGGCTTAGGTTCAGGGCTGACAACTCACCTGAAAACTGCTCACATCCAGCGAAGCCAGCGACACGTAAAGATTAAAAGTCGATGCCGCCAAAGCGGTCGTGCGCGGCGGAATGCATTCACCTGCAATACAAAAAGCAAAAGAAGAAGAAGAATAAGTGGAAGAAGCAGCAGCAGAAGTAGATAGTAAGCGGATATTGATAGATATATACTTATATATACCATAAAAACTTTAGCATCTCACAAGAAAAATCAAAATTAATTTCCGCCAGCGACCGAAACTCACGTAAAACGCACACAAAATCAATTAGCACCCCGATTTCGAACCCGACGACCACGCCCCCTTGGCACAGATGTCCAGCTACTGTTTAATGTTGTAGATTTAAGATGCGTTATAAAACTTACCTTTGGGCACCACACAGCCGGAGAGCATTGCGACGGTGCCGAACAGTTCCGTGGATTTGGCAGCGCCCAGCAAACGTGTGGGATCGCCAGGACCTGCAAGGCGAAGCGCAAGAGGAAGCAGCAGCGGGTTAATTAGTATGTCCTGTTTACCCTGGCCAAGGTGTGACTTTGGCGCAACAAAAATTACTCACCGGGCGGACAAACATCAATGAAACGCGTCAGGAAGCCCAGCGTGGTCAGCAGGCTCAACATGACGCTTTGGTTCTGCTCAATCGACTCACGCACCTTCATGCAACGACGCGAGAGCATTCCAATTAGTCCAGTGATCACCGCATAGCTGGAAGAGCAAGAGAGCGAGAGAGGGGGGGAAAGATTATAAAGAGCAGTGAAAATATGACAATGGAAATAAACATTTGAGTTGCAAGTCAAAATCAGAAATAAAGAAAGAAAAGAAAGGGGGGAAGAGACAGAGAAAAAGGGATAAGGAGAGGGAGAGAGAGAGAGAGAGAGAGAGAAAAGGAGAAAAGGGGGGAGAGAGATAAAAAGGGACAAGGAGAGAGAAAAAGGGACAAAGTCGAGAAAAGGGGACAAGGGAGGAGAGGGAGAAAAAGGGACAAGGAGAGAAAAAGGGACAAGGGAGAGAAAATGGGACAAGCAGAGAGAGAGAGAGAGAGAGAAAGAAAATTTTTTTTTAGATTATTCATAGCTGTCATATTACACGTATATTTCACAGATTTCGCTAAGTGAAAATTGTGGATTTACGCTGGAGTTGGTAAAACATAAAATTTCAACCCAACTGTTTTCTGACAACCTCACTACAAAATGTAATGAAACTAATTTTATTGTTTATACGCAAACCACCCACACTAGTGGAAATTAGGTGGAACGTTAGTGAAAACCTTCCGGAAAAAGGCGATTCATATTTTAAAGACTTTTCCCTGCTACTATTAAAATATTGTAAGCACTCGGAAATTGATTTATAGAAATAAATTATCTATCATTTAATTAATGCTAGATTAAATAGTTAAACATTCTATTAACAGTTATTTTTTTCGAGGAAATCACAAGCTGGAAAATTCTGGAAACAAGGATGTTATTCATCCTGTTTTGTCTTAAAAGTATCTTGATAATTTTCACCTCCCACACACCCACATAGTCGGTCGTTTTTTATATTCTTTTTGTGAGTGTCCTTTGTGAGTTTGTTTCAACTGCAGAGTAGCTAATATCCTTCATATGGTAATCAGGGACACGCGTTTGGCATTAAGCATGCTTCAAAATGCAAAAACGATTAGCAGGAGGCATTCGCATAAAATGTTGTTGCTAAATGTTTGTAAGCAAATAAGGACTAAGCCACGGGCCAGGACAGCTACACAGCCGAATGTGTGACATGGCATGCATTGAGTAGCTCAGCTAAAAGCTGAGGTCGACGAGGGGGGATTCGAAGCAGACGAAGAGAAGTGCAAATTCCCAGATTTATATTTGCTGCTGCTGTTGCTGATGATGTTGTGCAAATAATTCGCACGCATGTTATGCATTCAATTAGAGAGCGTTGATTACAAACACTAAAAATATCAACCAATCCCGCCGACACCCTTTTAATTCGTGATTTATCATAATAAATTGGGCTGGAGAATAAACAGAAATCATCATCAATTACAAGGGACTACCCCTTACGAGACGATTGTGTAAAGAGCAATCGTTGATTTGCCACTCGACATGCCACTCGTCGCCGTCTCCTCTCGTCTCCACTCGTCACTCGCCACTCGTCACTTTGTGTACAATCTAAATGAATGGCATACAAGTTTTTACTATTTAAGTGCAGAATTCATCAAGCAATCGACGTAACCCAAACAAATAGCAACCGATGCTGCCTATACTCCAGATATACATATATACACACACATATATAATTATGTATATATATACTCTATATACTCCATATACTCGGTATAATATGAGTGATTGATACGCCATGACAATGTGCGGATAAAACGAAATAATATTGAAGCCAAATGCTGGCCAAAGCAAACAACAGCCAGAAAAGGAAAGAACGTTTATCAATTGCCACGCCGAAGATTAAATACCCTTCTAGACAAAAGGCTTAAAAATATTAAAATACAAAAGCTTTATTTCCTACCGTTTGTTGCTGCTTTTCAGAAATGTGAAGAGAAAACTAAAGCTCGTAAGTTTTGGCATAAAATCTTTGAGAACAACAAAATGTTTGGGACATTTTATTATAGCATTATTATAGTTAGGATATAGTAAAGATATAGTAATTATATAGCAATATAGTAAGGACTTGTAAGAGCCGAGTCGGATTCAGATATTTTAAAACTCAAAGAGTTCAATTTCGAACCATCATTTTTATAGCGACCCGCAACATAAAGACGAACTTATGAGAGACAAGTTTGCATATAGAATCAGACAGAATATTGATACTAATCAAGAATATATATATCTCAGACGTCTTCTGCGCGACAATGCACATTCCGTGATGAAAATACCCTAAAAAATGGTATTAAAAAAGGGGATACACCATTTGACCCCTTTTGACACACAGAGCCTTGACTGCAAATGGGGGGTTAGCTGACGAGTGTGTGTGCGTGCGTGTGCGTGTGTGTGTGGCGCTCAAATAAAAGCGTCCATTACTCAAACTCGCACACGACCGCCTCCCCCCAGCAATCGGCCACTCGGCTGGCAAACAAAAGCGCCCGCTACGTGTCCTGGATGCGACTCGACTAGTGAAAGGAACTGCGACTGCGATTGCGAGATTGGGTTTGGGGTATTATGGAGCGAGAGCTCTCCTTTGGCGTTGTCAACTGTAAACATACTTGAGCTTCCTGTTTTGCTATTTGTGCTCGCTGCACACTTAACCAACACACACACGCACACCCACAGGGAGATCGTCACTCACACACACATACGCACACACAAGCTGTTTGCTTGGGTTTGGTTGGTTGGTCAATGTCCTGGCCGAAAAAGTACTCGGCAAACTCATCAGCACCACAAAAATATCCTTAATAATTTTCTTAAACCAACAAGCACAAAGCTGCATGAAGGATGCTTTTACCCAGTCAACAGCAGAGGTCGCCATACCCCTGCCACCCTTGTCTTCCTCTCTAGCCTGTCATCGTTTGTCATGTGTCCTCTGTGTGTGTAAGTGTGTGTGTGCTTGGCGAGGACATCGCTTGTGCAAAGTATTTAGTTCGCCTCGCCGGGGCGCATCAATCCAAACACACAAAATGGTCAACGCCGTCGAGTATCGGATGTGGCTGAGGTTTCCTTTCACCCCCCCTGCGCCCATTCCCGTTGTGGGAGCCACATAATCGTCACTGCCCGTAAAATAAACAGCAACAGGAGCAGCGAGGACATCAACGATGGCGTCAAAATAAAAATAAAATACGAGCGTGCAAAATTATTATCGTTAGAACGAATTAAATGATACACTAATCGAGGAGCTCGGAAGCGTATTTGCTTAATAGCAACAATTTGAAAATTTTAAAATCAATGTGGAAACTTCAATTGATTAGTGGGGGTATTCCTGCTACTTAATGATAGTCCTGCTAATTAATTAAATTATTAATTTAACTTAATAATTACCTAAATATCTCCCTTTCATAAACTAACGATATAGGATCTACGAAATAATATTAAAAAAAAAAATTGAGTAAAATATTAAACTAACAAAAATTATTACAATTCTAAGTCATTTTGTAAACATAACATAAGATAGATAGCGTTCCTTCTGTTAATTAAGAAGTTTTAAGCACATGAAAAAACTTTTTTCTAACCATTTTTCAAGCAGCTTTAAACATAAATAAATAGTAAGAAAATAAACTGAAAAACCAATATTATATGAAATGATACATTCAAGAAATTGTAAATATAAACTAAAATTAAAAAAAGTTTTAATGATGTACTCAAAAATATGACTATTTTATAATTTTAAAATATCTGTGTTGTCCTTATTTTAAACTAAATAGTACCCCAGTATAGAGAAAGTGTATATAATAAAGTACGAGACCCTCGGCGCTGGACATGAGCATTATTTTCTGCATTTTTTTTTTGGCTGGGTGTGAAAAGGCATTTGGTGCAAAGCTCGAAATAAAATGAAAATAAAAATAGTGCCGCAAAAGGAGGACGTGCAACAGCAGCAGCAACAAAATTAACATCCTTGTTAGTTGTGAAAACACGTTCGCTAAATACGCGGACAGGCGACGGGCGAAGGGCGTTGAGCAACCCCGCCAGGACGGAGGACAACATCACGAGTGCAAGGAGCAGCTCAAGTGTGTGTGCGAGTGTGTGTGCGAGTGTGTCTGCGAGTGTGTGTTTCAGACAGGCGCAAATATTTTAACAAGTGTCAAATGCACACGCTACTTAACTAAGTTTCTTCTCTCTATTTTATTTTTTCTCTAACTGTTTTTTTTATTTTTATTTTCATAGGATTTGCTCACGTGCAACATTTCACACAGAGAGCTAAAAAAAAAAAAAAACAAATTGATTAATAAACAAAACAGCAACACTTGCAAACCCCACCAACCCCCCGATGCTCCTATTGCTGCTGACCATGTAATTTGGCCATTTGTGTGCATTGATTTCGGCACTTAAGGCGCATAATCAGCATCAACAGAAGCTGCAACAGCAGCAGCAGCAGTTGTGGCAGCAACTAGGACATCAGCGGATTTGTGTTCAACAACAAGCAGCACGGCTCGCTGCACAACAATGGCAGAGCCAAACAGGCTGGCAGACGGGCAAAGTATGTGCCGCAGGTCCAATGGCATCCGAGCAGAGCATTGTGCGAGTCGGCTTCACAGCGCATAAGCAGGATTAAAATCAAAACAGATTTGCGTTGACAATGACAACACGGGGCTGAGCAGAACAGGCGGAAGGCAGAGCAGGACATTGCCGACACGGACATGTTAAATGTGCCCAGTTTTTGAGCAGCGGCTGTTCGTTGATATGTGAAACGAAACACCTTGCCAAGCTGACATGTACAAGGACTTGCGAGGACGCGACCAACTTGAAATGTCATTTCAAGTTGATTACTAGCTGCGACAGGGGCGGAGACAAGGGGAGCGGACAGGGGCAACAAGCTTAAATCGTTTTCAAATGAGCTGCACACGAGGAGTTAAGCCCTCAAGGCCCGCTTAACAAGTGCGTAGCATACGATGAATCCTGTGGCAACATATGCCACACGGCAACTAAACAAAATGGCTGACCGCCTAATGACGGCAAAGTGTGGGGAGGGAGGGGGTCGAGGGGACGGAGACAGTTAAAGGGTTGCACTTAATGCACATTTCGCAATTGAGCTTAAAGATTTGTTGTACGAAATATTAACAAGCAAGCAGGTGAGTGTCTGGAGTAACAGACTAGCAAATACCCTGAACTCAACGCTAGTTGTGCTTCTTCTGCCCTATGCCCAGAACTATGTTAGAGTAATGCATTCTTGACAAAATTCGGTGTTTACAGTCCGATCTTTGTGAAGGGCTTAAAATCATACAAGAGTGGGTATATACCAAAGGACAATTCTCTAGCTTAAATATGGATGAGTTAGTTTTGCAGAATAGAATACTTCTAAGTCTCTGATTAAAAGAGCTCACATACTACGATTGATGTATCTAGCTCTTATTGTTATCAAGTTTACTTTATACTTCACAAAATAGTTTTCTGTCAACATTTTGAACGGAGGTAGGTTTCCAAAAAGTGACATTTTTTATCTGTATATATTCCAGAGTCCACATACCAAATTGGCTGGCTCTAGCTCTTATAATCTTTGAGTTAAGCTCAAGAAATCAAACTAAAAAATCGATATTTATCGATATTACGAAAATAGAAGCATAGATCGACGAATAATGTTAAGCTCGTTTTGGAATGCGAGAATATAGAATATTTATCTCAAATTTAAAGTCTCCGGGCTTTGAATGTAAAGCGACGCGATCACACTGACAGACAGAGGGATATAGCTAGATCGACCATAGATGAAATAGTCTGATTATAGTTATATATATATATATAATTTAAAATAAGCAACGTGCAAGCCATTATACGATACATTTTTATCATTGCTTTATCTAAAAACCCTTAACAAAAAAGAGAAAAATCATTAAAAATCAGTCACTCAGCAAAGTCAACAATGGCTCAGGATACAAGAGGGGCAGCTGTATGAGGCACGGGCAGAGAAAGCAGCGAAACCAGATCCGAAAACCCGAAACAGTAACACAAATAGAAATGGAAATCGAAACAGTAATAGAAATGGAAATAGAAATAGATTTAGATACAGTTGCAGATACATTTCCAGGACACGAGTAGCTGAGCCTGCGGTGCGCCTAAAACAACAACCGACCAAATTGTAACAAAAGCAGAAAAAAAAAGGTGTTAAATGAAAACTAAACCCAACAGTGGAGTAGAGGGCTGGGGTAGGGCTAGGGGCCCAGGGTAAGGGTTACTGCACGAAGTTTATTAAAATGCAATTGTGAAAATTGTTGTGCGCTGGTTGTCAGCACTTGATTAAGAGCAGCCGCCGTGCTGCAGTTGACATGGTGACAAGGAGCGCAGCGAGGGGTTGCTGCACAGCAGTTGCGCCGGCGCGCGCGCCTCTACACACACCGGCTCTCCGCCTACCGCCCCTGTCAACCGAGAGAGAGGGAAAATCTGTAGCTGACGCGTTCCGCTTGGGTGTCATGTCAAAACAATGCAACTCGAGTCGCATTTTTAGGGTTGACCGTGTTGGTGCCATCAGCTATTCGGGCAAATGCGATTTGAATAAGCGCCATGGAACAAGTCAAAGTGCGCTAGTCGGGAGTGCACGACAAGGAGATACTCTGTTAGCAGCACTAGTTACTAATAAATATATAAATAAATTTGTGGCTTAAAGCCCGACGTTAATATAACATACACAAGTGTAAATATACCAAAGGGCAATCCTCTAGCTTACATATAGAGTTTCTAGGCGAAAGGGACGGAAGTATCCAAACAGTAAAACATTCTAGATCTCTGCATACTATACGATAACCTATTTACTTATTTCCTGCACAGTACGATTTTGTATCGATAACTTGTCCTGTGTTCAAGCCACCGATGCAAATCGATAGCGAAATCCTATTTATTGAGCTTTAAAAAGTATAAACATGTTAAGTACCTTTCATCTTATAGCTATCGCCAGCCCAGCCTCCATCTCCTAGCTATAAATCAATTGGAAATATCCACCAATTCAACATACACTTTTAATGCTATTGTCTTTTTAAGAATATACGAATGTTCTATGGCATTAATAATCGATTTATGGTCAAAATATATATACATATGTAATAATAACAAGTTTGTTTCTTGAATCGCAGATGCTTTCTTCTGCTTGTTACAAACACATATACCCTTGCAGTGGGTTCAGGGTATGCAAATGTCTAATTGAAAGTGAAAACCAGGCAGCTGATGATCATTGCAATGCTGATGATTTGTTAATAATGATGATGCTGCTGCCTGGTGTACACCTGGTCACCTGGCAAATGATAACTGCGCCAGCTGACTCCAACCGAGCTGTTAACCAAAACTTTTTGGCCATGTTTATGCATTAGACGTGTCAAATACTTTTTTGTTACTGCAGTCGCGTGGCGTTCTCTGGCTGCCCTTTATGGCCATTAAGTTACCATTGGCCCAATGGCGCAGGCAACAGCCAGCGAGCAGCGAGCTGTGAGCAAGGGAGCTATATGCCGCACAGACGTACATATAAAAGGTTTATATATTTCTAGCACAGCAGATGCTACCCTATATAGCCACAGTTGCCCCAGTTAATAGACATTTGATGCTCTACAGGATATGCTGCACATCATGCTTAGCTACGGTGCATAAACATAGCTATAACAATAAACAGCTGCTATGAATATTATATAGTAATAGACATATAGCTGAATACTGTTAAAATATAGCACAAAGTTATAAGGAGCAAATCATGAAATCGAGCTGTGCATAAACATTGATAATGCATTGAAACGAATTACATAAAACAACGCACAGCCGCTGCCCACTTAACATGCTAAGTTAACAGCTTTTGACATAACATATAAAACGCATGTTAAAAATAAATTCCAAAAAATCTTTTAGAATTGTGTGATAGAGCAACTTCCTCACAATAAAAAGAAAATTGAAAAATTAAAATAAAATAATAAACATTTTTCTTTTATTAAGTTAATTTGTTAAAAATGGTTTAAAAATTGTTAATTTTTGCTGTATCAATTTTTCCGTAGCATTATCACACATTAATCAGAGTGCAATGCACAGACCTGAGTAAGAACTCCTCAAAAACAGGGTATTAGTTAGACACAAGGCCAACACAGTTGCTGCACAGTTCCTGCCCCACTTTCGACCCACTTTTAATGTGGCATTTGGCTGACGCAGAAACACCAAAAATGTTAGCATGTGCAGTTAAGTAACGGTAACAATGCGTATAAACATTATCAGAGCGGGCAGAACAACAACCGAAACAGCCAAAACAATGAGGCGTCGTTATCATTACGAGGCGCGAGAACAACGCCAACAACAACATCATCGTCATCATCATCATTTTATCATCATAATTATTGGGCCTATTAGCGCGTGCAGAGAGGGAGAGAGATAGAGAGGAGGCAGAGAGAGGGAGCAGAGACTTTTATAGAGACTAGAGAGCATATTGCAGCAGAGTCACGTATTTGGCAAATCCGTTAAAAAGAAAGTTGAAGCTGTCACATACGCAGTCACATCCCAGCACATTCACATAAATCCCATATATGTATGTTATATATATATTTATATTTATATATAAGTATATCCCAGACAAAGTCACAATGCGGCTTAGACAATTCGTCATGTCATAAGGCTCAGCGCCCCAGAGACAGAGCGAGAGAGAGAAAGAGAATTGAGATCTCAATTCTGGCTAATGGAGTTGCGTTCGCAGAACAACAACTACAACTACAAGAACAACAGCTATAACTGCCTTCTTATGAATTTCAATTGGCCCACAAATGTCCTCAGCTCAAAAAGGGCCAACTGCGTGAAACTGTGAATGTACTAATACCCTGTTAACAAGAACATGAGTTGGGTATATATAAAATAGAGGTCAAAGTGAGTCACAGGTGGATGAAATTATATTAAAAAAAAAACCTTCACATTCTCCACCAAAAAAAATTAATGAAAATGATATTGATAATAATAAAAGTAGTAATAATAATAATACTAGTTAGATTTCTTTAGAAGAGTTCTAGGGCTATTAGAGGAATTCAAAATAAGTAGTATTTCAATATCCTCCATTCTTTTAGTCTAATAGTTAATCCTTATCATGAGTATTTGGCTGGGTGTGTGTGTGTGTTTGCTTTACTAATATGAAACGCCCACCGAAGCAACAGCAAAAACAACAATTGCCGCATGCCACTCGTACAACAACAAAAGGAGCAACATGCAGCAGAAACGTGCGTCTCCCTAATTCACAGCAAGACGCTTGTGTCCTGCATTGAGCCGCAGGCGGTCGATCCTTGGGCATCCTGCGGCGCTAATAACCCACTTACTTATAGTTATCCCTTTGTCCTGCTGCTGTGGAAGCTCTGACAGGCCATCAATTACGAGTATTATGCGAGTATTACTTATATAAATGCGCAGCGGGGTTGGGCATGGCCCGGGGTGGGCGGAAACAATTGCAATCAAATTGACCACAACGGAAATTTTCGCAAATGCAATTTTGGCATTTTTTTATGGCAAATAAAAAACAAATAATTAAAGTCGTCAAGTATGGAACACGCCCCATCCCCCCGTAAATCGCCCAGCGTTTAAAATTTATTTAATAGATTTTTAGAGATTTTTTTATTATAAAAATTGGACACGGACTCGAACTACGACCGCAGCTGTCAACGGCAGCGTTGCCAGATTGAGAGATTTTTCGAAACGTGTCCAATTGGAAATGTACATAGTTAAAAAAAAAAGAAGAGGTTGCACAAATCAAAGTGAGAAGCGTAACAAACGCAATGAAAGAAAGCAAAAAGAGAGAGGTGTGGATAACCAGAAACGGAATACGAAAAACAAAAACAGCTGTGAGCAGACGCACCTCGAGCCGCAACTGATAAGCGACAGAGTTGGGACACAAGAGGAGCTAAGGCAGGGCTGAAGAAGGCGTGGAAGGGAGACAGCGAAGAACAGAGATAAACCACAACAACACAGTAATTAATTTCGTGGATATTCCCTCTGTGTCGTCGATTGATGAATGCAAATGAAATTTTTACATGCGCGAAGCAAAACAAATTCCTTCTGTTTTTTTTTTAATATATGTATATAAGTTCTGTTAACGCGCTTCGTAATGATTCAGATGACGTAAATTGAGCAGACAGCAGAGCGGGCGATCGATGGGGTAGAGAGGGGGCCGAAGGGTAGGGAGCAAAAGAGACAGGCGCCACAGCAGCCGCAGCCGCAGCTGTTGGCCGCAAACCGCAGGCAGCGGAACAGAGACAGAAGCAGCAAACGTCACAGCGAAAGGATTGCGTATGTGTATGTGTGTGCGTGTGTGTGAGTGCGAGAGAGTGCGCGCTATATGCACACACATATATGTGTATTTGCATTTGTGTGCCGCTCTTTTGGACGCATCATAAATAATGCGCCCAGGTGACATGAATCCCCAGCGCTTATCAAAAGAAGCGCCATGAATTTAAGCAAAAGGAATGCGAATAAATAAACGTGTATAAGGAGACAAATGGTTCAAAAAAAAACCAGGGGGGGGTACAAATACGGTTTATAAGGCGCGCACATAATGGACTTGAGCAATAAGTGATAAGGTCTGGCAACACTTAAAAGTGGAAACTATTTATTGAATATGGGCACATTTATTTTGGAGGGACAATTAGTGTTGAAGATGGGCGTTATTTTAACTGTTTTTCTGTGTAACTTTATATTAGCCAAAATAAATCTCAAATTTATTATTTTAATAATAAAAATAAATTTTGGGGGTTCTCTGTAACTTCAAATTTCCCAAAAAAATCTTAATTTTTTTATTTTAATAATTAGAACTTGCAATAAAATTTCGCGGCTTTTCTTTGTTACTTTATATTGCTTAAAGTAAATCTCAACTTTCATAATTCAATATATAGAATTTATTAATGAACTATCAAAATATTGGGTGATTTTCTTCATTTCCCAAAGTGAATCCTAATTTAACTAACATAATTAAATTAAATTTTGTTTCTGATTTGAATTTATAAAAGGTTTTTGATCATGTGTATTTTTTTATTATTTTAATTTACAATGAAGAAACTAGGAAATTTTTGATATTTTTCACATTTTTTAAATAATTTAATTTTCTATCTAAAATATTTGTAGTGCCCTCTTCTTATCCTCTCCCAATTTCTAGCCCTTCATTCTCCTTGTTACTATCATGAACTGTTTTCCCAGCCAATGTGAATACTTTGTGAAACATTTTCTAACCAGTTTAAAACCTGTTTTAAAAACTGAAGTATTGAATTTCATCAACAGCGTATTTATTATGCAGTTAAAAACTCAGAGAGAAAAGTTTATAGACCTTAATACTATTGTGTTATTTTGTATACTGATTGATATACTGATATTATATATACTGATTCCTAAAATATTTTCCAGCTCGGATGTAAAATACTATATAAATAGAAATTAACTGTAGATTTCCCTAGACTCTAGATATATTTGAAATATATAGAGTTGTGGTGAACAATTTACATAGGCAAGAGAAAATTGCAATATCATTTATTATCGCTGAGTTTCTGGTTACCTACCAATTTATTAGCAAACCAAAGAGAACAACCCTTTCCCGCCCAACCCCCTTTCACATATGATTATAGATTACCGTTAAGCCCCTTTAATACACATATGTTGGAGTTGAAATTAATGAAGGGTTACTTATATGACAATTATTTGGTTATTGACTTATTGCCAAATGCCACGCCCCATTTTCCTGAGTGAAATGCAAATAAATTTCGCGACAGTTGTAATCCTTACCCTCCTCCACCCTCCTCCACCCCACCCGAACGCCCCTTCAATAGACCCGAAATGTGCGTGCGTTAAACTTTTTAAAGCGTTGCGCCTCATTAAACGCACAAAATGTGAAAATCTGGATGAATCGAAAAAAGAAACAAAAAAAAAAAAAAGAAAAAGAGCTGTGTTGAACTCGTGCCGAGGCCAAGGCCAGGGCCGTTGCGGCTGCCATTACCACGCCCATTAATGCAAATTAAACGCAATGCGGACATATGCCCAAAACTGACTGAATGCCCCCGAATGCCTACCGACTGCCTACTGACTGTCTACTCTTGGCTGGGATGTCACAGCGCATTATCATTCATAAATCAAAACATGGAAATTGCCGAAGCACATGAAGCTGTGCGCTCTCAATCCGAAGCCCAAACTGAATCTGAGCTCCGAGCGGGGGTTGTTGGCTTTGCCATTTGATAATCTTTTTCAATTTGCGCCTGGTAAATCCCTGCCTGCCCTCCATCCCCCGTTACACACTCTAATAAACATATTCAACTCCAAAAAAAGTTATGAATAAATTAAGACATTTGTTGTGCTGGCTGCTCATTTTTTTTTTTTTATGTTTGTGTTGCCGTCTATTAAATTGACATTAGAGTGGGCTTAGGGGGTTGAGGGTTGCGGCCAGGGGATAGGGGATTGCAGTGCCCTCAGGCCCTTGCCAAGTGGCCGTTGCAGTCGCATAAACCTAAAATTAAGTTGTCAGTTTTGCCATTTCAGGCGAAATGTGCGCGAATTTCACAAAAAGTAAACAAACTGAAATCGGAGCTGTGCTTGCGAGTTGTGTAAATGTCAGCGATATATATATGCATGCGATGATGCGGTAGGCCAAACACGAGAACCAAAAGAAAATCATTTAGGAAACAAGAAAAAAAACTTCAGCTATACGAAGAGTAAATACTCTGGCAAGCAAGTTGAAGATGTTGTTATAGATTGTTTCTGCATGAGCCATATGATATATATCGAACGATTCGATACTTTACTTTACATAAATATACAGCGCATTATTCTGCTCGTAATTGATATATAATAGATATTGTTCCTTTCTCTAATTAAATCTCAGAGTTCGATTGGAAAAATTTCAGAATAACAATTCCAATATTCGAAATGTCCTGAATTCTGTATTTTCCAAAATCTACTTTATATGCTGCTCCCATTATTTTATCTCCAAGCGTTACTTTTTGCATAGCCCCATCAATATACCCCCCTTTTCAGTTAGTGTATAAGTTAAAAAAATACAGATGTGGCAATCAGAAATCCTGTCGTGCGGTTTTCAATGAAAATTCATCAGCATGTCATCAATGTCTGGAAGACAGGCACAAATCTTTGCTGCTGCTGCTGTTGCTACCTCTTCTTCTTCTTCTTCTTGTTCTCAGCTATTCTATTCTGTTCTTAAGTCTGGGCCGTTGTTTTCTTAGTAACGCGAACGCCACCCAAAGCGTTTTCCATTTGCCAAAGGGAAATATCAACGGGGTAAACGTTCGAGTTTTTATATATTTTGACAGACAGTTGGCAGCAGCATGTGGTAGGGGTTAGCGGAGCCGGAGCGGTGCGGCGGGGGTGTACGGGTTGTAGGGGGGGGCACAGTGCGTCTTCAATTACGACACGAGCGTTGAAAATAAAATTTCAGCAGTCGCCGTAGACGTCGCACCGTTTGCCATATGGGAAATGTCACTTGTGTAAGGAAAATCAACGGACAGATGTGGGCGTTGAGGGGGCGTTGAGGGATGTAAGGGGGCTGAAGTGGAGGGGGAGGTAAATCAGAGCTGTGCCTACCGCAGCTGAAGGCGAAATGGCGCAAAACGGCGGCTATAGAAATCAACGTCACCAAATGGACAACACACGTGGGGCCAACAAAGATGTGGATCATGACGATGATAATAATGATGATGACGATGAGGTGGATAATGATGATGGGCATAATGATGTTGTGGCTGTTGATGACGGCGGCATTGGGGCCGTTAAAAAGCCAGCGCCAAATAGCTGCGAAAAGTAAAGCCGCTCGTAAAACTCAAACGAGGCGAGGAAGGCAAAAACATGGCGCCAAATAACCGCAAACATAACGACAACCCCAGGATCAGGATGTTGGCGACGTTCGCCGCCATTTTGTAAAAGAAAAGTGCATATAATAATATAAAACAGCAACAACAGCAACAACAACAACAGCAAAAAACAGCAGCAACTGCTACACATAAGAAGTCTAGCAAAAAGGCATTAAAGTCAGAGAATGTAGGAAAAATTGACAGAAAACAAGACGAACATTTAACACTCTATAAAAGACAATTGTTAGAGAGAGAAACAGAAACTGAGGTAGGTTAATAAACTATTAAAAATGAAGTACGTCCATATTTAATTATACGGCCCAAAAAAAATACTTAAATATCTAGATAATTTTCTGGAGTAAAGATATGTTGAATGTCACATTAACCAAATTAAAAGCTATATGGCCAATAACGTTAATACTGTAATGTATCTGTATATGTATTTTATAGATCTGAGCCATAAGATATGTATATAATATTACCCTATCTATAATTAATTAATTAGTACAGTTGGAGCATTATATAGATAATGTCCAAAAAATATATAAGCAAAACAAAACTCAATCCTATCAAAGTTCATTTAAGCTAACAACAAGTTTAATCGCATTCCGCTTTACAATACTCCTGAGCAAAATCTTTCAAATCTGGCAACACTGAGACGCCTAAGTGGCAAGCCTGGTAAAAACAAAAGCTAGTAATAGCAGTTTTTAAATATTAAATGTAAGCAATTTTTTGTTTAAACCTTTTTTTTTCATCTGACAGCTGTATTTTTGCACAGGTGGCAACACTGCAAGCCATAAGTCTATTAATTCGCCAGATGTGCCATGCATTGCAAGCTAAAAGCAACTAAGGATAAAAGAATATAGTTTGACATGCATGTTAAAGTGGCTGTTAACTTAGACAGGAAGTTAAACTGTCACAACTATTTGACATTATTTATACTCAATTAAACCAAGAAAATACAATTTACAATTCATACCCCTCGCTACACTTTACATCGAGTATGCCTAACAAGCTGCATCACATAGTCAACGTACACTAACGCGGGCAAGGTCACTAAGAAGCACTTGGAGTAAGGCACGCAGAGTGTGGGGTGGGGGGAAACTAGAGCTACGGATTGGGCACTGAAAATGGGCGTCTGTGATTTGGCTTTTGTGAAAAGTGGAAAGTAGAAAGTGGAAAATGGCGAATATGTCGCCGAGCATCGTAAAAATTTATGCCCAAAACGTAAGGCCTCGGCCTCATCCTCAGCCTCAGCCAGCAAAATGGCAGCCTAGGAAGAAGGGGTGGGGGCAGCTCAAACAGTCATGCGAGCATATTAAATGGAATGAGAACTCTGCCCCCAAATGCTGGTCAAATTGCGTTCTTATGGCACTTTAGTGGCAAAATCAAATTAGAATTTATGTTAAGTTGGCCGCAATCATAAATGGCGCCCAATGTGGGGCCGCATTGAATGGCCATAACCAAAGAGTGGGCCAGAGCTTGGCAAACTCAAGCATTGCCAAGGTTATGGACCGGAACTGGCGAAGAGGGCAGTGATAACTGTGCAGATTTTTAGTTTTAGTTTTTAGCATAAATTTTTACCGCCCCTTTTTATGTATGGCGCCCAACGTGGGCTAGGCGCATTGGATTAGTGGCTTGTAATGTGCGCCATCTGTCGGCCACTTGAGGGCATTACTCACGCCACATTTTGCGCATTCAAGTGCTTAGCGTGTTAATTTGCACCAGTTTCAGTGCTTCGAACTCTAGTTTTCACTTACAGGAGGGGTTGGACTTGGACTTGCTGCGTTCCACGAGAGGGGTTGCTTCTGCCCCTGGGCCAGAAATCGTGTCTGCCTAAGCCCTCACAATTGCCGTTTGATTGAGTGATGCGCTCTGCTCGCTGTTGTTATTGTGGAAGAGACAGTTGTTGAGGGTGCAACAGGAACAACATAATCATCATCATCAACAACATTATCAACATTATCAACATTATCTACATTATCAGCAGGAGCAGCCACTGCTGACGAGCATTAAATTAACTGTAACTGGCACCGGTAGCTGCACTTTACACATTTTACATATGTCGACCAAGATCTGACTGGCTTGGTGGGTGGTTGCTTTGCTGGTTCTCTGGTTGGCTTGGTTAATATTCCCTCGAGTATTAAAAGAAGAAAAACAACAAAAACAAACGAACTTCTAGCCAAAATCAAAGCGCTTGCACTCAAAAGATCTGAAACTCGACGGACTCTACGTAATTCAATAGCCCAAAAGCCGACACTGCCCCTCATCCTTTTTAATGCCAATGCCCATTGCCTTTGACATGCGGCTCTGGACAGGCACTCATCAAACTTTTGACATGCAACTCAACATTCATTGGATGGTCGTGTGGGGTTGGGTTCCGTTGCGTTGGGTGTGGGTTTAAAGAGAGCATTCGAGGCCGCTGCCGCTGCGCCTTTTTGCATGCAAAATGTCAGCGCATATGTCAGACTTTTGCATATGACTACACCAAACCCTGCTAACAACTAACATGCCACACACCTCGCATTATCGAGGGGTGTTTGTTGCATCTCAGCAAAATATTTAGTTTTATTTGAATATCATGGCATATTGTGGCTATAAAGAAAATATATTGTCGGTGAATGTGCGAGAACTTGGCCTTCAATTATGTTCTATATGCAGCTTCAGGCGTTTTACTAATAAATTAATAAAATAATCAAGGCAAATACGAAATTCTGATTCGATAAGACTGAGAGAAGAATACTGAAAAAAAGTATCTGCTGTTTACATAAAGAATATATTCCAAAAATTACATTTAAGGATAACTAAAAATGGATGAAATAGATGAAGATGAAATAGAATAAATCTTAATTTTCAAATATGTTTGGCAGCCCATGTTAAGCAAATCATAATAAATCTTCTTGGAAACTGATCCTGTTATAGCAAAAATATGATTCAATCTCCATATCAAGCTCTTTCGGAAATTTTTCTACAGAAGATATACACTAAATCGTTAGAAAAACTTCTATAACTGAGTCTCGAGCTCGGACCTAGGTGAGGTTTAGATTTTTCCAAAATGATAAGCTCTCGAAAATTTAGAAATATTTGAGCCTAACTGACATAAATAATTTAAAGATTTTGAAATAATATTTATTACAATCTCTTCTAGATGTATTATATCTCAATTGTTTTTATTTTAAAAAATCTTCTTTAAGTTGGTCCCAAATTTTGGGGTCTTTTGAGGAACCACAAAGAAAATTATATTGACAGATAAATCATGATAAATCTTCTTGAAAATTGAAAATCTGTTTGAAGTTCATTAAAGAGCCTTACTACCAAAGGTTTATTTACTGAAATTTGAAAAAAGAAATAGTTTATTTTCAATCTTTTGTAGATTTGGTATCACAGACATTTTCAAAAACTCTCCTCTAAGTTGGGTCTACATTTTTGTAAATTATGAACTTTATCAATTGAGGAACAACAAAGAATATATTAACGATAGGGTTTTAGCTATCAGACTTTTCGGTTGACCAACAACAAACTAGTTCAAATAACTCTCGCATTTCCAGTTAAGAGTTTGCCGTATTTTGTTTTTTTTTTTTTTTCTAAGCCTATGTCCAAATGCATTTTGATGCAAAACTGAAGCGAAGTTTGGGCCGCACTTCTTTGAGCGCTCTCCCGCTCTCCTGCTCTCCCGCTCTCCCGCTCTCCCGCTCTCCTGCTCTCTCTCCCACTGACTCTCTAACTCTATCGCTTTCTCCGGAACTGCCCTATCGCATTCTCTGTGTTTGCTATGATGTGCCTGTAACTGTAATTGATGCTGACTTTTTGACAGTTTGAATGTCGAAAACGAACAGATGAGCGCCCGTACCAATGAGCAGGGGTTGAGGAGGGCTTGTCGAGTGTAGGGGGGGTGTAGGGGTGGGTGGTCTAACAGCGAATGCTCGGCTACTGTTACAAAAATGACAACTCTGATTAGTTTGTGACAGTTTCGTGATTTGAATTCAATTATGACATGCAGATTGGGACTCGCGAAACTCGCGGGGAATTGCAGTTAAACACAAAAACTTCATTATGAATAGACTCCGAGGAAAATACACGGGGCTGCAGCTGACAAAAGCTGACTGCTACACGAGCTGCTCAGGGTTCAGCGTGGACAATGCCAATGGATCAATAAATACGCCGTTAAAGAGTCAATATTTTGATTTTGAGGAGCAGCAGCAGCAGCAGCAGCGACAGCAGGGAAAACAAAAGGACGTGAAAAAGGAGCGCAGCGCACTAAGCAAATAGAAAACTTTCACATTGCCGCCAACAAGGACAATAGCGTACGAGTTGGGGGATGGGCAGAGGGGGAAGGGGGGCTAAAGTCTGAAGCGGGTGCGGAACGAAGAAGTGTTCAATGCCTGCGCCCATTGTCAAAAAGAATCAACAAAAAACTGAAATCGGATATTAAATGCACAACAAACAACAACAACAAATAACAACAAGAACGAACAAAGGCGAACGCTTGAAATGAATACGCCAGAAGGAGACGCTGCAGCCATGGCGCGCTACACTGAGCGAAAAAGGCAAGCAACGAATAATCACAAGAAATAAAAAAAGAAAACTTCATTTAAGATCTAACAAGCTCTTAATGCTTACACATTGGCTGGCTAAAAGCAGGCGCAGTATGCAGCTCATAGTTTTTGCACCGTAACTAAGTTATTTTATTATAAAATTAAATTAAAATTTTGGATATAATTTACCTCACTTTTGATAGTTGTATTAAACATTTTCTATGTTAATCAATCATATACATATTTAAAATCAAGTCTAACTAGTGATATTCAAACAACAGAGTGACCATATTTCTGGCAGTTTTGAAAAATTATGTAAGAAATATGAAGATAAGGGGTTGGATAAGGGGTTGGATAGTTTTGAAAATCATTTCAATCTAAGCCGAATCTTAAGCTAATCAATCTTACGTTTTCGCATTAAAGCGTTAATATTAACTGGGTGACCATATTTTGGTTAAAAATACGGAAGAAACTTTTTGTTTTTCTGTATAAAAGTACATTAAAATCCATTGGAACAGTAGGAACTTCCATTAAGAAACGAATGAAAGCCTACAAAAGGGTGAGTATTCGAGTCAACAACATGAACTAGTTCTTTTAGTTCTAGGCATGTTTTAGCCTTGAAAATCCTTCGAATTCCCGGCAGTTTTTTGCACAGTGTAATAGTGTTAACTGGAGCAGCGTTGGTGGCGGGGGCGGCAGCGACTGTGGTGGCAACTAAATAGTTGCACTAATATGTCCATGACGTTGGTAAAATAAAACCCACAGCACGTGTATGTGTGTGTGGGTGTGTGTGTATGGGTGTGTGTGTATGGGTGTGTGTGTGTGTGTTTGGTTGAAAGGCAGCTGGGTTCAGTAATTGAGGCAAAAGTTAAGGGCCAGTGTCGCAGGACAACAGGAGGCCGTGCTGCAAAGTGCATGCCGGAGAGATTCGCACAGGACAAGAACCAGGACGAGGCATAACTCCAAATGGCCATTCGATATGGTTACTTTAAAGGGTAATTAAATTAATCGTGCAGCAGGAGCAACAGCAGCAGCAGCAGCAGCAGCCTTGTCCTTGTTGACATCCAAACAAAAGGACACGCGGCGCACCCAGAGAATCCTGCCAGGCTGAATCAGAGCTCTCTCTACCCCCACCTAACCCTTAACGCAAACGCGACTGGTTACCGCTTCTTCTTGCCGTATGCATATTTCATTATGACAGCGGGAGCTGGGCACGCGGGGGGGTTGCTATGCGCGGCGATGCTGCGAATGCGGACGTGGATGTGGATGTGGATGAGGTTGAGGATGCGGATGCGGATGCCATGAAGGAAGCTTCCGTGTGCGCCTTATCGCGTGTCAAATCATCGTTATGATTGCCGTTACCTGCCTACCCCGCCCGTCTGACACCTACCCCTGCCCTGGCCCGTACCCCTAAACCAACCTACTTGTCATAACTTTTTTTTTATCATTTGTTTAGCCAGACAACGCCTTGAAAATTGATGATCAAATGATGATTAAATATGTATTTGCTATCGTTTTTTTATTAGCGGGAGGGTTGAGTCTCCTGTATATGATCTGTCTAATGATTGCGTTGATTAATTATGAATCAATTACATTGTAAAACGAGAAGCGCACACGCCACGCACACACACACACACACACACAATAATGCCTTTTGCATAGAATTAAAATTTGTTATGGTTCAAGCAGAAGGTCGTATGGAAGGTGTTAAGTTTAGGGGTTGAGTGTTGGAAAACTTCGAATTTTTGGGTTTGCTCAGGCGAACTTCAAATAATTGAAGCACATTTATAAGAGCTTTGATTCAATTATATTAAAGTTTAAAAGTACAGGTTTCGGCTTCAGCAGAACAAGAAGTCCTTTTTCGGCAAAATTATATATAAGCAATAAAATGTTTTTCACAGGCCAAAATCAAAGTAGTTATAAAGGCATTTTATGTAAAAGATATTTAAATTCCGAACGGTTGTTTTAAGGAAAAATTATGGATTTAATCTGTGGACAGTTCCGTTTTGTCAAAGTACTAATTTTTATAAATTCTAATATTCATTCGACTCGTGTCTATTTAATTACAAGTCGGCGTGTCTTACTGTTTCATCCTAATTGCTGGGTTTTATATTTTACATTTAATTTGCTATTTAGAATTTTATCAAATATTTGTTATCGAAGTGTTAAACTTGATATGCTAAAAAAGCAGCAATATTGTGCCTATTGTTTTCGCAACAATCTGGCAGCACTAAAAGAATTTAGTATGCTTGTTAAGTTGGCCGCGGCACACTTTAACGAGAAATGCAGCATTCATAATAACTCAGAGTAATGAAATATGTTCAGGCAAATGTTATGCGAATATTGTTTTAAAATTAATAAAGATTAAGCTCAATAAATTTATATAATTTTATGATTTATCATATATATATATATATTGAGGCCACTTACGAAACCCTTCATGAAATTTCCAAAGAATACCGAGTTATTGCACATAACTTTACTTCACTTCATCTGATTTAAAAGCTGAATTGCAAGTATGTTTGAAAAGCCTGGGAAACACGAAACTCTTGAAGAGAAAATCAAAACTTCGCTCAAGCGGAAACTTTGTTAACCAACCGAGTTCTATGCGGCTACAGCAAACCACGACTTTGTGGATAATCATAATAATAATGATGATAACGATGGAAACTATGATGATAATAATGATGACAAAGCTAACCAAAAAAGGCGACTGGGTCAGTGGGCGTGCTCTATATGCAGACACACCAAAGCAAACATATGTAATGCATACATACGTACACACACACATATGCCTGGCAATAGAGGAACTTTGGCTTATGACATGCTAAATTCTAAATAGCACCCAAAAGGAGAAACATGAATTTACTGCATAATTCATTGAAATGTTGGAGCTCAAAGCAACTGAGAGAAGAAAGCAAAAAAAAAATTGAAAGTTTCTTAATTAAAATCAAATTTGTGTTACAAATCGGACACTGAAAAAGTGTTGCCCCCTTCGCTCTAGTACCCCCCCACCCCCTCTTCCGCTCTCCACTTTTATGTGCCGCTCGACCAATTAAAAGTAAACAAAAATTAAATTATGCAGCTACAAAAAGCTGCACGTGAAGCACAGCCAAAAGATTGACTACAGCAGTTGGCTGCCCCGAAAGCTACAATTGAATTAGAAAGCAACAGAACGAGAGGAAGAAGTAGAGCTGAAGTTAGGTGAGGAGGGGGAGAGGGATAGAGGAAGCAACAGCCAAATGCTGGCTGCTTCGACAGGAGGTGGCATCCCATTCAAGTGCGGCGAATTGAATTTCTGTTTCTTTATATCTAGTTTTTTTTTATCCCACTCTTCGCTTTGGCATTTTATTCAAGTTTTGGCAAAATGGCGCAGCGTATTGTGTAGCGGGGAATGGTGCGGGCGCCGGGGCGGCCGAAATTATAGTCAAAGAAAATGTGATTTTGCAGCAAAACGTTAGACGCAGCTATAGAAAACAAGACGGCAACGCTTTGTAATTGAATTGAGCGCCGAAAAGCGCGCTGCTAACAAAAAATTGGGAAAATAAAAAGAAAAGCAAACAACCACAAAAGGCTGCGAAAAAAAAGTGTGGGAGAGAGAGCGAACGAGAGAGGCGGAGAACAATGGCGGCGGGCTACTAATAAAATAAACGAAAAGCTTTTGTAAGCAAATTGAAAACATAAACAAACGAAAATTGATCAACAAAAATAAAAAACTAGAGAAAAATTCAATGGGCATGGCAGGGGGACAATGCACACAAAGGATAAACAAAATGTTTTTACTGGCGAAACAAAAGCCAAGCGAACAAAATGACTAAAATATAAAAACAACAAAAGTCACAAAAATGCATAACAAAAGTTTTTTTACAATCAAAAAAGTGAACACAGCGCAAAATAAACAACAAAAACAAAACACAATAAGCAAATGTATATGAAATTCAATTTCTGCAAAAATAAACAAAATGGCGTCTGTGTATTTGTGTGTGTGTGGGTAACAACAGCAGAAATTCGATTAAAACTTCTGCACTGCCCAAAAATACACACACACTCACAGACACACGCACGCAAAAATAAGCGCAAATTAAAGAAAAACAAGCAGCGACGCCGACTGCGCGCGGGCTACATTAAAGTTTTGCCAAAAAAAAAAAGAATTCAACAATGCAGCAGCAGCAACTGTAAAAGCGAAGCAGTCATAAAAACGTGCAGGCAGAAAGTTAGCGGCGAGTGTTGAAAGCGCCCGCAACAGCAACAATAACAGAAACAACAATGGCTGCACTTGTTCATAAAGCGAAGTTTCACATGCACTGCCAAATGGTAAACACAGCCTGCACAGTTTGCGAGCCACTGCATATGCAGGCCATATACATACATACATATACTGGCAGCACACTAGCTGTCTCGCTCGCACAGCATTGACACGCCCCTGCACACACACAAGCGCTCCCGCTCGCACACACACGCACTGCCTGGCCGCCACTCACGCATTTTCGAACATTGTAATTTTTCGAACTTGCGCCATTTCCCCTACTTGCGAGCGCGCGCATATGTGTGTGTATGTGTGTGTTTGCCTGTGTACGTTGTACTGTTAACTTTGTGCAGTTGTTTCTTCTGTTTTTCTTTGTCGTTTTTTTCTTTTGTACTCACTTTATCATGTCCGGTAGGCGTTCCGGTACTTTAGGGTGGGTGTTTTTCTTCACATAGCTGGATGATAGCGCCTCGGTGCATGCCAGCATTAGCTCCGTGGATAACTCGACCGGATGTTGTGGTGATTTTTCTTCGGGTAACTGCAAATGGCGAAAGAATCAGACGAAAAGGAAAAAAAATCAAAATACAAATCAAACAGAAAGTCAAAAAGTGTCAATGGACTTGTTGGCGTAGTTGTTGCTGTGGCTGTTGGCGTAGTTGTTGTTGTTGTTGCCGCACAATTGTTGCATGCTTTGCGGCGTTAAGCGACATTTTTCGTGTGTGTTCAAATTAATTATAAAAGTTAACAGCTACAACAACAACAACAACAACAACCGTAGTGACCACTCACATCAATCAAAATGTTAATTGATGTTTTTTAACGCGACGCTCTTTATCTCTTTCTCTGTTTCTGCTTCTTCTTGATTACATGACAAGCGGCGTGCGCGCTGATCCATCAGCAATAACCAGAGAGGGCGGGGAGTAGGGCGGGAGGGACAAGCACAACAATAAACACGAGCCAAAGCATCAACAACAACAACAACAGCAACGCAGTAAAAATATTTTTTATGAAATACAAAAAAAAAAGCACAGCAAACGAACAACAAAAATGGATAAATAAAAATGGCTTTTTACGCGCTTTAACGATTGATTTAACAGCAGCCCGCAAAAATATATATATATATATATATATAAATATATAAACATTTATGCTTATATAAAAACAATAACAAAAACGACGCACGCAAAACTTGACAGCCAAATTCTGACAAATTGTCGGCCCAGGCTGGGCAGGGTAAGGGCTTGGGGGTGCGGGGTGCGGGGGCTGCGGGGATTTTGCGGCTAGTGCGTTACGAATTTATAGGCCACAATCGCGTCGCTGGGGCCAGTAAATAAAATACAAATAAAAATGCCACACAGAGCAACAACAACAACAACAAGAACAAAAAGCAAAAGCAACGCGCCAAATAAAAGCGTCAAAAGAAATGGCAAATAAACAAGCGAGCAAAATAAGAAAACAATAAACTTTAAACTTGGCAAAGTTCTCGTGCGTGCGTGTGTGTGTGTGTGTATGTGTTATGTCAAAGCAAGTCGACTTGCGAATGCGCTACATAAACAATAATATATGAACTAAACAAATAAATTCGTATAGTTATTTGACGGCTCGAAATTAAAAAATTGCCTGAGTTATAACTATAAAAAAATAAAATTATATGTTCCAAATTTTTAGTTCTTTCTTTAAGTTAATTTTGTATATACAATATATTTCTACTTAAAAAAATAAACGATCAAGTTTTCAAAATGTCAGTCTGAGCGCAAACGTTAAAAATGTTCAAATTAATTTTAATTTAATTTGGGCTGAGTTTTTATATATATATATTTAGATGAAGTAAATAATTTTTTTGCATAAATATTTTAAAAATATTAACTTTAAAATATCTCAAGGCTCACATTCATATGAAAACAAAAATTTAACTAATTCCCCAAAATTTCTATAGTGTTAAGATTTCAAAAAGTAAGGTATTCAAAAGTTCTTATAAGGTGTCACAAAGCTCAACGCAGAACGCAAATGCCCTACAGCACAAATATATTTTATGGATAAAGCGTATAAAAGAGACCAAATCAGCGCGGCCAAGTGTTAAGTGGCTATATGCCAGGAAACGCGAGGGGGGGGGGGGCGAGGGACAAGGAGAGATGGCAAGGGCGCGGTGACCGAGTAGGCAAGGATAAGAACGCGAGCCAAGTTTAAAGCGTGCGACGCACTTGGGGGAATTACGATTCTAGATGCATTTCATGGCGACAGCGCGGCGACACTTTTATTGGGCCACCAGAGGCTTTAACTCACCTGGAAACTCTTGCTGATGGCATCGAACAGCGTCGCAATGGAGTTGCCCAGAAGCGCATGGCGCGCAATCTGCGGACAAACGGAGCACGCATTCCTGTACAGCTGCACGGCCAATGTGACGGATCTGATGGCAAGGAGATCGATTTAGTATTGGAATAAATAATATTTCATTAACTTCTGGTTCAGCTTACTTCTTTGAGATCTCGGCATTGTCCTCCAAGCCCTTGCTGATCACATGATTGGCCAGCACACCGAGCCCATCCATGCTGAGGAACGCCTGAAAGTCGTAGGTCTGCGCCTTTGGTATCACACGCAACAGGTTGCCCAGCGTACGGTCCAGACCCTGAGAACCGCCGCCCTTCATCACCAGATGCAACAGCTTCGGCACGCTGCTATCCCGTTTCACATGGGCGGGCAATGCCTCCAGTGTGGACAAGTAATCCGCGGCACTGGGTGGTGAGATTTGAAGGAAAATATAAAATAAAATTTAGGTATTGAAATGGATCTTGTCCTGACTGATTGACAGACTGACTGACTGACTGACTGACTGACTGACTGACTGAATGACTGACTGACTGATTGGTGATCAACGCACAGCCCATACCGTAAGAGCTAGGAAGCTGAAATTTTCACTGTAGTTACCTTATGTGATGAAGGTGCACGTTAAGACGGGGTTTCGGGGTATTTCACCCGCATGTGTGCAAAAAATCACGAAAAACGTTTGTATGAAATTTTTTTGTTTACCATCCGATCGGTTCAAAGCTCATTTTCTAAGATCTTTGAGGGGATTTATTTTAACCGTGCCATGGACAAGGCCGGGGTACACCCGCTATTAACCTA
>JAWNPB010000343.1:0-183746 GCA_035045355.1 Drosophila lacicola | reverse complement strand
GTATATGCCCGTACAGAATACCCTGTATTCAAATATAAAGTATGCAGCACTTTGTTGCATACAATAACAATAATAACGTATACAAGCCCAGAGCCAGCTTATGTATTGGCTCGGTCTCAGATTACGCAGCGCGGTTCACTAGCCTCACTAACTGACCGTTTATGCTTACGCTGCAGATCCCACGCTCCGTCTGAGCGCATTCCGTGAGCAATATATATGCTCACTAATACACGCATATGCGAGCTACTCACTCTCCCTCTCTTTGTAGCTGTTAACGAATAACAGCATAAGAATATATGTATATCCATAGGCTAAGCTCTCATGGTAAAAACTGAATAAAATCATTATTAATATCCAAGCTAACCAGCACTGACGTGCTGCTGTAATTATTTTCAAACGTATAAAAGATATTCTTATCACATGGCGACCGTGACAGTGGTTTGCCGTTCGTGTCAAACAAAAAACAGAAAAAACATTTGAAATCACGACTGAATTTATGTGAACTTGCACTAAAAACCAAAATCAACTAAAATGAATTAATATGAAATATGAAATATAAGAACAACAAATACCTGATGTAAAATTCAATTCGAGGGCAAATTGAAAGCAGTGCTAAAACGCAAAGCCACGCCCACAAAATATTTAAAAAAAAAAAAAAAACAAAAAACAAAAATTTAACAACAACAAAAGAAAATTAACAGAGGAGACAAACGTGCAAACCAAAGACAGCCTGTGCGATGACCAGCACCGGCACCGCCTGAGCCCATAGGCCCCGGACAGCAGCAGCAGATACCAAAAGTGTGAAAGGCAGTCCGCCCTTTGCACCAACGCAGGAAGTAAATGAGCAACGTTGGACTGGAAGAAGCTGCTCCTGTTGAGCAAAGGGATGCACCCAGCCTGCAAGAGGCTTTAGAGGTGTACCCCAACGATGGACCACGCCCACTCACAATAGCTGAGTACCGGGCACGACAACAGAAGAAAGAAACGAAGAAAACTAAACGAAGCGGAAGAAGGATCAAACTGCTCCAACAGAGAAGACTCCTACAGGATCTCATCAAGACAGCGACAACGCCCCAGGAGAAAAAGGAACAATTAAAGAATCTCGAAATCATCGAGAAACAACTTCGCACTGGTGCGAAGCAACGCAATAAGGGCTGCAAAACTGCCAATGCCTAAATTGCCTTTAAATATAAATTCTAATTCAAGCCGATGCGCGAAAGCGCTGCTTGAAAAATACTAAAATCTGTTAGGCTTTTACTAACACATACGGTTGGACTATTAATTGTATAAATAAAAATTGTCAGCCAACCGTATGCCCTAACTAACTCAAATTTTTCCTTTCGTAAATCAGTCTATAATGAATTATGACAGAAACTAAAAAATTAAAATAGATTTATATCACATATTTCCGTTAAAAAAAAAAAAAAATTATATATATATATATATATATATGTCTAATTGTACATAAGTACAAAAGACTAAATTAACTTTGAGAATATACAAGAATTTAAAATTGAAAAAAAAAAAAAGGAAACTGATACGTAATAATTCGTTCATTTTTAGGTAATTCAAAATTTTTTGATCAAGAATTAGCATGATTCAGGACACTATTAACAAAGTATATAACGATTATACTGACTTTCGTATGCGAGCCATACAAATTTTGCAAAGGCATAGAGAATTCATATCAGTATATGAGTTCGAATCCGAATATATAGAAACATTCGGCACAGTGACAAGTCCACTCTATTCATGTTCTAAAATAGAGAGCGGAATAATCTTGTCTACACTACCTTACGTCAAAATCAAGACAATTATTGACGAGCATCCGATTCTAGGGCAGACAACAATTGTCTTAGTACGTCTGCATAGGTAGTTTTCAAATCAAAAAGCAAAAGTACTTATATATACATTATGGGAGGAAAACAATCAAAGGCAGCTGATAACACTGCCAATGTAGTTAACGTAGTAGAAGTCGTAGACACCACTCCCCATTTGCAGTTAACAAACATACTGCTAATAATACTCATTGTAATAGCCTCAGTGAACATCCTTTTGAAGATTTATCTTCTTCACAAAAAATCACTGAGGAAGCGTTACATGAGTCGAGCCAACGACTTAGACAAGGTCTAAGCCACTGCTTAAATAAAATATTTAAGTAGCGGAAGTTTACATGGACTGGTCTCAAATAGTAGAAAAGATAAAGCAACATAGGGAAAATTTCAATAAATCGTATAAGTGCCTAAATAAGAGCGCACCAGTTTTGCAACCGACCATAATTAAACACACTGAGATTCTTGTATATGAATACAATGAAATCAGGAGTTTAATTAAGGAGTGGCAGCATAAACTCACAAGTTTACACAGAGTCCAAACTTCAGACGTTTTACAACGTCTAAGGGATAACCTGGTAAGCTTGAACGAAAAGTATAATCTTCAGCTTTATTTACCATCGGCATTAAACACGCCGGTAACATTTGATAAGTCACTACTGACAAACGACCCAGTAGAAGACACAAAATTAGTAAACATGGCACAAACAGTTGTAGAATTTATCAAGCTAGCCACAGCTCTGATACCAGAGTTTGACGGTAAGCCGGAAAATCTACAAAGTTTTCTAGATTCTTTGAATCTTTTAGAAACATTAAAAGGCACACATGAGCAAACAGCCATAAGCCTTATAAAAACTAAGCTAAAAGGCCATGCTAGAAATTTAATAAGTAATGAGCAGACAATTGCTGCAATCATTACGCAACTATCAAATGCAGTAAAAGGAGAATCGGTAGAAGTTATATCTGCTAAGCTTCTTAATCTGCAACAGAAAAATAAAACGGCTAACCAATACACCCAAGAGGTGGAAAAACTGGTAAAGGCCCTTGAAGGAGCCTATATCAGTGAAGGTCTAAGCCAACCCCTAGCAAACAAATACAGCACTACAACAGCTGTAAAAGCCATGACCCAAAATTGTTCAATTGATAAGGTAAAACTTATCATGCAGGCAGGCACATTCAATAACATGAATGATGCCATTTCCAAATTTGTCAATAGTTGCACAGAAGCAACCGGACAATCAAATACTATTCTATATTACCAAAATTACTATCCTCGTGGTGGAAACCGCGGAAGAGGTAATTATAGAGGCCGTAACTATAAAAGAGGCGGCCAAGGGTATAATAACAACAACAACTCTAGAGGTAACTCGAACAGAGGCGGCTCAAATAGAGGTAATAATAGAAGTAATAATCAAGTACGAGTAACACAAAGTAGTTCGGAAAACCAGCAAGCCCCCTTGAGCAACAATACATAAAAGTTTTTAATATAAATCTAAATCTCAGCAGCATAATTAAAATAGAGATTCGATTGCATATTAGATTATCAAAACGATGAATTAATACTAAAACCACAATCACTTAAATTCCAAATACATGTGCCACTCTTACACAATGTTATCGACAATTCAATATTATTGCCAGCAAGGTCGGAAGTAGTGAGAAAAATCACACTTCAGACAAATGAAGATGCTGTTTTAGTACCAAATCAGGAAATTCATCCTGGGGTATTTATAGCTAACAGCATCGTAAAAACCAATAGTGCAATAGTTCGTATTTTAAATACAACAAATAATAATATAAATATCGAAAATCCCAGCATTGAATTCGAATCAATAGAAAATTACGAAATTAAATCGTTCAATAAAAACCAAACCAATAGAACTAATGAAGTCTTAAACAAATTAAAATTCCCAGACCATGTGAAAACAAAACTTACTGAAATATGCACCAAATACAGTGACATATTTGGTTTAGAATCAGAAGCAATTTCGAGTAACAACTTTTACAAACAAAAATTAAGATTAGCAGACAAAACTCCAGTATACATTAAAAACTATAGAAATGCGGAAACAGAAAAACCAGAAATAAACAGACAAGTAGAAAAATTGATTAAAGATGGTATAGTCGAACCATCTATATCAGAATATAATAGCCCACTTCTCTTAGTTCCTAAGAAATCACCCCCAAATTCAAAAGAAAAAAAATGGCGTCTAGTAGTGGATTATAGGCAAGTAAATAAAAAACTTCTAGCAGATAAATATCCATTACCTAGAATAGAAGAAATCCTAGATCAATTGGGAAGAGCGAAATATTTTTCGTGTCTAGACCTAATGTCTGGCTTCCATCAAATTGAACTAGAAGAAAAATCTAGAAATATAACATCTTTTTCCACGAGCACTGGCTCATATCGCTTCACGCGATTACCATACGGCCTTAAAGTAGCCCCAAATTCATTTATGAGAATGATGCAACTTGCATTTTCTGGTCTAGAACCATCGCAAGCATTCCTTTATATGGATGATTTAGTTGTAATTGGCTGTTCTGAAAAGCACATGTTCAAAAATCTAACAAGCATATTCGAGCTTTGTAGAAAACACAACCTTAAACTAAATCCAGAGAAATGTTCATTCTTTATGCACGAGGTAACATACCTTGGCCATAAATGTACGGACCATGGCATCCTTCCGGATGATAAAAAATATGATGTAATTAAAAATTATCCAACTCCAACAGATCCGGATAGTGCACGACGTTTCGTCGCTTTTTGTAATTACTATAGAAGATTCATTAATAACTTCGCACAATACTCACGTCACTTGACAAGACTGTGCAAGAAAAATGTCCAATTCAAATGGACTCAAGAATGTGAAGAATCATTCCAATATCTTAAAAAAGCATTAATGAAGCCAACATTATTGCAATACCCTGACTTCAGCAAAGAATTTTGCATAACCACAGATGCAAGTAAACATGCATGTGGTGCTGTACTATCCCAAGAGTACAACGGTGTACAATTACCAATTGCATACGCATCCCGAGCTTTCACACAGGGAGAAAGCAATAAATCAACTACAGAGCAGGAATTAGCTGCTATCCATTGGGCAATAAAACACTTCAGACCATATGTTTATGGAAGGCATTTCTTAGTTAAAACAGACCATAGACCCTTAACATATTTGTTTTCGATGAAAAATCCCACATCAAAATTAACCAGAATGAGACTAGACTTAGAAGAATACCAATTCACAGTAGAATACCTCAAGGGGAAAGATAACCATGTAGCGGATGCATTATCCCGCATAAGCATAGAGACACTAATTGACATGAATAGGAAAATATTAATGGTTCAAACAAGATCATCAAAAAGACAGAAAAACATCTGCGCAGATGAAAAAATAAAATTGCAAAAAGATCAAAAGGATCTAAAAGAGCCCAATGTCTATGAAGTCGTTAGAAATAACGACGTAAAGAAATTTGTGAAACTAAAATTCGGTAAAATAAATTGTTTACTTAAAAGAGGAAAACGAATCATTTCACAATTTTCAGTTAATGATTTGCATTCCAATGAAAAATTCGATTTAGGTCAATTTTTTCAAAGGCTTAATTCAGAAGCCGGAATACATAAAATTACTAACTTACAGTTGTCACCAAATGAACAAATTTTCGAATTTGTATCATTAAATGAATTTAAAAATATGGGCAATAAATATTTAAATACATTAAAAGTAGCGCTACTTACAAAAGTGACACAAATAGACAAAAAAGACGAAAGTCAAATAAAAGCAATACTGTCGAAATATCATGATGATCCTATAGAGGGAGGCCACACAGGGATTACGCGTACCTTGTTAAAAATTAAGAAATACTTTTACTGGCCCCAAATGACCAAGACTATTACAAAGTATGTGAAAACTTGTGCGAAATGCCAAAGATCAAAAGTAACAACACATACAAAAACTCCTTTAACAATTACAGAAACCCCAATCAATGCTTTTGATAGAGTAATAGTAGACACCATCGGTCCACTACCAAAATCAGAGCAAGGCAACGAATATGCAGTTACACTGATATGTGACTTAACAAAATATCTAGTTGCCATACCTATTCCAAACAAAAGTGCAAAAGTCGTAGCTAAAGCTATATTTGAAGATTTTATTCTGAAATACGGTCCAATGAAGACGTTCATTACGGACATGGGTACAGAATATAAAAATTCAGTTATAGAAGATTTATGTAAGTACCTTGGTATCAAAAACATAACTTCAACAGCACACCACCACCAGACAGTTGGGACAATAGAACGAAGTCATCGAACTTTCAATGAATACATTCGTTCATACATCTCTGCAGACAAATCTGATTGGGATGTCTGGATTCAATATTTCACTTATTGCTTCAACACGACACCATCAGCAACGCATGAGTATTGTCCATACGAACTAGTATTTGGCAGACTACCAAAACAGTTCATAGATTTAAACAATACTAACTACATAGATCCTATTTATAATTTAGATGACTATTCTAAGGAAATAAAGTTTAGATTACAAATAGCATACAAAAGAGCTAGAATTATGTTAGAAAAAGCCAAGGCTAATAGGAAATCATCATATGATGAAAGAACAAAAAATTTTGAATTAAAAGTAGGAGATAAAGTACTTATAAGAAACGAAACAGGGCACAAATTAGACCCAGTATATTTAGGACCATATATAGTAGAGAAAATAGAAGATAAGGACAACATTTTTATTAAAGATAGTAAAGATAAAAAACAAAAAGTTCATAAGAATAGATTAAAAATTTTTAATTCTTAATAATCCAAGTTTTCTTTATAAATTCAAATTCCAAAAAAAAAAAAATATATAACGGCCTGATCAACCGAATGAAAAAAAAAAAAACTTTTTACAAATAAACGAATTATAAATTTTTATACCTTTAATAATTTTGTATTTTTATACTCCAACATTTTTAAATTTCTTGTTATATTCAAAAAAAAAAAATTTTTTTGCAAATACACGAAATATTACGATAAAACGCATATTGAAACAAAATTTTTATAACTTTAATACTTTTGTATTTTTATATTCCAACATTTTTTAAATTTCTTGTCATATTCAAAACAAAAAAAAAAAAAAATTTTTAATTTTTATAAAAAAAAAAAATAAAAACCTTAATAATTAAGTTCATTAAATAACTACACATGCATAATGTTACGTTATTTCTCTAAAAGGGGAGGTGTAGTGCGTATATGCCCGTACAGAATACCCTGTATTCAAATATAAAGTATGCAGCACTTTGTTGCATACAATAACAATAATAACGTATACAAGCCCAGAGCCAGCTTATGTATTGGCTCGGTCTCAGATTACGCAGCGCGGTTCACTAGCCTCACTAACTGACCGTTTATGCTTACGCTGCAGATCCCACGCTCCGTCTGAGCGCATTCCGTGAGCAATATATATGCTCACTAATACACGCATATGCGAGCTACTCACTCTCCCTCTCTTTGTAGCTGTTAACGAATAACAGCATAAGAATATATGTATATCCATAGGCTAAGCTCTCATGGTAAAAACTGAATAAAATCATTATTAATATCCAAGCTAACCAGCACTGACGTGCTGCTGTAATTATTTTCAAACGTATAAAAGATATTCTTATCACAAAACCCTTCCGCTCACCCCTTTTGCACTCCACAGTTGCATATTTTCTCATATTAGCATATTTTCCTCCGAACTGTAGAAAAGCTGATAAAGCACCTCATTAATTGAACTGTCTGTTTCAGGCCAGGAAACTTTTACAGTAAAACTGACATCATAATAAATTATAAGCAAATATGTGAAATGCCTGAAACTAATTCACCTAACACTTTAGCTACCCTGTCAGGCTGTCAGGTTTTGGGCGCTGCCATTAGGCCAACTCGCGACGTGGGCGGGGAGCGGGGCGGCCACAAACTTGGCTTTTGCCGAGTCGCTTCTCGTTTTCGGCGTTAATTTCTGTAATTTTGTTGACAATTCTGTCATTTTGCGCCAAATTGTTGTGTCTCTGGCTCAGCTCGTTTGTTTATATTTGTGCTAAAAGTTTGTCGTCAACTTGTTTGCTGCACTCGTTTGATTAATTTGCCTAAACAGTTATCGTTGTTGTTTTTGTTGTTGTTGTTGTTGTTGTTGCCGTTCTTGTGTCTGTATTTGGGGCGTTGGCTATCATGTGGCGCGTGTGTTGGGCCAAATAACAACTCGTACACTTGGCCATTTAATTTCATTTATTTGTATGCGAATTGGTGCTGAGAGATGTATTTTTTTTTGTTTTTTGGTTGGGTTATTTTTTTTTTTTCTTTTCTGGTTTTGGTTAGCGCAAGGTCATTGCAGTAACTAATGGATTTATTTACGACCCTCGGAGGGGATAGTAAGAGTTGGGGCAGACATCCGCTTGAATTGCCTAATTTATACAAAAGCTAAACAATTTGAAATCAAAAAGAATCACTTTGAAAGTCGAATAAACACAATAAAAATTCTATATCAATCAGATTTAAAAGATAACTTGAGCAAAGTAAAAAAGAATTCTTTGAATATTTAGCTGTAGTTCTTTTTCTTGATGTATTCGTTTTATTTATAATTTTTAATATTTATTTGACTATTATTCTATTTATCTTAAAACAATATTTCAATTGTTTTTATATTTAATTAAAATAATATTATTAAAATTATTTATTTATCTATCTTTATCTAAAGTGATTTTATTAAAAGTGATTTTATATATTATTTTAAATTGATTCTATTTAGTTATAATTTATATTTTATTTGATATTTTTTGATTTTTCACTATAGTTCAAATATGCTTAGAAATAATTAATATTTCATATTTCAACAAAACTGAATTCATTTGAAATCATGTTCTTTTTTCCGGATCCCTGACTGACTAATTAAATCTTTGCCTGGCCATTTTTGTAAGCCTTTTCGCAAACTTTTACCCTTTTACCCGCCCGCTCCCGCAGGCTATACAAAACTGCTGCAATTATTTCTCAAGAACTCATATATAATGCAAGTGGCTAAAACTGACTCAACTTTTGATGAATGCCCATAACAGTTGGTCGCACCCCTGGCAGGCGGGCAAGCAGTGGGTGGTTTCTATTTTTCAACTCCTATTCTATTCTGGGTTCAGCTGCAAATAATTAGCAGGAAAACGAACTATGCAAAATGTGCATAAATAAATAATAACGCCAACGCGCAAATTGTGGGTTATATGCGACTAATAATAATGCACAGCATGAGATACCCTGTAAATGCGGACCTTGGGGCTCTGAATACTTGTTGGGGAATATGTGAATAATTTCTAAAAAAATATATGAAAATTATAATTTTTAAAAATTCTATTTTCCAGATATAAGAAACGAATTACATATCATTTTTTTTTAACTCTTTGTTAATTGACTGTTAAACGATTTCAAATCAAATTGAATATTCACCATTTCCTATTTCACTAATTTACAGGGTATCTGCTAGTGCATAAGACAACTTTTAAAATTTCACTCGCTTAGTTTTCGATTTGTTTGCAGAGCAGCAACAACGAGCTGAACTGGCTCATCAGCAAATGTTTTCCGGCTTTGGAAATAAGCCCCCACTTAAACGTCGCCCCGGTCGGTCTAATCGTCTACTAGAAGTAGGGGCCCCCCTTTTTTTATTTATATATTTTGGATCCGCCAGGCGTACAAAATGCGGAAGTGCTTTAATTTGAAAATTTGCCGATGACGGCGACAAGTTAAGTTTAGTTTTAGCTTTTAACCATTTGTATTTTAGTTGAGCGACATTCCCACGTTAGACAATTGAAATCGGAATTGGAAGCGGAGAGGCGACAGCTGTCGAAACTGGGTCGCAATTGCAACTGCAACTGGAACTGCTGACGGCATTGAAGCTGGACCCGAGCTCGAGCTCGAGCGCGAACCCGGGCCTGAAGGTTACTGCAACTGCAATTGGAGGCTACAGAAAAACCCAGTTGTTGCTTTTTCCGCCCCTCTTCTTCGCGCTCTGGGATACTTATGCGTTTATTTACCCGTCGAACTTGTCCAGCATTTTAAAATTTGTGCATTTTATATAGCGCTGCTTTTGAAAAGAAAAAAAAAATGATTAAAGAATGTCGTCGGCTGACGGCTTGGCTTGGCGGTTCGGCTGCTCGGCATGCATACCAAGCGGAAACCTTGGCCCTGACTTGGATTTCTCGCACTGGTTACAAAAGGAGGCATTGTTCAGGTTTCCGTTCGTTCAAGTTTTTGTTTTGGGTAATTTTGTGCATTTGGATTTCTATTTTAAGGAGTTTGTCATTTCAACATACAAGCGTTTAAGTTAGTTTGTTTCAAGGGCGCTTCAAAAATAGTTAATAGAGAATTTGTGTTCAAAATCTTGTATTTTACCTAATGCAATGATTAACACGTTATTTATGACTGTATAAATATAATCAAATATTTTAGAGTTGGGGAAGCTGCCATTGAGTACCACAATGAAAATATTCGATCGTAAAAATATTTCAATGCAATATTCTTGGGGAGTATTTTGAATGCTGAGCTAAAGTATGTTAAGATTTAGGAAATATTTTTAAACAATATTTTAAAAGTGTTTTAAATGGAAGAAACAATAAAATCACTTATTTATTTTTCCTTTTATATGTTAACCCAATTTAGGTGTCGTTCTCGCATGTTTCCACAGAAATTAATAACATGTTTAAAGACACCTTTCGAGCAACAGTTTCGTGACAACTGAAACCCATGTGTAACCCAAATAGTCTGTCTGTATACATACATAACATTTTTAGCCAAAAACTTGCACAATTTTAAGTCGCAAAGCTAACACACTTTACATTCGCTCTATTTTCCTGCTTCTTCTTTTTTTTTGGCAAATTTATACGCGACCAGCATGGCAAATGACTTGACACGCAACTGAAATTGACTTGAAAGTGTTGAGAGCAGCGAGTGAAGTAATTTTGCGTACCGGAAGGTCCTTAACCCCAGCCGTATATTAATTAATAACTTTTTATCCGAATTCGCAGTAGCCCATAAGCCCATAAATTCCACAGTAGCCGCAGCTCTGAATTAACTTTGTATCTAATCAAAGTCCAAATGCGTTTAAATTACAAAAAGCACGAACAACTTTGGGTACAGGTAAAGCTCCAACTCCCAAACGAGTTGCGGATACTTGAGAGTGCTGTGAGCGAGCGTGAAAAGTGATTGAATTACAGTAGCTGCGCCTCGGGCGGCAGGGGGCGGGAGGGGGCGGAGAGCGTGAAGCTGTAGACCAGCCAGCACGAAGACATCTTTCGCTTGGTCACTTAAGAACCGCAACAGGTTTTCAGCCTCTCGGGGGCGAGAAGAGAGAGAGAGAGGAGGAAGATGACTTGCAGAGTTGATTGTTGATTCATTATCATCACAATTAAGTTATGGTGGATATAATTAAGGGTATTCCCAGGGCTGCCTACAACAAGAAATTTTAATGTTGCCGCACTAGGGGAGTTCCCCTATCCCCTAAGAATATTCGTGGTATTCTGTACTGATCTACACATTAAAATGAATCACTAGAGATTTACTGAGTAAATTAGTTTTAGATAATTTATATACAAATAAAACCTAAAAACAAAATTTTAAAACGTGTACCAACGGGAAATTCTTTGCATCTATAGTATTAACATTAATAATAGTGTATATTTCACATTTTATTTAATTAACGTCTCTCATTCATAGGATTTCTTTAGCACAAATATAAGATTACCAAGAGTATGTTGTATATTCACATCTAATATTAAATGATGTCCAAGTTAGTGTTAGATAAAGGGCATTCCCAGAAATTTTGATGAAATGGAATGCCCTAGAAAGCTTAAAAAGGCCTTTTTTTTTTACTATTTTTTGTAGCAATAACAAAAAACAGAGACGTAAATAGAAAAACTAGAATTTATTTAATACCCAAACTGGTCTCTTTAAGCAGTTAAGTCATTCTCTTAGCAAATGCATTGTTCTTTATTTCACAATTTAGGTTATACCCGTTTCAAAAACTCATTACTTTCAGCGCTGATTTCCGATTCAACAGCCACTTAAGCCCTTAAGCATAGCTAACAACTCGGCAGCACGCCCCAATGAGAACCAAATGCCCCACTCACTGTGGCAGTCAGTGGCAGAACTTAATTAAAAGACACAGAGCGAAGCAAAGTCCCTCCATAACCAACCAGCCAACCAAGCAACCAGTTTAAGTCAAGCAAACCAAGCAAATACTCAGAACATCAGCATTGTGCACATACTTCTACGACACACTGTATATACTTATGTGTAGAATATGCAGCACAACGTCCTTGAGTTGCATAAAAGCTTATGAGCGAGGGGTGCTCTTTAAATTTCATTTGAAAAAATTGCAAAACATAAATGTTTTTCATTATTTTATCTGTTATCAATAAGATGGAATACTTTTTACGAACATTAATAATTTTTAAAAATAAATGTCCATATTTTTGATCTATATTTCAATAGTAGGTGTAAAACTGACATAATTTTCATCAGATAATTATTTTTTTAAATACGTCCAAAATAGATTTAAAGAATAACTAAAGAGGCTAAGAAAACAACCATTAATAATCCACATATTTCTTTAGGTTATTAATAACCTATTTATGAATCTAAGATTGAGAAAATGTGATTGGGCCAGAGAGAAGCAAATCAATTAATTTCATAAATTTAATAAGAATTGAGTTGACCTGACTAAAATACTTGAATTAGCTTTTTTCTTAACGATCTGGCAGCCCGTAATTAACTTTTTAATTAAAAACTAAAGAATTAGCTTGGAGAAAATAATAATGATCAAAGCAATTAATTGGGAACATAATTATTTAAAGTTTATTTTTAATTTTAAGTGCTATAAATATAAATTCAACTCTATTTTTCTAGCTACTTTATCTCACATAGTTCATGAACAGCCCTATTTGAAAAGCGTATGTATGTACTCTTATATACAAACTCTCATCTTTGAGCAAACTCTACTGCACTTGTCGTTGTCACGCCCCTTCGCTGTCCCTGCCCCTGCACCCTACACAACCACTTAAACTGGCAGTAGAAGAGGAGGAAGAAACACAACACGAAATTGTATGAAATGCATGCAATATCAGATGACAGCTCCACGACACTCACCTAGAGGGTCGCCCCCTCTCGCCCTCTCTCGCCCTTTTGTCAGCAACAGGCAGAATGTGCACAGAAAAAAATTTTAATTTCTATTTTAAGCCCATTTTAATCGTAAAAATAAGAAAATAAGAATAAATGATATACAGTTTTGTAGAACCAAACCAGATTTTTCTCGTCAAGCGATTAGCCGAACTTTTAATTGCAATTTCAACCGAAATCTTGCGTAATTCCAAAACAAAGTTATTTTTAAGTAAAAGGGTTTTAAAGATACTGAATTTATAAATATGCAAATTTTTAAGTGTTTATATTCGACACAGATTTTTACTTCTTTTTTTTTTTATTTATTTAATTTTGCGGTTTGTTGAGCGGTTGGGTAATTTTGATTAGCTGCCAGGTCAAAAATAAACGAAAAAATAAATAAATAATAAAAAAAGAGTCGCCGGAGCCAAGTGGTCAAGTGAGGTTTGTTTCTCTCTCAAAGATTAGCCCCATCGCTGGCCGTCGATGATCGTATGTTTGCAATCGAAATCAAAGATTTACGCATTCTGATGAAAACTTGTAAAATGTAAAGCAATTTACATGGGAATTTCCAACAACATAAATATGTTAAATACAGGAAAAGCCATTTGCGCAATTCAAATTGAAATAGCGCAAAAATTTGTTGCCGTGTTTACTTTTTAACGCTTCAAGAAATAATTATTGGGCAATAGAAGAATAACCTCCAAAACTAGAAGCAGCTGCTGCAACAAAGCGGAAAAAAGAACCGCTAAACATTTGCCACAGAAGCAACAACAAAAGCGCACCAAAAGGCAGCAGCAGGCGGAACTTGTTTCCGAGTGCCCCCAACAACAGCAAAATAGAAGACAAACGAATATTCTCTCACATTTAAAACGGCAAAAGTCTTATACACAGCGAGAGCGAGAGAAAGAGAGAGAGGGCAACAAGCACCGCGGCTGCTTTGCTATTGTGTTTTGCCATACGTATTGTTGTTGTTGCTACAAGCGTCGCCTCATTAACGGCAAGCCCCAACAACTACACACACGCATACAGTTATATGGACATACTTATACAGCAAAGTCTGCGACCCAGTGACGTCTTCTAAATGACGTCGCAATGTCGCCAGCGCTCAGTTGTTGTATGTAAAATGTATGCATATAACTATTTACAACAACAGCAGCTACAGCAGCGCCGTGACCTCTGCACGTAGACAGCGCGCTTGAATGTTGTTAACAGCACACTGTTGGGATTGCTGTTAGAAATACTGTGACAGTAACAGTTTTACGGGAATGTGACTTTTTCTCAGCGTGAACTCGGAAAAATTGAAATTCTTAAATATATTTTTCATTACCCATATTTTAAGTATTTCTATTAATAACTCTAGCAGTAGATACTTTATAGTATAAAGCTTATCTAAGGAAAACTGTATGTCTTTCTCCCAGACTAATTATAATGGATGGGACTTAGGCACAGCAGGTTGAACGATTAATTCCTAAGCACAAAGTTCACAAGCCTTCACTATTTTCTTAATATCGTATGTTGATAATCTTTCATTCATTTCAACTGCTTACTTCCCATCAATCTGAATTTCCACACATATTTTGCTTGCCTCTGTCAACATCATCATCATCATCATTAACTCACACACACTTTTCGTATAACGTATACTTGGGCCCAGTTTACATCATCTTTGGCATGTGAAAAGCGTTTCCGACTTCCGCATGAGCGTTACATTTTTGCTGGAGGTACTTTTGGCCGGGACAAGTCACTGGTTTTCTACCAGCTCGCTGGCGGAGGAGGGGGTGGAAATTATTGATTTTACAGTTACTTTTCAATGTTCAAAACAAAAAAGATTTCATTAGGCGGCAGACTAAAGGATACCCTATAATCAAGTTCAAGTTGCCTTTGGTGATGAAACATATCTTTGCTTAATTTACCAATTTGTATATTGAGTTTTTAGTATCGTACCTCGAGAAGTTGAGAAATTAACAGGGTGAATATTAAAATCTTAAATATTTCTGAACTCATTAAACTAAACGATTTTTATTGATTCAAAAATTGTTGCAGACTTAAATAGGTTTAAGTCCTTTAGATTAAGAATAAATACGCTCAATCACTCCTCCAACTAGCTGTAGCATATACCCATTTCAAATGGCTACAGGGTATGGAAAAAACAAATTAGTTTGTTTTGGACGCGTGCCGTGCACGCGTCCACCGTAATTTTCTCGGCACCAGAGTCGTGTCTCGCTTTCCATATTCCCAAATACATTTGAAGGGGGAGGGGCGACATGCATCGCTTGTTTCCCCCTGTCGGACAGGTGTTACCTATGGACCCGTGTGTGTTCTGTTCCTCTTCTTCACGGGGCACGCGTCATGTGTGTGACCGAGCATTGGGCTAGGGCTCAGGGCTACGGGCTACAAAAAATCAATTGGGCCTGCTTTGTGGGTCAAATTTTAGTTGCAACAGCTTTTCGTAACACGTCTTAAAATCTACATCAGGGCTCGCTCAAATTTGCCCTAGCCCAGGCTTCAGGGGCGCTGAACTTTGGAAGGCAGCTGTGGGGTGAGGTGAGGTGCGGCGCTTAATCTAAAGCATTTACACAGCACTACAAGGCGTGGGCTCAAACAGTCTCCATTCTCCACTCTCCACTTTAGTCACCATTCTCTCCGGCGAGTCGTTTACTTGACAGCCGCCTTCGCTGTATGTCACCCCTCTCTCCCTCGCTCTCTTTCTCTTTTCCACCCTTCTGCCTTTCTCTTTCGCTTTGCCCATTCCTTTTACGATGACTGCTTTTCATTCATTTTTTCGTATGATGACAACTTTACGTTGTTGTTGTTTTTTTTATTTTTAGCCACTTGCTGATAAAAAAAAAGTAAAGCGAATTCTTTGGCCTGTTTGTTGGTGCTTTACGCTTGACTGATAGTGTGTGCGTGTGCGTGTGTGTGTGTGTGAGTGAGGGGGAGTGATAGAGTGTGTGTGTGTGTCTTCTTTGACTGTCATACATTGATATATGGGGGCATATTCACATAAAGTACCATGAGGAAAATTAAAAATAATATACTTATACCTATTTTTTTTGCCTTTTATATACTTAAGTATATTTTCCTTTACTTATTAGAAGTTATTAAATATAATGGAATTTATTAAATAAAACAAACTTTTTTATATTGATTATGTTGGATCCTAGTATGCTCTCATAATTTAAAATCTTTTTAGTTAACTCAAATAATATTCAAATTTTGCACAATAATTTGTGCTGGAAAAGTACTAGGTAAGACAATTATCTGACATATAATTGAATATATTGAAATAAAGAAAGAAAGTGTTCCGTGATATTTGAAATACAAGCATATTAATTATATTATTATTATTATTATTTGAAGCTTGCAATTAACGTCAAAAATACTTTTTATAACAAATGTAAATACCCCATTTACGATAGTATCATTTAGTAAGCCTTGCTAAAAATACCTTATCTCCAAGTTCTTGTCATAAAAAACAATTTGCCATTAAACAATTTCCAAGAACCAATTGCCGTTTGAAGAGGAGGCCCTCCCCTTCTCCGACGCTTTTCCACTATGTGGTACAAGGCGATAAGAGTTTGCCTGGAAAATGGCATTAGAGAACTTGAAATCGAACAAGTGCAATAAAAAAGGCCCTGAAACCAATTAGACCATTAAATTTATTGCAGTTCCCCTTGACAAAGACGAACAATAGATAACGCGACGTGTTGATAATTGTTCCTAAAACAATTTCAAAGAAACACAAAAAGTTACACACACTTTTCAACAATTTGAAGCTATCCACCGAATAGAAAGTAGACCGTAGATAAGGCGCCTCCACAGCGATAAGACCCGCCCAGCTGGCTGATAAGCCACGCGTCCCAAAAACGACCTTGGCTAATAAAAATCAACAAATGATATTTAGTAAATCTTTTGTTTATGCACCACAACAAATGTGTTTCGCATGCAAATTAGCGTCAGTCGCTAATGAAAATAAATATATATGTATATAAAAAAGAAACAAAAGATAGCAAACACAGCTAATAAATGGGCTTGAAAAACCCTCAACTTAAATAGAGCAAAGGCGCTTTAAATAAACCTGTTTTTTTTATCGGGGCACCAAAGCAAAAAGTAACAAAAAGTAACAAAAAAACAAATTAATTGGAATTTTAAATTTTAACGAAAAAGCAAATAAGGGAAAAGATAAATAAAACTATAAAAAAAATAAACGGAATAGAAAACTAATTAAAATCAAAATAAAAAGAGTTTTTAAAGGGAGTCAAAGTTGTTGTGTCAATTACATTTTAAATTTTTTTATATTTTGAATAAATTAGTTAATATTTATGACGGATTTAAGTTTAGTTTTAAAGTTTTAGTTTAAGTTATATGGTTATTATTTAAGATAATTATTTTATATTTATATATTTGGAGTATTTGAAAGATTTTATAAAATTTCGAACTGCTTAACTGTTCAATGTGAAGATAATACATAATAGGAGATACAGTAGTCTCTCGCAAATTAGAAACTTTCGATTACAGCGTTGATTTTCAAGCGCGAAATTTCTAATTTATTTATTTTTATTTTATTATTCTTTTTTAATTATATAATTTTTATGGGTCAGTTTTTGGTGTTTTTTTTTGTTTCGTTATTTTCGTTTTTAAATAATGCATTTTCAGAGTTATCTTTTCTGAACAATTTCCAAGGAACCAGTAACATAATTCAAATTATTATTACAGTGAACGTTTGCAGGAATTACTTCAATAGATTTCTAATTAAATCTAAATTTCAGTTACGAATGTCGCTTAGCTAATAATTTGATTGAATAAAATAATTTTACCAGTAGCAACTGTGAAAGTTTTTTGTTTTTTAAGTTTATTAATTAATTTTTAAGAGCACTAAATATTATTTAAAGCAGACACTTATTATTTTTAGCTAAACCATATTGCAGTTAAATATTTAAACAGATTTTTTTAGAGGCGTTTGCTTGTTATTAAAAACAAAAACAGCTGCTTAAGCATAATATTGTTTTCTTCTTGGAAATAATGACAAAATAAATAGAATATAATGCACTGCTAAGAAAGACTAACAAGAATTTATTCACATAGAACGCTTCGATTCCAGTTTTTATTGCTAAAAGCCTTTTAAAATTTTAATAATATTTTTTAAAATAAATATAAAAGCAGAAAGTAAATATTAATAAAATGTCGCAAGTCTTCAATTTTAAAATCTCAAAGTTCCCTTTTCCGAATGACTACTGTACCCACGAGTACATAATGTACTTGTAATAAATTGCTATTTTTAAGCCTCCCTTCCTCCCACACACACACACACACACACACACACAGCAAGGCTGACATCCTTATCCTGGCTTTTGGGCCAATGTAAAGTATGCTGTCTGCCTTCAGTTTAGCCCCACATAAAAATAAGTGGCTGGAAAAATAACAAATAAGAAAAGCGCCCCCTCACAGCTGGCCTCCAACCCGAATTGTTGCTGCAGGCTGCGCAGCTGAGCTCGAAATGAGCATTCAATTTAATGTTGAAAATGAATGTACATATATATATATTTGGAAATATGCATATACATATGTCTATCTATGTATTTTTCAATTTGAAACTGTCGCCAAGTGCGGGCGGTAATCAAATCAGTGTGAATGAGTTTAATGCGAGCTGCGCGCCCGAATGGGTTTTTTTTTGTTGGTATAAATGGAATATTTTGAGGTTGAATTTAATGAGGATACATTCAATTAAATAAAAACATTTGCACTTGGAAAGAGAGAGAGATAGAGACTCTGAGATCCTGATTGACCTGGACAACGAGAGAGCGAGAGAGAGAGTTGAACTTTGACAGGTGCTTAGCTAATGGGTTGGCCTTTAGTCTGAGATTTACCTTTGTACCGTTACGTGCAGCTCGTTGCTTTTTTACGGCCGGAAGAGATCAATTTGTGGGCCTGGCCGGCAGCTTGCGCAATTTATTTGCCTAATTGCAGTCACAGATACAGATACAGATACACGGCTAGAAATACAGATACAGATACATTTGCGAGTACAAAGATCAGTTCTCTCTATGCAGATAGCGGAGAGAGAGAGAGGGGGTCGGGGGGATAGGCAAGGGACGGGGTTCTGTTAGGCACACAGCCCAATTCTCAGGGCAGATGCCAGAAATGAGATGTGAAAAGAAAAAGAGTGCGAAGGGGACTGAAAAGAGCACTGAACTTGCGGAACGAGTTCAACAAGGTTTTGCTTAAAAAACATGTAAGAACGTAACAGCAGAGTTCGCCACACTACAAAATACCCTGTAGGCTCAAGTTCGTTCCCAGGAGGAAATTCTTTCGAAATAAAAGCACTTTTCTATTATTAAGTTCAGATTAATGTACATAAATTTGTTGAATACTTTTCTAGCCTGTACAACAAACAAAAGATAAATTAAAGTGGACTGATTTGTTTCGCCTTTGCCTAACTTTTGTTTAGACTTCTTTTTACCTATTATGTATTGTTTTTTCTAAACACAGCTAGACTGGAAACTTTCGGGGCCTTTCAGCCAAATCGCCAAACTGAAAGCCACTCATTCACTCGATACAAAGCAATTATCATAAGACTGAAATAATTATAACCCACGCATTTCGCTCGCACTTTAGATTTTGTTTGTTTGTCTGAAACAAATGCGAAAGAAATAAATTGCAAATTTTTGTGTTTTTTCCTCTTCTTTTTTAACAGTTTGTAAATAAAAAGGCAAAAAATGTGTAGAAAGCAAAATCTCAAATCAATTTCACTCGAATTGAATAGATTGTAGATACATCTCCATATTAAATACACACACGCATAAGTTTATGCTAAATTTCTTGGCTGCACGGAATATTTTTTTAGTTATTTACGTAGTTTTCATAAACAGTAAATCGAATGTTGAAAACTTCTGTCAGCGGTTGAACGGAATGCTTTGAACTTGAATTGCGCAGAATGTGGATACAAAAAATAAAAGCAAAATTATAATCAAAAAAAATACAGACACACACACCAACAACTACATTTGCAGACATACATACATACACCTTTGGCATAGCTACACGCGCGGCAAACAGAACATTCGCTCGTCTCTTAAGCGCCATTCAAATCATGTTTATGCCCAATACCCATTACAAACGGGTTAAAGGGGCATGACAAAGTTGCGCTAGTCTACGTAACAGGCTCGTGTAGACATACATACGTATACACATATTATTGTAGAGTATATTCTCCATGTGCATACATGCACTTTTACAGAGGAAAACTATGATACAAATCAAAATTTAAATATCATAGTAGTAGTCAGGTTCGATATTTAAACGTTTGTCGAAAATAACTGTTCAGTATTCTCGTAAATATTTATTGAATATCTTCCATTTAGAATACCTTAAATTGCAAGCCAACATTTTGCTAGCAAAAATATTTGTTTGCCAATTTCCAAGAATCAGCTATCGTCAGCGAGGAAAGTATGCAGCTAATCTGCAAATGTGTAGCCAACGAGGAGAGTTGATATATTCATATACTTGCACAACGTTTGTTTCTTTTCACCTTAATTCTGTTTATCTTATTATTTATTCGTTAAAAGTATTTCTCTGAAGAGCAAAACAAAGTTTTTAATTCTTACACCTGCAGATTAAACAGCTGTTCGCAGCAGCTGTTAAGTGAGATTTGCACAAATGTTAGTTGCAGCAGCGCATTTATCGATAATCGATGACTGCACAGCACCAGGAACAATCAAGTTTTCGTTAAAATCGGATAAAGGAAAGTAACATCTTTTACAATACAGCAATAAATGAAACTCACCTCGCGAAATGTTATAATTGCAAATTTTTTACAATTTACGCTGTGGATGTTGTTGTCGACGTCACGAGCAGCTGTTGGCGTGCGGCAAAGAAACAAAAAACTTTTTTTTTAATATTAAAACACGCGCGCAAGCACAAACTAAATGAATTTTCTTCTGAGCGAAGCAACAAAAATAAAATAAGATAAGAAGCACCAACAACAACAGCAGCGACAACAGCAGAACGAATTTTCTCTCAATGAGCACAAAAAAAAAATCGAACATCAACGGCGCCGTCTCTCACCAATACAGAGATAAACGACAGGGCGTCGTATTATTGTTGTAGTTGTTGTTGCTGTTGCGTTTTGTTTTCTAAATTTTCATTGTTTTAATTAAAAGCACAAGAATTTTGCAAATTTAGTATACATTTGTTTTAATCTGTCACTTTTTCACTGAGAACAATCATTAAAGCACTTCTCACCGCGCTCTCAACACAGTTTCTGCAGCCTTTGCAAGTGAATTGTTATAGCAAGCTTTTTGTTATTGTAAAATTTTCTCTCAAAATTTCAGCACTTTTATTAACATTTTTGTGGTGAAAAGACGCATCACACACACACATGCATTAAAAGACCCAAGCACACACGCACACATAGGCACAAACACATGTACACACGATGCTACTGCTTCTGAGAGCAGTTGTTTTTGTTATTGCGACGCTCGCGTCGCTTTTATACATTTATATTAAAATATGTTTCAGCTACTTTTATTAAATTAAGCGCGTTTCGCATTGGTTTCAATCGCACACGAAATATAAATGTATTGTACAATAGAGCCACGAAAAGTGCCACCCACGACCGAACGCAGCAACCAATCCGCGAGTGATTTCAGTAATTTGACTGAAGCAAATATTAGTTATTTTCGGATTGTTTTAAGTTTAATCGTATTTATGCTTATTATTTAAGACTTTTAAGCATCAACACACACACAAACATTATGCAAATTAAAACGCACCCAAAACGCGACTTCACCGTCCGCTTGTAAGATTGTTAATGCTAACACGTTATGTTAATGTGCTCCGACATGAGGGCATTATGTTATACTCAAGTGGGCATGTTACAACTGACTCTGTTAAGATTGAAATTAAACTGTGAGAATGTACCAAAGGCCCCATTTAAAAATACACGGAATGCAGAAGTAAACAGGTTAATCACATAAACTTTTACTTCTATAGAGGACACCTGAAGATTTACTTTAATCGGTTAGTGATTTAATAGAAAATTCGCAATGTAACTCTTGCGCTGCATACTGGGCTTAATCAAATGCTGACCAGCAGGCTGTTAGGCTTAAATTTAACATTTTCTGTTAGAATGCTGATTATACTCAAAATGGCACTGTCGTGCTCAGAATGGCACTGTTACGCTTGGCATTAAGTTGGCTGGCAAAGTGCAATAAAGTAAGGTGAAAAGCAAAACGTGGTTGCCAAAAATCATTTTCTAAAGGAAACTATAAGTGCGCTTAACGTGAAATTGTTAGTATCGATTTGTTTTAACACTATTACACTCGGGTGTCTGGTCGCGGGACCATGTAAATATTCGCCACCTACAGTATAGTTTTTGAAGCGACGCGTGTGCAACCCCAGACAACCACCATTTCGTAAGTACGTATTTTAAGTTGAACGGTAAAACCAAGATGGCGCCAAAACCAAAAATTATTGCAGACGTTACTCCATATATTTATACATAGTTATTATATGCATGTGTAGGAATACATGAATTTACATTGGTTATGTTGGTTACTTTGTACAATGAGATTGTGTAGGACCTAAGTTTCGCTCTGAAGAAGTTCTAACAGCAGAGTCCACATCCACCACAACATGGTCCACAACCACTACAGCACGACCAGCATGGTGGGCAAGAGGGATAGCAGCATCCGCCGCAGCATGGGGAACAGCAGCCGCCGCAAGGGCCGCAGCACGAATAGCACGGATAGCACATGTTAAAAATGAGAGTCTGCGGAGAGTGCCAAAGACCAGTCAGTTCCACTGGAAGCACCGTTAGAAAGCATTTTCTTACCTTTATTTGAACTTCTTCACGGAAATAGGTATTGTTTGGGGGTTAAACGAACGTTCACTGGCTTTCAAAGATCTTTTTCTCAAATTCTCCAAAACCAATGAAATCGTCGTCGTCTTATTACAGAAATAACATCAACCTGTAGTTTGATTAAAAGAATTGAAAGTTCTTTTTTTTTAAATATTTGTACAACTCACATTCCCGTAAAATTCACAACAATGTACATAAAAAGCAAATATGTTTATTAGACAAACCTAAAAGCAAGATTGAGATTTTCTAATATTGGGTCTGGTAGCTAGGCCTAATTGTTGTAATTAATATATCAGAGCCTGCTTTTATTCTTATATTTCAAAGCTCTTTAATTTTAGTACAATTTTTTAATCGATCTTTTTTAAGAATTTCTACGAAATAGAATATTCTAAAGTTTTAGATGTATAGCGAAGATTGTTATTAACAAGCTTATAAAAACTCATATTTTCACCGATTGCTTCGATAGCAGCTAATAACGTGACCTTGCCTTGGATCCAGCTCCATTTTCCATATTTGCTCCTCGTATATATGCAAAATCAACATCGAACTGCTATATGAACTGCTATAGCTGCCATATGAAAAGTAGGTTACATAAAAGTAGGTTCTTGTATAAAAAAAATCAATATTTTCACATGTCTGGGTATCACCGACGTGCCGAAGATATTACTTTCCTGTAATTTAAATTAAAAGACAGAAAAACAAAACGATAAAAATGCGACTTCGCAAAGGCTCACATGAGCTCCTAATACATGTTGCAGCTTCCCTGGACAAACCCTTTGTATAAATAATTTTTTTTATTCATTACTGAGAATTTACAAACACATTTACGCGAGGCATTTTGTACTGAATGTGGTGCACCTAGATTTCGTTCTGAAGACGCTTTCTAACAGCAGGGGCCGCAGCCACCACAGCAGGGTCCGCAGCCCCCGCAACAGGAGCCACAGCAAGGTCCCGATCCACTGCAAGGGCCACATCCGCCGCAACATAGGCGCGGGGGGTAGCAGCACGGAGAGGCGCCGCCGCCGCAGCACGGGTAGAGTTTGTAGCACATGTTGATAGAATAGGCTGCAGATAGGAAGGAAGGCTTTTAATGAGAGTTCCACTAAAACGAGCTCTGCTAGGAATATCTCTACCCTGAATAAAACTTCACAGAAATAGGTGTTCTTTGGGAATTAAGCGACCGTCAATTGGCATACAGAATTCTTATCGAGCTAATTTCTTTGCTACGGGTCTTCTTCAAGCACGGTTGCCGTTTTCCTGTTACGGAAAAACCTTCAACCTATTTTAGTAAAAAAAAAATTGTTTAAAACTAATAAAAGAAAATATATTTTCTTTTTTGTAAACTTACATTCCCAAAAACTTCACATTAAAGTACAGAAAGAAAGCTGAGATATTAACTGGACAAGCCTCAAAAATTGAATGAGCTCCGAGCTGTACCAGGAGCATAAACAAAATTATTAGAGTTGAGAGGCTCTAAGGCTACTTTGCTTCTAATACATCAAATCGAAAGGTTTTTTCTCAGCCAAAAAATGTATAACTATCATGTCTGCAGGCCCAAAAAAAATTGTCAGTGGTGCGATGCGAGGCATCAATTCCAACCCAGGTTTTCCATATCCACAAAACCGATTATAGCTTTATCATGCAATGTGTAATAGGATTTTATAAAGTGTATATATTCTTAATCTGTATAAACAGTCTAGTTTATGTAGTCAGACCCGTCTGTTTATTTTAATACAAACTAGTCTCCCTATTTGATAACTTTCCAATTGTATCCGGTCGGATCGGATTAGTATGTCAAGATATTTTGGTCAACCCCATTTACTATTTTACCTGCGCTGCTTTTATATGAGACTAACATATTTTATTGCTCTGCTAGAAAAATCTTATTAAAATTTGACATTTACGAGTTCTACCAATATTATATACCAATATATAGCAATCATCGTATAGGAATAATCTACAAGCTCAGCAATTACGAGCATCCAAATTTCCTTCTCAGTACGTAATTAAAAATATACATTTTACAGACTTTTCATTTATTGAACTTAATTAACTACAGATTTTATTATATATAGCACCAAAAGTTCTTTCTGAATAGGTTCTTAACAGCAGGGTCCACATCCGCCACAGTTAGGGTAGCAGAAGCAGGCGGCGGAGCAGCCTCCGCCCCCGCAGTTGCCGTTGCAGCCACAACATCCAGAGCAGCAACCATTGCAGGGCGTGGTGCAGGAATAGTTGCACGAGTAGCACGGCGAGCACATCCTGACTGTAGAGTAGATCGTAGATTATATCAGGCGAAATTCCCCAACCTTAAAATTGAACTTCTTCACGGAAATAGGCACTGAGATGGTAAATATCGACCGCTGATTGGCTTTCAGAAAACGGATTTCAAGATCCTGAAACCCAAAGCAGTCGATGTTTTCTTTTTATAGGAATTGTTTCAACCTGTATTTGAAAAATATATTATTTTTCTATAATTTTCTACATTCAACACTTACAATCCCGTAAATGCTGAGTCCACAAAGCCAAAAATGGAAATGAATGCCGTCTAACTAAAATCTTAAGAAGTTAAATTATCATAGCCTACTGTGATTCGTATAACAAGACCTATAATACATATTAATTCGAGTCATGAATATCAGTGGGCAAACCTAAAAATAATATAGTTTATATAGTTCTAAGCAAAGACATGCCTTGATGTTCTTTTTGTGAAACATGTCTCCCACGTCCATGAAAATGGGAAATGGTCTTGAACAAAGAAATATCTATGTCACCGTTAGACATATAAATACTCGACGATTCCGATACAAAGAATTCGATGCCAAACGTAAAATGTATACTCTGGGTATCTTGCTTCATATATGTATATATATGTTAGGCATGATCTTTTTGATCTAGTAAATGTTTCATTGGTTATCGATTTAAGCTTCTTAATTTAATAAGAATTTCTATAGGCATAGATACGAGCGAGTAATAGCTAAGCTACGGCATTTCTTATGTTAATAATTCATCCATTTTATTTATATATACTATATGAAAGAAAAACAATACAATGGGTTTGATGTAGCTTTGTGTACCGAATGTTTGCTAGTACCTAGGTTTCTTTCTGAAGATGGTCCACAACGTCCGCCGCAGGGACCGCAGCAACTACCGCAAGGTCTGCAACATCCTCCGCAGGGTCCGCAGCACATTCTGATAGGGTCTGCAGAATAGAATAGTTCAAATAGAAAAGAATGGAGAATAACTTTGGGTACTGACGTTTAGTTGAACTTCTTCACGGAAAAAGGTACTATGATGGTTAAGTCCGACAGCTGATTGGCTTTCAGTAAACTATTTAGTTCAGTTGCCAAACTGAAATCCAATGCAGTCAGTGCTTTTTGCTACAAGATTTTCAACCTGTGGTCGAATAACAAATATATTTTAATTGCAAATCCAAGTTTTTTCGTCGTTTCTCAAAACTTACATTCCCCAAAAATTTACAAATTCAAATTATGTTTGACGATTGAATTATCCACAATGAAAATCCGGGTTTCGGCTAATATACCATATAAACCCCGATCGGTTAATTACATTTTTGGTTCTGCGAAGTAAAAGACATATTTTAAAAAGGCTCCACTTTATTTATATATTTCCATTACTATATGAATTGAGAAATAAATATGTACATAGGGTTTGCAGTCACTTTTTGTAACAAAAGTTAGTACCTAGATTTCGTTCTGAAGACGGGTCTAACAGCAGGGACCACAGCCACCACAGCAGCCTCCGCAGCACCCTCCGCAAGGTCCACAACAGCTACTATAGCACCCCCCGTAGCAACCACCGCAGGATCCGCAGCAACCCCCGCAAGGTCCGCAGCAGCTCCCGCAGGGTCCGCAACACGAGTAGCAAGGTCCGCAGCACATTTTGACAGAGACTGCAGAGCAGAAGATAGATATTAGATCAAATAGCAGGTCATATTTGAGTACTCACGTTTATTTGAACTTCTTCACAGAAATAGGTACTAGAATGGCAAATATCGACCGCTGATTGGCTTTCAGAAAACTAGTCCGGATATCCAGTTCCTGGAACCCAAAGCAGTCGATGTGTTCTGTTACAGGAAAGACTTCAACCTGTTGCATTAGATAATTATTATTTAATTTTTTACTTTAAAAATTCAGAATATCTAAGCTTACATCCCAAAAAATTTACAAAAAATCTAGTTACACAAAAATCTAGTTGTCAACTGGAAAAGTACTAGAAGCTGAGTGAGGTTTATTTGTATTAAGTCTGTTAGCTAGGCCAGAATCGTTGTCAGAGCCTACTTTGATTAGTCCTCGCCTTATTTGTATTCCTACACGACTCTGCCAAGTCCTTAAATTTTATATATATTCTAGATCAGAATCAATAGTCGATATAGTCATATCCTTATGTCTGTCCGTCCGTCTGTCTCTTTCTATACGAAGTAGCTCCTCAGTTTTAAAGCTCAGTTTTCTGTTGCAGGCAGCATCATATAGCTACCATAGGAACAATCAGTCAAAAGTTAAGTTCTTGGGTTGAAAACTTTTTTGTTTATCAAGATATTTTGACTAAACTATGATCCTCATATATATGCATAATCTTTTTAATATCGGACCAACCATTTAGCCGACATAGAAGAGATCGGTCGAATAGTGGGTTCTTATATTTCAAAATATTCAAAGATATTTTTGTCAAACTTCATTGTTCTCACAAATCTGCAAAAGGCCAATGACTACGAGAGTATTTTACAATGTTTTGTAGCTTGAAGGGAATTAACATTGAAGTATATAAAAATTAGGGGATTGAGGACACAGTCTAATACTGATAGGGCTTATAATTCGACTCATTGGAAGGTCGCAGCGGCTGCTGAAAAATGAAAAGTTTGCAATTGGTAAATAAGCCCATTTTAATGACTCTTCCAAGTTAGTGATAAATGTGTTAAATACCAAAGATTGGGGGCCCAATTTAAACCTCGTAAGGCAAAAAGCAGAAATTGCTTCGGAACTGAAAATGCGATCCTGGCTATAATACTGTGAAGACCAGATGCAAGAGCAGTATTCTAGGATCGGGCGAAGGAGTTTCGTTATGAAAGGATCCATGTTAAACAGGGGAGGACCGTTTTAACCCTATTATCTCAGTAATATGAATATATATATACACATTAAAGTTAAAATTAGTTAAGCATCAAATACATTTTTAACTTGTTCCCATTTTATTTATATACCATTACTATAAAAATCTAGTTACAAAAATTTACAAATGGTTTGCTGTTGCTTTTTGTAGCAAGTGTTGGTTAGTACCTGAGTATCTTTCTGAAGATGGTTCTAACAGCAGGGTCCACAGCCACCACAGCAGCCTCCGCAAGGTCCGCAAGGACCGCAAGGACCGCAAGGTCCGCAGCAGCTACCGCAAGGTCCGCAAGGTCCGCAGCAGCTACCGCAAGGTCCGCAAGGTCCGCAGCAGCTACCGCAAGGTCCGCAAGGTCCGCAACATCCTCCGCAGGGTCCGCAGCACGAGTAGCAAGGTCCGCAGCACATTTTGACAGGCACTGCAGATTAAAAAGATATTAGTCCAATTATAGAGGAAGATTTTAGTACTCACGCTTAGTTGAACTTCTTCACGGAAATAGGTACTAAGATGGGAATTTACAACTGCAGATTGGCTTACAAAATACTAGTCCGGATTTCAAGATTCTGGAATCCAATGCAGTATCTGTTTTTAGTTACAAGAAACCTGTGGTTATATAAAAAAATATATATAATTTTCAATTTTTTTAAATATATATAATTTTCAATTTTTTTAAAAATATATAATATTCAATTTTTTACTAAATATAGTCTCAAAACTCACAATAACACAAAAAAGTCTGTAGCCGTTCACTGGACAAGTTTAGAAGTTGAATGAGGTTTATTTGTATTGGATCTGGTAGCTGGGCCAGAATCGTTTGAAATGAATTTTCGTAGCCTACTTTGGTTCTGATTATTGGGGAAATTATTTGTGTAAGTTAAGAGCACCTTTTAAATATACTAAGCATAAATTCAGGCAAATTGCGTAGTCACCTTAAAGTATTTCAAGCTCAACTCTGTGAACATTTTAGCATTGCACTTCAAACTTTGACTAAGAGTTGTAACATAAGCCTAGAGCCTGAGAACATTTCTTCCAAGTTTGCGCCGAAGTGCGAGGAAAATGTGAGGCAGGCACTTTAAACCTAACTCAAAGGCAAAGAGCTGCATTCTGTTTTCAGTTTCCAGTTTCCAGTTCAAATATCAACGGAAGATGGCAATGAAAAGTGCCAAGTGCTTGAGCTCATCTATCAATATATTTGCCGGATAAAAGGGGCCACTTATTTCGGGGGTTGACGACAATTAAATACTCTCGGTTACCATAAACTGAATAATATTTTATTAATAACAAGTTACAAATAAAATATTAGCTGAACATCTGACATATTTGTTGTCTGCATTACGAACAATTTTTGTTTGGAAATGTTCCATTCATATTTTTAAATTATTATTATCAATTAATTTTAAAATAGTTTGATAGACAAGGTCAAATAAAGCAACTCTATATAACATTTATTGCACAAAAGCAAAAATTGATACATAAGAAGTTAATCATTTTATTAAGTTTATTTTGCTATACTTATTTTTCTAATAATAAGTTTTGCTATTTTTTATTATTAATCAATTTTTTATTTATTTTAATGTTTGTATATGATATTTGAATTTTTAATGATTTATTTTAATTTTTTATCAGTATTCAATTAATAATTAAAATATTTGTAGATTATTGAACATAAGGCTTTTTTTTTATAGCTTTGAGCTTTATACTTTGAGATCATAAATATGACATATGTTAGGCACTTAGAGTAAATATACAAGTAGCTAGAAGAAGAAGAAGAAGCAGATGAGAATTGTTAATCAGCAGCTGACCAGGATGATGTTCAAGACTGAATATGTCCGAGGAAAATTTACGACTAGACGCAGGATTCACACTGCTAGCCAACAAGTAAGAATGCCTCTGTATATTCATGTACGTGTGTAACAATGCGGAATGCGGAACGGGCAAGTGGAAGTGAAAATGGCACACACACAACCACACCCACACCCACACACACGCACAATGTCCTTCTACTAGCTTCACGTCACTTGGCCGCTTGCCAGCCTCATGACGAGCACAACCCTGACACTTGAGTGGAGACAGACAACCACTTGACTGTGACCCGCTCGCTCACACAACAGCAACAATGCGTACAATATATACTATAGATATATATATGTGTTTATATATATATACATGAATTTATATATATGTATATACACGGAGCCCCTTGTCCTGACATTAATGTGCGTAACTTGGACAATTACGGCAAAGCAAACAAACGAAAATCCAGCTCAATGTGAGTTGTTAGAGATTAAATACCCTAATATAATATGTTTAAATTCTCAGTAGTTATTTTATAGTTAACTGATCTTAGTTCGAATCCAATTGCATATTGCGGTGTTTGAACAAAACTAGGCAAACTTTTAGTTAATTTATAGTTATATATTATTAAATATTTTTTTATTTTACTCCATTTAGGACCCAATTATTTTATTTTTATTAAATAGTTAACCAATTGGATACTTTGATCTCTTTTAAATTGCTGGATAAAAAATCGAGCATTCTGTTTACATTTACCTCCTACTAAGTAGTTCCATCTGATAGTTGCTGTTAAACCTGAAATATAAAAAAACTGTTAAAAGTTTTAAGAAAACCAACTTAAAATAATACTCGACAGAACTCATTGTGTTTTACAGGCTTAAATAGTTTGTATGCGAAGCAATATTACCCACATTTAATTTATAATACCCCATAAATAAGAAACATAATTTAAGGAAATCTTATTTGTTATAAACGAGCAGCCAATAAAGAAAGGTAAATATAAGAGCAATTGAGAGTATTGAAAACGTCGATATTTCTGTAATTACAGGAGTCTTACTCTGTTCAAAAGGTAAAGCTGTTCTCTTTGTATGCGACTTGGGTTTGTTGTTGCAGTCCTGGTAACAATGGCACAAATTCTGCGAAAAGTGCGAAAGTAAAGGCATATAAATATAATGAAAAGTAATTAAATCAAGTAAAGGTGTTTGATATTTAATTGAACATTTTAATGCCATATAAGTGAGCGTGTGAGAGGGAGAGTGCTTTATGTTTGTTATTTTGAGCATTAAACGATTGCAGCTAAATAAGATTTCGAAAGCCTAATGAAGTAGAGCCAATTAAGAGTTTTAAGAAGTATTTGAAGTTTGCATTGTTAAATATGAGTTCGTGTATAATATCTGGTTTATAGACATGAAGGCTTAAAGCATTAAATTTAATTAGCTATTCTTTGCTTACCCTTCATATTTACAACAATTATACTTTTCATAGTCTCTTAATTAAAATGCCTTAACAATTTAATTTTGGAGGCATTTAACTCGTTCAAATGTTTAATTTTCTTCTTCACTACGGGTGCTCCCTTCAAAAACGCGTTATTCACCCATTTTACACATTTTTTAGCGCCCAATTTTTTTCCCTTCTGGTTTTATCTGCTTGAGGGTATCTGCAACAGCTTGTGTTAATCACTGTTGCCCAAAGCGCTTAATGAGCCCAAGAACCCACCAAATAAAAAATAGCACTGCCTCAACTAGCAGATACCCTGTTTTGTGTTGTTAGGCATCCGAAATGTTAGGTTTACTTAGAGTTAATATACTCAAAAGTACCCAAACAATATCTATATATTTAAAACCAACCTACAATTAAAAATACATAAAGTATATATTCTCCCATGCATACTCAAAAGCACTCATTCCATATAGTATCTATACTCATGCGTACCTAGAATCAAATGAATGTTTACTCATACGTATTTATTCTTTACTCTCTTTTCTATTACAGGGTATACGAGAAAAGACCAGCTACAACCGCCTTACATTATCATTAAAAAAATCAATTTGTAATTATGGGCGGCAAAAACTGCGTGTGTGCTTTATAAAAAAAAAAATACCCCAGCAGAAAATGTGAATACGAGTATCCATATAAATTTTCCAGCATAAGTGAAAAATGTGTTAAGTGCATTAAAATTAAATTTCATTTTCGTACTCTCCGCTTGAACATATGCCGGGATGTATATATACATATATGTATATATATATACATATGTATATGGGTGTGTGCCCGTGGGCGTGTTGCACTTTTTCAAGCAACGACAACGTTAACAACAAAAATTGCCGTTAAGGCCGGCGGATTAATGCGACAAGATTTACATGCGAAATCTACGCGTGACAGGCGAACGCTTCGATAGGCGTTGGAGCGTGGCACAAACATGGACAAGAACTGTTGTTAAAGCAACAATTACCCCCTCGAATTGAACTTTTCATGGTCCACCTTATCGCCGTTTTGGGCTAAGCTCTGGATTTGAAGACGTTGTCTGTGAAGCTTAGCATACATATGTTTTGGATTTATCAAGAGTTGGCAACGTTTTTCGTTAGCTAGGAAGTCGGGTAAGCCTAACAGCAATTATTATATATCTCAATCGCAATTTTGTGTTCCAAACCTTCCCTGCCCTTATATAAGTGTATATAAGTGTATATAAAAAATAGAGGGAGGTATTTCCTTTCTATCTGAGGATACGTTGTCAACTTTCATAATCACAATAAGCAAATGCTGACGGCATGAGATACACAAAGCAAAATCAGGGATTAAATAAAGCAATAAAGTGTAAAAGGTGAAAAATTAATGACAAGCAATTAAATGTCAAAAGCGGCTCTTAATACATTTATTCAAGAGGCTTAAGTTAAGTTATTGTGGATTTTCCTTCCTTTGAAGTCCTGTGCTTATTTTTAAAACTTGCTAGAAATGGGAAGATTGCAGCTGAGCAAATATTAGTGGCAGGCCGGGCAGATCCTACCCTAGTTTAACTCTTTTAATTTAACTCTTTCTATTACCTCAAAATCGATAAATATCGATTTCAGCTTGTAATTCGCAGCATTTATCTGAAAGTTTTGAGTTTTTCATTGTATATTTATGTATATAAATATCAAGAGATACTTTTAAAAATGATCTAATGTAGTTTATACATATCAAACAAAAAAATTACAATGAAATAAATAAAAAAAAAACAACACAAAAACGTTTGGGAAAATACTTTTGAAAAGAAGGTAAAAAAAAAAAACGTACAGAGCCATGAAAATCAGGTTAGAATGCACTTACAAAAAAACACACACTCACACAAGCTTAAAAATGTATAGAAGAAAATATACATGCAAGTGAATAATATTTACACATGTGTTGGTAAATCCTGTGGGGAAAATTGTATGTTTCGATTTATAAAAATGCTATAGCGTGGAAATGAAAAATCCGATTTGTAAATAAAATATACAAAATACAAGTGAATGCAAATACAAATACAAATGCAATTACAGCTGACTGTGTTTTCCCCTCTTACTCTACCCCTGTGTCTCACTCCATCGCATGCTCTGTTGAACTGTGGGTATTTTTGGGGTATTTTGTATTGCCTACTTTTGGGCTGGCGACTTAATTATACACATTTTCCACTTAATTTTTTTCGGGCTGTATTGTTATACCCTGTATTGAAAATGGAGTTAAAGAAAGGGTTTATTGTGTAAACATCGAGTCGATCTATCTGTCTGTCTTTCCCTTCGTTTCTCTGTACGGATTTATAAAAACAAAATTTCGCTTACGCGTTCTATTTTGTAAAATCGATAAAAATCGATATTCAGTCCTCAACTTTAGAGCATATCTAAAAGATAGGATATGATTTACACAGATCCAAATTATTATCGATAATGCGTTTGTTGTTTCCTATAATCGACAAAAATCGATATTCTTTTAGAGTATATTTAAGCAATAATTATATAAAGGTGTTTGTAAAGTAAAAGCAGGTCAAACAGAATTTCGATACCGATTCTTTTTATGTCCATAAATCGATAAATATCGATTATCAGTCCTGGATTTTAAAGTATGTAAGAGAGATTATCGTATATGACCCTCATTCCCTAAACTGATAAATATCGATGTTTAATTTTAGCCTTTCGATGTCAGCGATGTCAAATATAGCTTGTCTTGTTGCCTAAGAGGTATCTCCCAGTCGATCACTGTCGCTAAATGGCAGCACGTGCTTAAATTTCGCGCGAACTGTTGTTGTTTTTGCCCACTTTATAATTATAGACGTCAGTCAGGCATTTAACTCGTTTGTTGTTGTTGTCGTCCAACAGCAGCAAATTGTTGCCAGCCTCGTCGCGTTTCAATTTGTGTGGATCGCACGTAGAAACCCCAACAACACTTATTGCCTTCTGTCTGCCTGTTTGTGTGTGTGTGTGTGTGTGTGAGTTTGTTGTTGTTGCTTTCCCTTTTTGTTGATGCTGTTGCTGGACATGCGAAATAATTGCTTCATACATAATTATCGCGAGATGCGACCGACGCGTTGCTCATTACAATTCTTGTTTTTGTTTTTGTTGTTATTTTGTTTACTTTGGCTGCTTATTGTTGTTAATGGGAGCCTTGTGGTGCGGCTGGCGTTTAAAACAAACCCCGTAAAATACAGGATTATGTGCATAGGTATATGGTATTAGAGCATTTCTTATTATTTCTGTTTTAAGCCCCACAGAGGGTATTACAATTATTTAATCAAGTGTGCAACACATTGTGGCATCATTTCTGATATTAAGTTGAATGAGTTTCTGTCTATCCATTTATCCAGCCGGCAATGAACCCATCTGTTTATCCGTTAATTCTTCCGGCTGTCAAATCTTTTGCCCCTCTACTTATCCATTAGTCTAGTTCGTTAATTTATCTATTTATCCTTTTGAATGCCTACAAAGGCGAAGCTTGACCGAATAGATAAGTCGTTTTATTCGATTGTATGTTCTTCATGCAGACGTTGTCTAATATGTATGATTTAAAACGTTTATTTGTTCATCTGCTTATCATTTTAATCAACTATTATTTTATCCGACTGTCTAAACGTTGTGCTAAATAATAGTTTATCCGCCGCTTATCAATTTATAAGCTTATCCGCCTGTCCTGCAATTCATCCGTGTATATAATAAGTATATACTTTTCCATGTTTTCATCATTATCTTAATGTAGCTGCATATCATTACCCTCATTCCATTTGTCTGCATTTCTGTTTATCCGCCTATATTTGCAAATATATACAAAATTAATTTAATTCACGTGACCCTAATTTGGCGTTTATCTAAAGTTTTAACTTCTCCCCCACAAATATAGCTCAGAAATTCCTAAAATTGTTTTAAATTCTAGTGGAACTTTTTTTTTTAATAGTGAATCAATTTAAACTTGGAGTAATATATTTGTTTTGGCATGTAACATAGATAGGTTAACAAATGACTATTTGTTTTTATATCGATTTTAAATTATATATACATATGTATATAGCTCCAGATATTGATATTAATTAACAACTCCTAAAACAACTAATTACAAAAGTAGGAAATTAATTTACAAATAAATTAATTATATTGTCGATTAATATTCAGTTTATTATTACTATTTTTGTTATCATATAGAGATTTTTTTCAGAATTAAATTCTTATAAGTAGACAAAATGATTTTTTATTAAGTTAAGCAAAGCTAATTGCTTAAAAATTAAATAAAAGGTGATTCTTAGTATGCATTAGCAAGGCTGCGATTACCAAGCCCTAAGCTTGTTATATTTTGTTGTTAAATCAAGAAATCAATGCAAATGACTTACTCTATACCCAGTTAAAGGTCGCTTCTTCTTTCACTGCTAACTACAATGTACACGGACATTAAATTTAAAATACATTTACGAGCATTTCCCGTAACCAGATGCGCATTTCATGCCAATAACTGGATACGTTTTATTTTTTTATATACATTTATTTTTTTCAATGCCAGACAAACGCAGGCAGCCAGGCAGCAGGGTAGGTTTGAGGGTGAGGCCTGCGGAGGGTGCGGGTGGAGCAGGTGGTGCGGGTGATGTGGCTGCTGCAGGCGGAAGTGAACCGTTTAAATGTGTAATGATGCCATGGGTCAGCTCCTGGGGTTTGTTTCCAGCTGCAGCTCTGTCAAGGTGATGGCACACACACATACACACACGCACGCACACACACGCCCACACACACACGCACAGACAAAAGACTAATTAAGCTATTTATTAGGTTTGAGGTTAAGTTCAGCGGCAGTTTCTAGCAGTCGTCGGTTGGCGGAGAGTTGTTAGTTGCCATTAGCAGCTAGCTGGAGGCGGATTCGAATTCAACCTGCAACTGGCCACTGGCTGCAGTTGACTTTGTGGGTTTGTCAGTTGGCCAAAAGGTCATCATCATGTCGGAAAGCTAGCCAAGAGTCGAAAATGTTCAAGCTCGCTTTTGGCCGCTTTTCCTTACACCTTTAACCTTAACTTGTTTGTCATCCGTCAGTTTCTGTGGCTGCCCATGCTCTTCTTCTTTGCTTCCTTTTTTTCACCCATTGCCCTTGCTCGCAGTTCATTAAAGTTAAATAAATCAACTCAAGAGTAAAAATTAAAAAACAAATAAAATAAAATATATATATACTGCGATTGAGCACGATTGATTTCTGCTGTTTGTGGTTTGGTTGCGGGTCTATCGAGGTGTTGATTACCTGGGGGCACACAACGATTTCGTTGGGGATAAGTCGAGTGGATAATTTGTAATGAAGCTGCACATGCGATAAGAGCAGCATCTGGGGTTAGCAACTGTGCAGCTTTCGGGGTGAGTTTAAATAAATTGATTACAGATAATAAAGACAAACTAGGTGTTATCAGAGCAGCAAAAATTAAAAATCCTTACACGTATCTAAGTATCTCTATATATAATTAAATGATCTTAGCCTTAATAACTAGAGAGCGACTCGACCGATTTGTATGATTTTTTCTATGGAAAACCCAAAAGAAAAGCTGGACTAAGGCAATTAGATTTGCTTGAGTTGGATTAAACATTCATAAAGCTTAACGGGAATAGCTAAGCCATGCTATTGGGAGACCTTTTACAGTCATTGTCTTGATATATATTCCACATGGCCGCAGAAATCAGAAAATCCTTGCGTAGCGCTGAAAGACACCGCAATTTAAGTTCTAACTCTAGCTAAGATTCTATTAGAGACTTTAATGCCACTTCCCCCTCGTAGAGTAACACTTAGCGGTCGTTCCGCGAGAGGGAAACGAAGAGATACATTTCTTCTTTAAATGCTTTCCCCCCTATATAGAAAAAATTGCAGACATATGTATATAAGTATAAACATATGCATAGTTACGTGTTAAGCCTCGAATTTTTGTTCTATAACCTATAATCAATTCTTAAAGTCGGTCTCTGCATATAAATGTTTTTAATAATTTCAGAACCATATAGACATAGAATATGACTTTCAGATATTTTTATTTATATTATTACACAACCAAATGTGCATTTAAAAATTTAGTTAAATAACTATAATTGCTTTTTATTAGTTGTCAAATTACAGGTTTAATGTTGTTCTCTTTCACAATTTTTTACACTATTCAAAAACTGATTGTCAGAGAAAGCGAGAAAAGGCTATGTTTCGTAGACATGCGTCTTTGATTCCCATCTTGACACATTAACTTCGAATTTATTATGCAACAGTTATATTTTTTAATGTTGTTCGCCTACCAAAAAATATATCAATAAATATATACTGCATGCAAATATTGCAAAGAATTTCCCCTAAACAAATTGCCTTTTACACTTTGGTTGTACTTAATTTTCAAACATTTTTTAGGAATTGTGCCTCAGCCTCTGGCTGCACAGTTTCTAATATTTCTGTGGTAATATTTTTTTGTGTTGGCAGAGCTGATCTGAGGCCTGAGTCCTGAGGCTTGGTGTAATACTGAATCCGTTAGTGGCGATGCAGGCAAATGCAAATGTAATTAGTTGCATGACCAAAACCATAGAGCAATATTTATGGCACACACTGTAGCAGCGAGAAGCGGCCAGTGAGAAGTGTGTTGCGGCAACTGTTGTATCTGCGAGATACTTTTAATTTTTTACGATTTTTGCGGGCGAGAGCTTTATGCTACCCTTTTTTTCTGCTGCCCGTTTAGAATATTTCTCATTCTCTCTTCGTCTCTCTCTCTATCCTTTTTTTATTTGTTGGTTTGTGTTTCATTTTTTGTTTATTTATTTTGTTAATTTTTTATGGTCGCCAGGGCTGGTCGAAATGGGTGTTGCGGCTTTTGGGCTCGAGTTTGGGTTTTGGGGGCCAATTTTATGGCGGAAATGGCAACGCTTGCCACAAAATAAAAGAAAAGATATGGCCAGAACGGTGCAGCGATAAAGTAGACTAGGTCGAAATAAAGATAAAACTGGCAAACGCTTTACTGGGGAACTGGACGGGGGGCGGATGCGAGCCCCCAACCGTCTCTTTGTAATTGCTGTGCACTGAGCAATTCTAAATTTAACATTTTTGTTGCCTGCAGCTGCGCGTATGCTTTAAAAAATAGTATAAAAAATAGAAGAAAAACAAAAAAATCATGTGCAGTAGCAACTTTTGCCAGTCATTGGCGCTGAAAATTGAGATTTATGAGTGCACCTGCCAGGGGAGTGCATTCGGGGGGAAGGGGATGGAAGGAAGTCTGAAAGTAACTTGTCTGGCTTTTGTTTTTTGCCAAGAGTTGAAACTTGGCATATTTCTCCATTACGAGTGAAGCTTGCAAATTGATTTGATTTGATTCGATTTTGAATCGATAAGTAATCCCTATCTCTGAGCCAAAAGGGCAACTTGCTGAAGCCAAAGTAAAGCTGTGTGTCTGTGTATTCACACATTTAAAATTTTTAAATAAAAAAAATTTTTATTTATTCCATCTTTTGCAATTCCCTTAGGTATGTATGATCGAGCAATCTAATAGATTGAACTTACAATTAACTTGATGTTATTAAATGTAATGAATTGAAGTTTCTTAACAGAAAACATAAATGTTTACACACTATATTATTCATCATTTAAGTCGCTGTAAGTGTGTGTTACAACAAGATCGTTCAAACATTTACGAATATGTCTATTATATGTCACGGAGGATTCTGGTTGGAGTGTTTATATATACATATATATAGTCTACAGATATATGTAGTCTATATTAATATCTATATCTATACCAATTATTATTATTAACGAATTTAAAATATCGGTTCTTTATGTAATAATATATAATAATTTTAATACATAAATTTTTTATCTAAGCTGTCTCATGATAATGATTTATACTTTTTCCCGATCTTCCTAATAATCTAGATGTTTGGTGTGGTTGCTTTTAGGCATATTCTTTTTTCATATCAAAAGTTTTTAATTTGGTTCACAATATCCTTTATGTAACCACTATCGATGATCATATTAGTTTCATACCACCTTCTTTTCACAATGCAACCGTTTTTCTGTTGATTTATAACATTTTTTAGCTGCTGCACTCTTCCAGTTTTTGACACCTTGATTGCTTACATGGGCGAAACCCGTTGACTCCATCTTATTGTTCATTATTCGATGGGCTTTCAACATATTTTCAAATTGACATAGAGTAGACAGATTTAACATTTTCGGGCGTGAATTGTATGAAATAAGATATATAAAATATCTAAAATTGTAAGCACAAAACAAAGAAACAAAAAAATCCGCGTGCAAGGACGGGGAATACCCGCTTGTAATATTTAAAGATATGACACCTAGAACGGGATAGGGTTTCATTAAAAATCGATCATTTGTTCTATTTCCAATATATCGATTTTTAGTTTTGGGTTTTTAATCATAGCTCAAAAACTATAGGAGCTAAATACGCCATGTTTGGTATTTGTGCTTTGATAGTTAACCCTATTTATTTTGAATGAGAACCAAACATGTGAAGACGTATTTTTAATAGATTTTCTTTAAGCGCAGTGTATAATTCCCTAAATAACACAAAAACTAGTTATTTGCGGCTCAACTGTTGGCTATGATTCGTTCCAGATTTGTCTTAAGTTAAGCATAAAGTTCTTTAAATAAGTAAACAGTTATTGACTCAAGCATTCGGAACTATTTCGAAACTTAAACGAGCAGAGCAAATAACTCTAATTATAACTGAGTTAAGATTGGAGCATATTTGTCTGCACACATTGTTTCAGACAACATTTAAATTGCATAGAATCGCTTATTCACTTAGTCTGTGATCTGGAACCGACAATTTCCGCTGCCAATAATATGGGCAAACATTTTGGCAGAGTGTCAATTAATTTGCCACACAGCAGCCACTCAACAACTAAACTGGCAAAATTAAGTTGACGTTGTTGTTGTTGTTGTGGTCGTGGTTGTTGTTGTTGTTGTTGCTGCTGCTGCTGCTGGCATCAACAGTCGGAGGTGTCGCAGCTGTCGCAGGTGTCGATGACAGCAGTTGGCATGGGGAATGCAGCTTTCCAGCAGCTCTTAGCGTCTTCCTCAAATAACGCCGGCGCCAGGCAGCTATTGCTATTTAGCTGATTGTGTGGTTTTGGCTTTAGACCTTCTGTGCCCCGCCCCACAAGCAGACATCGACCCAGCCAACTCCCAAACCCCGAGCTTTTCGGCCATAAACTGCATGCATTTAATTAATTGCGCCATTTTGTCTTACCCTTAAAGGCGGTCGAAGCGAACATTGAGGTGGAACCCTTTACAGAGAGATTGGACGAAAGCGAATCGTTTCAGTTTAAATGCAGAATTCGTTAAATAAATTTCGTTCGGCTTGGAAATGAGTTGCCTAAAAATGTTCTAAAATTTAAATTTTATAAATAAAATGCTTTTTCTGAGTCCTTTTGTTCATCGGATATCTTTTACTGAATAGTGCGAACTTTATTTAAGCTTTAAACCCAACTTTTCTAAACATTTCACTGGCAGAAATTGTTTACAAGTGTTTAATGGAAGATTAAAGATATAATTCGCAACAAGTTAAAGCGACTAGCGATAGAAAAGGTCACTCACGTTGGAATATTTGATTTTCATAGCTATTAATATTCTAGGCATTTTAGTAAAATAATTTTGTAAAGCAGGGAAAAACAAACCGAAGGCAGCAAAACTAGCAATTATTTAAAGAGTGTTTTGTGTTTTTCTAAAATTTGTGAATTGAAAAAGGATGGTTAAAAAAAAAAAACGAAGAAGCGAGGGAAACGCAAAATATGCGCTGCAGTTAGTCAGCGTCTGTTTTTATCGATGCTCATGCAGGACATGGCCATTACCAGGTTGTCCACATGTTTGGTCGCCAGACGACTGCCAGTGCGACTACAAACGGGCCAACATGGCCAACATGGTCAGCCTTTAATCCAATGGCCAATAGACGCCAACACGCTACATCTGGCCATAGTCACCATGGCCATGGTGGCACCCATCCGCCCCACCGCCCCGCCGTCAACTGTGTCTCCTGGCTCCGCTCGATATTAACATGCGGCGGCTGCATCAGTTCAGTGCAGCTGACAAAACGGCCCGTTGGCTTATGCTGAGCTCCACTGAGCTCCCCGCCCGCCCACTACAAACCGGCCCCGCTGGCATCCTGTAAGTGATCAATGTTTGTCTATGCTTTGCGGTGCTCCAAAGCACCAGCCGTTCAAAAGTATGCAACGCGCCCAGGGCATTGGTCATTTGTACAGCTCCCCCATCACACCCACACACACAAACACACACACACTCACTCACACAGATACACCCCTGACCACATTTCTGGTGTGCAGTTGCATCCACCCCCAAAATTGCCATTGTAAACATGCATAAATTGTTGCATACTTTTGGCCGTTTCGAGTTGCAATTGGAGCTGCTCGCCCATTGCTTAGCTCCTGATTATGTTTGCTGAGCCCACTTGGCTTGGCACCGACGCGACTGCTCACGGCAGCAGCTCGTTAGATGCCAGTGAATTATTTGTCCCACTGTCACGTTTACGTGGACCCAACACTTGATACATTTTTTTGTTTGATTTCCAATTAGAAGTCCATTTCCATCGAATATGATATACTGTTGTTTTAGTTTCCCATGCATAGCATTCTTCTTTTCCATTTTGACAGCAGTTTTGAATATTGACAGCGTATTTTAGTCAAGTTTCATTCAATACATAAAATATTTTTGCTTTATATTTTCTATAAAAAACAGTTTTTTTACTTTGTTCACAAAGTGAAAGAAATGTTTATTTAATTTAAAGATCAACAATGATTAATATCTTAGGTAAGTTTTATACAGAAATAAATGTACTTATACTTATGTACTTATAAAACCGGGATATTTTCGTAGTCGTTAGTCTTTCTTTCGACTTTATCAAATGATTGATTCTTAAATATTTCTGCCAAGCCCATTTCTTTCCACCTCAATTCTTCTGGCTACAGTTATGGAGTCACCTATAATCAAAAACTAAAAACTCAGGTATTATTACTCAGGGAATTGAAAAATAGACGATCTGCTCTGTTATTATTTGTATAATCACTTAGTAAACTTAAGTTTCTATTCTCATTGCAAAATCTTTAATTTAACAGATCATTCGTCGCTTAATAACCCACAGTTGTCTTATGTTTCAGTTTCAGTATGCTAAAGACTCCTTTTCTTTGTTCCTAATCCCGCTTCTTTATCTTTTAAATTTTTCTCTACTGCTCTTCTCCGTTTAGTTCTTTTCTTTTCCATACTATATCTCAAATTCCTCAGCTTTCAATGGCTCGTATTATGTTTAGTTTATTTATTTTACTTTCCTTTTCTCATTGGCATTCCCATTCCGGCTGGCTGTGGCTTTTCCTCAGCCACGTTTTCTCAGCAGGTTGTCGTTATAATTTTCTTACACCTGCTCCTTTCATCGCATTCTGTCGTTTACTTTTGCTGTAATATTTCCTTTACTTACTTCCGCCAGCTACTTTTATCATTAAAGTTTCCCTTGGCTCAATGCTCTGCCCCTCTCCCCCGCTCGGCAGTCAGCATGAGATGCTGCTGTGGCTGGCTTTGCCTTTTATTCCCTACCCCCTGCCCCTTTATTAGCCACCTTGTGTGGGCGTGGCAGTACGTGGCAGCAGAAATGCACACGCTTTGCTCTTAATTTCTCAATAATGCCGGCAACACAAGTCGAAAAATTTGCCTGATAAGCACTTTTCATAGACCCCCCTGCGACAAACCTCAACGAAAGCGCCCCCCACAAACCAATAAAACGGAGCCCAAGTTCCGCCCATGGCTAGCCGGGTAGACCAGGCAGCCCAGTCATTTCATTTGCCTGGCCAAGAAGACGGGGGCTCCACGCCGCCGCATGCTATGCAATGAAAATAATAATGCCACCCTGCCTGGCCTGGCCCCCCTGCTGCTTGTCTGCATTTAAAGTGTAAGTGTTGAGCAATTAAAGAAAACCCCAAACCCCAAACATGATTAAAAAAAGATGAAATTTCTCAACTGCATTTTAAAGGCCATTGCGGTGCCCATTGAAATTAAACTCAACTTTGCTCAGCTCAACTCAATGCCAATTCCCGAAAAGTTGTTCGCGCTGACGCCTGATTTCTTTCTATATAATAATTGCATACTTGGCGGGGCGCAAGAAGTGCAGAACTTAGATTGAATAGCTGCAAGGGGCAGGTGGAGGGGCCGGGGGCACGCCCGCAGACAGCTGCCAATATTTACACTTAAAGTTTGCGTGTTAAGTGGATAAATTAATTGCTTGGAATTGTTTCTCCGAGACTTAAGATATTTGCCAGGGTTGCTCGAATCAATTGACGACTTGAGGGTTATTGATAAAAAAATGGATAAAAAACTCGATTTTTTATTGTGTTGTATGTAGGAGTCCGAAAGCGAAGGAGATTGCAGAGGTCTCTTCTAAAGAATCTCTCAGATCAGTTTTTATAACCACACTATCTTTGTACATTTTTTTGATGTAGGACTAAACTATAAGTTCCATATATTTAAATGCTGCTTATGTACAGATCGGTAGAAAATATTAATTTATTTATATTAGTGAAACAAGTAAACCAAGTGCTGTTGTCTCCACTAGAAGATTTCTGCGAGCAAGCCGTTCGGTAAGGAGAATTCGATTGTTTATTATTTAAAGATTCTATGAAATTCTCAAGGCTATAATATGGCAGCTAAAAATGTGCTATACCCCTCTTTGTCAATCTTGTTTATTTAATAAGTGATTCCTGTTTTACTTTCGATTCAATTTCACAAAAATGTGTATTTCTTTTAATATTGTTAGCTCCTTGGATGTTCTAATATTTATTTCTAACAATATTCATGACCAAATATGTTGGTATTTTATTTATAATTTTATTTACAAAATGTAAATTTTATTGCGAGCCTTTTAATTAATTTGTTTATTAAAATTTTAGCTGCTTTGTAAATTAATATAAGCCAAACACACGAATCAGAAAAGAGCCATAACTGCATTTGTTTAAACAAATTGGGCGACGCATTAAATCGAATTGAGGTTTATGCACAAAATATCATATTGTGTATACGCCATGTATGCTCGGAAAATAATTAAATTTCTCGCTAAAATTTGCATCGCACAAAGTGTACAAACATTTTGTTATAATTAGATTTTGGATTCAGTTTTCATATTATTTTTTGTTTGTTGTATTTAAAATGCATGAAAATCAGTAATGGAAAATTTTAAATACCTAGAAGCTAATTTTGCTTGTTGGTATAGATAAAGACGGGCAGCCCCAGCCAACAATAAAAAAAACACAAAATAAATGTAAAGCTGCATTGCCCGCGGCGCTGAATGCGACACACGATACGTTACATGGATGAGGGGCAAAGTGTGTGGGGAAAGAAGAGTTACGGAAAAAGAGATACTATGTGAGATGCACAACACGGCCGTAACAGCTGTTGACAGTTGCATTAACCTTAGCTGTCAGACAGCTGACCGGCTTCTGGTTAGTTAGGCTGCGGTTTTTCCTGCTTTCCGTTTAGATTCGCTTGCAAAGGCTTTTATCAATTTGTCGATATGTCCGGGTCCAGCTGTGCGACGGCCATTGAGATTTAAAGCTAGTTTAATAACATGTAGCAGATGTGAAGAAAATTTACATATTAGGTAATATAATCACATTTTAATCAAAAAATCCATTTTCCGAGCGATTGTTCCTACATATTTTCAATGCTGGTTTGAGATAAAGTAATATCTCTTATAAGGCTTATTTGAAACAATTATGATTGTGCTTTTTACGATCTGAATTAATATCGCACAAGTAATCGAAGCACTATATAAGCAAAAACTCTATTTCAAAAGATATTTGATTAAAAACCAAGTTAATAAATCATTATTATACTTGCGAATTAGACCTATAATGTTAATGAATATATTTTGTATAAATTCTTTTTGGAAAAATATGTAAAAAAAATATGTGCAAATATTAAATGATAATACATTTCTTACTCTTCTCTATAATACATTTCTTCTGTATATTTTAATCAAGAACAGTGAAAAAATGTATTGAAAGTCATTTAATTTAGTTGCAATATCTACTGCATTCTTAACTAATAATGTTAATAATCGTATCGATTATTAAATTCAATTTAAATTTAATTAAACTATCACTCAAATTCGAAAATGGCTTCGCGATTTAAATATAAAAAAAAAACTACTTTTAATTAAGTTTCTTTTGGCGCAGTGGGATAAATTTCGGCTAAAAAGCGAGATGCCCTACAACATTTGGGGTAAAAAGTTATTGTATACCTTATGGACTGCGGGGGAGGGTGGTGGCAGAAGGTCTGTGTGTCTGATAGGGGGTGTTTGAATACATATTTTTATTCGCGAAATTGCTCGGAAGTAATTTTGTTTACCTTTTATTTTGCGCTTTTTGTTTGCATATTCAGCTGGCAAGATTGTCCCCCAACAAATAATAAATATGCGTATATATATGTATATAGTACAGAACAAAGTTCCCTCTGCTGGTAGCTAACCAGACAGCCTTAAGCTGTCAATGCGGCTTGTAGGGGGAGTGGTTGCACAGAGACAACAAGAAGCGGAAGTGCGTGCGAGCTGAAAACCTTTTTAACTCCTACGCAAAGTGCAACGGCAGCTGATAGGGGAAATTTGTGGGTGCGGGCTGAATAAAAAACGCAACTGCACTCAGAGAAAAGCGTTCTTATAACTTCTGGCATGATCGGAAAATAGTCACGAAAACATTTTAATTTTAATCTTGATTTTGTGTTTACTATGATTTAAAAAATGATATAAAAAATATTTTTAAAATTAAATATTTGATTTAAACAAGAATTCGCAAGCAACAAGTAAGCGTAAAATATTAAAAATGGAAGCACAAAGTTCTTAAAAAACAAGGGTATTGAATTTGTTTTCAATTAGGGTCTTAAAATAGGAATTTGGTGTAATATATTTTTTATTTTATTTAATAAATATTTTAGTCAAATAAGCAAGAATTATTTATAAAGTAGTTTCTGGTCACATAAGTTATAATAATTTATAAGTATCTATAAATTAAGTACTAAGTACTAAGATTTTTTAAATTGTTTTTAAACAATCTTTTAGCATAATTTGAGTGCGCATATTTTGGTTTATTTCGCTGAGTGTGTTAAGTCAAAATGGCGTCGGCGACCGCAGTTTGTTTTTAGCATTCGCCGGCGCTTTGATAAAGTGCAGCCACGCAGCATAAACAAAGTGGATACTCGTATGTGCACGGCCAGACCTAGCCCAAGTTCCAGGCCCGCCCCTTCGCACCGGCACGCAAAACCAACAAAAAAAAGCAGAGCTGGAGCCACAGCACGGCCAGCCTCTCTGTCAGGTGTGCCACTGCTGCACCTGCACCTGCAGCTGCAGCTGCTGTCACGACTCTTCCAGCTAGCGCCTATCAATGTGGTGGGCGTGCCCGGTGGTTGTAAGAGCGGTGCGTGTTTTTGCGCTTGAAGTGCTTTCGGTAGCCGTTAATTGAAATGCATGTGGTGCCGCAGCCGATGCCTGCAGACCGTAGGAGTCGCTGTTGGCTCCTGCTGTGCCAGACAATGCGGCAGCTGGGTAGGCAGGCGCCGGCATTGGCTTCTATTGCCAAATAGACTAAAGGTGTTTGGCTAGTTTCTGCGTTTGCATGCCCTACAATTGGAAAGAATATACATATTTGTTACAGGGTAGGTAACAAAAAAAAATGAAGACCCTTCTCTATGGACCATTTACCACAGTTAAGGAAAAAAGGGTTTAGTGTAGAGAGAGGTGACATAAAACCTGAAGGAAATCAGAAAAATATTAAATTTAATATTATTACATGAATAAATGGTTCTTAGGACAAATGAAGAATGATAAATATTAAAAATCATTAGAGATTAAAATATTTTAATTGTGGCTTTACTTGATTGTAAATATATACATTCTATAAAAAGCTTAAAAATTTCTTGAATACAAATTTTCAAATTTAATCATTCAAAATCATAAATACTTTTTATCTAATTTAAAGTAATTAATTTTAATATTTCACTTGTTAGAGTTTTGGAGTACTATAAAAGGTGTTTAAATTTTCATAATCCCATATAGAGTTTACAAGGTCTAAAAGAGACCACAAACTATATCGCTTGGCTGTTGACAACAATGCTCATCTACCTTAGAAATAAAATGTACAGACTAAAAGTTTCTAATCGATCACATATAGATTTTATGCGTAGAGATCATATATTAAATGAGTTTGACACTAGAATTTAAAATTTAAAGAAATAGATTCAATTGTTTCTATTTGTTTTATCAAGTTCCTCTTTGAATTTTCAATTGTTACAGGGTATCAGTACTATCGTCTGTATTTGGCATTCTCAGAAAGGGTAATTCGAATTGGGTGGTAAATAATATTTATTTATTTATTTTTTTTGTTGCCACTTCTGGCTGTTGCTATTTCGGCGACCTTTGCCTGGGCAGATTCTCATTTTAATTTCTGTAGCGTTCTTTACTTAAACACGCACATTTTGCTTCGGGCGCTGTGTGTGCGCACACCTGAGTAACTAACAAGTATCTGTGTGTGTGCGTGTGTGTGTGTGTGTTTGTATTTGTGTGTCTGCTTGCATGTTTCTGTGTATGGTCGAAGTTATATCACGCACATTTCAAGAGGTTTCTAATTTGCTTGCCAGCGGCTGTGGCAAATTCTAATTTATTCGCAAAACTATGTAACTGGGTTTTGTTTTCTTATTGCTGCAGAGAGGGCTGGCAACCCTGCAGCGAGCTTAAATGTGTGTGTGTGAAGCGTTGATTAAAATTGCGCCATAACAAAACGTTTAATACATAAATAAAGCTGAATTGTTAGCGCCTGGGGTTATGATAAGGATAAATACGGCAAAGGGTGTTGAATATGGGATGAAAATGAAATAAAAATTTATAGGAAATAATACGTAAATTTTTGTGTATAGTTGAGGTAAAGTTATGCCCATAAGGCGAAAAGACTAGTTAGAAAATTAAATGTAAATATTTTTTATAATGTATTTTTAAACATATGTGTAATGTTGAGAAGTTAAATTGAATAAGTTTAACATGGAAGAATTTTATGAATACAATTTAAATCATTCAATACAATTAGATTTGTTTAAAGTATCATTATGAATATATCGGAATATATATATATATACATATTTGATTCAACTTTTTTATAAAGTGTCTTCTCAATTGTGTATTTTTCATTGATTATTTTTTACGTATCTATTTTTGTATAGCAACAAAGTATTTTTATTGTTTATATTTGTATATTTTGGATACATTAATTATACCAAAATTAAAAAAAATTATAGTTTTCTAGTCCATTCAAAATTTAAAAGTTGTGTTATATGAAATTATTGACTTTTCTATACCTCATCTTTAGTGGTCCAATTTCATTATATTTGTACATTCTAAAAACTTATTTAATATTGATGTAATTTTGTATTATATTTTGATATAAATGTATATTAAATATATACTTATTACAAATACAATTTTTTATGTAACGTAATAGTACCTATTAATTTTTTTTCATTTTTATATGATTTTTGATAATATTAAGCTTTAATTAAAAACTCTGTTTGATTTATGTTCATTGAGTTTTCCATTATGTTGATTAATAACATGCTTGTTTTTATAGACTTTTTAAATTTGCAACTTTAATCCGGCTTATGCTAATCGGAGCTTTATCTGAAAAAAAAACACTTATAAATATTATTACAATGCATGTCAAAACAGATTCCAATTTCATTTTTGTAACTTGGATTCTAAGGAAATCTGCAGTAAGCCACTTGAATATGCACTTTGCCAAATGGAAAAGGGAGGCGAACTACATAGTGAAGCATATTGTCAGGTTAAGACATGAAGCATGTCTATGACTTGATAATACTTACTGGTACTTTATGCTCGGGCTTACAATGGGCAAAAATGCCTATCTAGCCAAGCATTCAGTCAACATCATTCGGCTTATGGCATCAGCAGGCCACACAGAGAGCAGAGATGGAAAAACATTTTACAAAGACTTAAAAACTTCTGTACTAAAAGCCAAAAGCCAACGATGCTCGGGCAATGCAATCAATGGCTTAAACTATGAGCCAAAGCATGAGCCAAGGCCAGAGTGCGAGGGTAGAGGGGTGTTGCCGGGCTCGGCTCTGGTTAGGCAAAAAAGTCAAATGTCTAACAACTTGTCATACAAGGCGCACACACACAGGCCAGAATTTCATAACAATTTTTGCTGTTGCTGCAAACCGACAGCCTGAGTGATGGGGGTGGCGTGTGCGGCTGCGTGGGCTAAGTAAGCAGCATAAAGCCCAACTGCATGCAAAAGTAAGCCTCAAAAATGGGCGTGGCATTGATGTGTTTGCATTCGCATGCGTGTGCGCCTGGCTGCTGCTGTTTCAATTTAGCTGCCAACAAATTGATAAAAATTCAATAAAATAAAATTTCCAACAGAACCAAGTTGCAAGCAACTTTTCCTCGCTACCCTGTTGCCAAGGGTTTCGTGTACGTACACCAGGTGGCGCCCCTGTAGCCAAATGGCACTAGAAAGTATAGTTTGCCGGGGGGCAGCCGAAGCAGAAATACGCTTCTTGAACAGGGTATACATGTTAAAAATTTTAAAAATGAGTGATCAAAAAAAAAGATAAATAAAAATTAAATTAGTTTTACTATCATTAAAGAAATATTTATTAATTATAAGTAATAATAATAAATATAGTAACTTATATTAAGTGCTAAGGGTTATATTAATCTTTCTAATGCCGTTTAAGAAAATGTTATAATGAATTACTTAAACAAATACATACATATCTATTTTTGTAAACAAATTTGTATATGCCGATTTTCGACTAATATTTTCTATATATATTAAAATTCGACTAACAGGCGGCATCGGTTTTCACTTGAATTTCGGAACATGCCCATACTTTTAATTTCCATTTCAACAAATCTTCGCCAAAAATCTTAATACCCTTTATTTAGGGTATTCAAAAATTAAGCTATATATGCACTGCTGCTGGGCTGCGCTCTGGTCTCGTCTGCCTTTTAAGTAATATGGAAAAGTTGAAATGAATTTTTCATGGGCTAGAAAACTCAATTGCAACACTTACACAACGCATTCGCACACAAACACACACACACACACACGCATGCACACATATACATACATAAATACATGTATGCATTTTGTAATTTGTGTATATGAAAAACATTTGCGCCTACAAGTAGGCAATAGATTTACAAGTAGAACCAACTGCGTGTTTGTGCACATGTTGATTTTCACTCAATGCGTTAACGTTGGTTGCCTTTTAGTCTCCTCTGCATATTCTCATTATTTTATATACCCTATAATTGAGCTCGGAAAATGTGTTACACTCTTTGCACATATTATATAAAACATTTCAATATTATTCCATACTGGAAACCTAATAAAAATCAGTTTCTCATATATAATACTAAATAATATTTAAACGGAATATATCTGTGTCTGTTTAATTCCCTTCAAGCAACCAACTGTAAATTACAAAATAAATTATAATATTTATATGTATTTATTTTTACTGACTTTAAGGAATTGGAAGATATCCTAAATTTGAAAATTAAAGTATGTTAGACGAAGAAATTTGAAAATTGGCAAAATAATATTGTTTCTGTTAACAAAAATCGTTTAGTTAATGTATTTAATATTTATTGTTATATTTAGATAGTGTGTATCAAGGTCGTATTTGATCGTTTGCTTATCTTTTCAGTTTTCGATATGAAAACATGTCCTCAGGTTGTATGTGCACCACGTTGCGTATGAGTGCGGCTCCATGTTTGTGTGTGTAAATGTGCATATGAAGTAAGGTAAACATTGTTCATGATGGCAACGAAGAGTAGTGGTAGGGGCAGGGGCAGGGGCAGGGGCAGGGGCGGCCGCGGTTGGTTGGGGACATCGGCTCAGCTGGCGTGAACTGTGACATAGCAAAAAGCTTCAAGCTGCGTAGCATCATAATGCTAATGATATTTACTTTAAAGAATGACAACGGGGTGCGGAAGGCAGCAGCAGCTGTTGTGAATTTACATGATGGAAAACTCTTTAGAAATACATTAACCAAGCTGCGAAGTTTGTTGGCCACTTGGTATTGCTTACTCTTTTTACTTTTAGGTACTTTTTCCATACTAAGTATTTTACAGTCAACTGGTCAATATGTTTAAAAACAAAGAAACAAATATCGAATGCTCCATAACCCTTTTCAGGGAACAAACACTTGGCCCGAGCAAAGCCTGGTTATCTCTGCTAATTATGTAAAGCACGATAAAATTCGATATATTTTGTAAAGTGCTAAGTAACAAGATTAACTTATCCAACAAATTTAATTGTCAATTATTTTATGAGCTTTGATTTTTATGCTTTGTAATCTAATACAATGAAATATATAAATTGAACATCAATTTAATTTCCAAATGCTCGAATGCTGTTTGAATGACCGCTGAATATGCTCGTAAATCCATGCAATTCATATTGCAAATTAAATAGCCAAACCAAAAACAGGCCATAGTTAAATAACAGATTAAAATTAAATATGCCCACCAAGGCAGCAGCAGCATGAGCAGAGAAAACAACAACAATGCCAGCTCAACTGTGGCAACAAAACAAATAACAATAATTGACAGCTCATTTGATTTGAATCATTTGAAAATAGTGTTTAAAACCCATTCATGCAGCACGCACATTTTACCGAGAGTCAGAGAGCCGTGAAATATGCAATGCGTTTGTGAAATCAACATTCCCGTCATATAATACACATCACACATGCTGCGACTGTCTGGCGTTAGCTAAATATTAAATATACTTATTTACGTTATCAGGGATAAGGGAAATTAAGAGTGATAAAGTGCAGATATGAATATTTCCCTGTGAGTGAATGTGATATTCAAATATATATATGGACCTGGACTGAATGCCAGCCCTTGAGCTACCCCCATTTCTTTTGGCCAAATTACAGGGTATCTTTTAAGATACTAAAGCTTAACTTTTAGAGATGACAAACTCTTTATTTGGTTATGAGCTATTCCCTTATCAAGCATTTTTTTACCACTTTATGAGTTTTTACATAACCAAATAAATATGTAAATATGCCAGCGGTATATGCCTATTTAAAGAATATATATATATATAATTGCGAGGTATTTTCCAGTCAAGCAGTAAATAAAAGTATTTTATTAGAAGATACTGTTAGAAAAATATTGATATATTTTATTCAATATCTGTTGGGTAATATATTTTTTTACATATTTTTTCTCTAGTATAAATATTTAAAATATATTCCAATCTATGATTGGATAGCTGTTTTTTGAATTTGTGGGTTTCATAAGATTTATTCATTGAGGGCTCTTGTTTAGAAATTAAAATAAAGAAATTTGCCCGAGTCAAGTGTTTTTCCGGTGATAAAAATATAATTAATCCTAATAGTTGTCGTACTTCTACTTAAAATTATGGAATTTCCGCTTTCTATAAAACACATCTCCATTAAAATATCAACAAATGACCTTTAATTTAAATTTAAAAAGTTTAGCATTTTAATATTTCGTTTAGTTTGTTAAAAACGTGCCTCTTAAAAAAACCCACTTGGAAATTATTGCAGAATTTTAGAAACATATTTGAAGAGCTAAACCAGACACAGCATTTAATGCAGAGACCGCAGTTTCAGTATCCATATTAGTGAAAAGGCACACACAAAAATGTTTGCATGTGATTACAGTGACACTTGACACACCCTTGACGCCTGTAATTAAATCATTATTAAGTTCGAGTGGTCCGTAAGACTCAACTGGATCTATGAATCCCCAGCACTTAACTTAATGTTTTGGAGTTGGCTGGGCGTCTCCAGTCGTGATGATATGGGGGGCGTCACAATTATCAGCGATGAGCCGGCGACACTTGACGATAACATGACGCCCGGCATAAGCCGGCCCACTGGGGGCGATAAAATTTTGTTGCCTAGTGTAATGCTTAACGATTGTGTTCATTGACTGGCTAACGATTTTGTTGAATAGGCTAATGTGCCAGCCGCGCAACGAGTGAATTGTTGATGGGTTGTGCGTGTGTATGACTGCCTGAGTGTATGAATGTGTTTGCGTGTGTGCGGGTGTGGGGGCGCGTGTGTGCGTGGGTGCTTGTGTGCTTCGGCATATCATGCCTAGCGAGCAATATTCTTGATAGCACACATCGCACATTGAATCGTCATGAATCAAAAGCAGCAGCTCGGCCCCCTGTGCGTGATTTGATAAACAATTGTTTTACGGCTGCTCAACAATTGGCAAAATGATTGACCAAACTATGGTGCAGGGTGTGTGGTCAGTGTTGTGTGGTTACCAGCACTTTTTTTTAAAGGGGCGTTTCTATTTAGTGGCAGCATATGTGTACACCTCTAGCCGTTACTCTATACTTATAATGTATTATAATTTTTTGAAGAAATGTTTATTTAATACACATATATCGTACGTTTTATATAAATATATATATTCTTATGATCGTATATATTATATTTTTTATCAGAAGCGGATAGCTATACATTGGGAAAACTACAATTTCGTATTGATGGTAAATAAAATGATTAAATTATTACACTTTGCCAAAGTCTGAGCCTCTATATCGGTTATAAAAACTATTCTTTGTAAAACTATTTTCTAAAACGATTCACTTGTACGGCTTGCTAAATTTTTCTATATTGGAGTATATCATATTGATGACACCTAAAATTATTTAAACAAATTTAAAAAGTGTATTAAAATATTAAATATGTCGACGAGAAATCGTATTTTTTACAAACCGTTTCAAAACCTTAATTTCTATATACAAATTAATTCAAAATTAAAGTATTTTATTTAGTTTTTTTTTTTAAATATATGTATAAAGGCTTAAAGTAAAACTCTGTTTCATAGTGCAATGATTGAAGATCGTAAAACTATCTAAGACAGGCAGTCTTTGTTAAAAGTATTAAGGTATCAATTATTGGCACCTAAGAAATGTCTGGCTCTTGCTGAGAAATTCATATACATTTTACGGTTTCGAATTAATAACAACTCAATACTTGCACGTAAATATTATTATTATATTTTCGCAGTATAGATCTAGTCGGTTATACATAGTAACATGGTTAGATTAAGCGTATAGAGTTGTATACCATATATACTACGTTTTGTTTCGGTAGCTTTTAGTAGCGTCAGGTACTGTTAATACCTACGTTGGCGACGCGCAATCTTCCATAGAGCTGGCTCACTACGAGTTATCAGGCCGGAATTTCCATAAAAAACTTTTTGTACATTTTATCAACTCGATGCTATATATAAAAGCGCAAGCCGCCACACCCAACGGTTTAGTATTATAAAATAGACCGGGAGACTGCGAGACAAGTGCACAGAAATACAACAACAACAAATAAAACTTAACAATAAAAATAACAATTTTTTATAAATTACAAGTGAAGTGCACGAAGTGAAAAGAAACTTAAAGTAACAAAGATAAATATAAAAAAATGCCGAATGTTGCTGCCTTAAAGCTAGGGCCCAGTTTTCCCTTTAATCAAATGTCCTGGCCACCGAGCGGACTCCTGGTGCTGGACCATTTGGCCCTGCAACAACAAATCAATGCAAATTTCATCTTACACGCGATTACCAACTATAAGAAATCACCGTTCGAGCGCAAGACTCTGGACTTTATTGACAAAAAGTGGCTGGCACTGCTTGGGCTGTGGCGCGAGTTCCGGTGTCGGGACAGGCAAATACGACGTGACTACATGAATGTCGAGCCGCAGCACGGATACTTTCAGCAGGAGCTGTACGCGCTCATTCATGAGAAATATATGGCGGCCCGCAGTCGCATGAGTCGCGACAAAAGAAATCTGCTCAAGTGCAAAGCTTCCCAGGCGTAGCATGTTTACCGAGGCCAAGGAGCGGAAGTGGAGGAACAACAGAACAGCCAACAGAGAGTGAGAACACGTCAAGGATGCAACTACAAGATATCCTGGTTTCAATTACGTGGCGATACTTTAAATACGTCTATAGCTAGTCGATCTGACTATTGTGGAATTTAATTTACATATTTATATTTTACATTTAAGCATAATAGAATTAAAATCAAAAACGTCCTAATGTTTGGGCTCGAAACATTTATAAGCTAGTGTAGTTTTATGAAACACAGAGAAGCTATTTCATAATAAAAAAATTTATTTCCTCTAATGGCACTGTCCATAGTAAAGTTGGTCGCTTTAGAGCTTTAACAATCGATTATTTTTTATTATCGATAAATTTTACCTCTTTAGTTTTATAAACTATACTTTAAATTTATATTTAACAAATAGTAAAATGCATTTACATTTTTATATACTAAATTAATTACTGTTTTTATTACTATTGATTTTAAAGAATGTTTTAATCGATGTTGTCAAAGGTGCTAATATTTTTTTCGAAATTCCTTTCGATAGTTTTACAGCACTAGTTGTCAATGCCCTGCATATAAAAAATATAAAAATACACAGCTTGATTATATTCAAAAAAGAAAATGGAAAATATATTTCAACAACTCATGTCAGCCCTGTACTGTACAGGGTATCTCAAGTGTAAAAACAGCGTGTGCTTTAAATATACATGTAGATATGCATATGTCTATCCATATCACAGATACGCGACCAAACAGTGTTTAAGAATATCAAAAGCGCAATGGCTAAATGATATGTGTGTGCTTTAAGCACCAGCAAAAGGATATATCATTCCGCATATTTAAGAATTGTTTAATACACTTATCGTTAATCAATCAGTCAGGCGATTGTGCAATTTGATTGATGGCGCTGTCAGCTTCCATTTGTGTTTAAAGTAAAGTTGGCTTATCATAATCGAATATTGCTGACTGTCTGATATGACGTGCATATGTACTTAAATGCTGAGTGTGTGTGCACACTCAACACCCACGGCAACTGGCATAGACCTTGGCCAAAGGTCCTCAGTTGCACTCTAAGTAATGAAATCGTACGTGGCAAATTCGTATTGTCATTTGGCGTCTCAGGTGAAAGGAGACGCGCCCCACGAAATGGGTCAACCAGCGAGGAAAGTGATTGGTATCAAAATTCTATTGCAATATTTTTAGCATTTCTTACTTCAAAGCTTATTAAAGTAAGGCAAGGCCAGAAGCAGTATTTTATTAATTATGAATTAAAACACTTTAACGAAAAATCAAAATAATGAATTGTTATACAAATTTCAGTTAAACCTTATCCCAAAATAATCCAAGAAATTACAAAAATAATTGTTTTTTGATTATGTTGATAAAGCTCCATTTAATCAAATATTGTCGCGGAAAAATATATTTCTGATTACGAATTTGAGAAGCCCGCTACAAACAATTCATAACTGGTTTATAGCCACTTTAAGACCGATTTATAACCGTCTCAATCGGGTTTGATTCATCTCTTGTTAAAAATACTACACCACTTTTTCATAGTCAATTGAAAACTCACTCTTAATATAGATACAAATTATTTCACTTTAAAATAAATATGATTAGATCTTAAGTGAAAACCGGTTTGATTTGATTATATAGATGTTTACCAACCCATTTTCGACTCAAGTGGATAAATTTGGGAGCACGCAATTGGGGAATACCTGAAATCACTTCAGAAGCTTTTGGTTTTTGAGCTCTTTCACGTACGCGCCGATAAGATAGGGCAAGTGGTATATATCAATATGCCGTTGTTTTGAGATAATTTCCAGTCTGCAGAGTCTTGGGGAAAAGCCCCCTATCGGTAATTGCGGCTAATCAAAGTTCGTTAATTTTAGAAACGACCCCAGCATTAATTTATGCGTTTCTTAACTCACACTTAAGTTGTCCATTAAAAACAATTAATTCTTGTATGGTTTTTTTATTTTGTATTTCATATTTGTTTTTGGACCGCAAAACAATTGTCTTAGCCAAATAATGTGCTAAACAGCTAGTAAAAGTGACCGAAAAAAAAACAAATTGGATAATTTGTTTTAGCTGCCACAGTACCAGAAGCAATCGCCAAGTTCGCCTTGTTTGCCCATCTCTTCTGGTATTGGCTATTGACCACAGTTTTGTATGTTCACTGAACCCCGAACCTGGCTTCTACCACAGAAAGGCCAACGAAATCGAGCGCAAGGCACTAAATTGAATGGGGACCACAAATTTATGTGGCAGCTGAACGGTTTCACTCGTTGGAATGAGTTCCAAAGGAACTTTGAGGGTCCTTGCGCAGACAGAAACAAAAAGTTGCCATAATAAATGTCTCTATTTATTGTGTATGCCGCGAACTCCGAATAGGTTCCAATTAATAATTTCGTCTAAAGATTTACTGCATAAGGCTGTAAGGCAGCAGCCTTATTTTTATCTGGAAATTATCAATATTTTAATATATATCATATTTATAAAATATTATCTTTTTGCTTTTAAGTCTAAGAATATGTCGGCATACTTTTGGGCATTTCTGTTAAGTATAAGAAATTTAGAATTAAGATAAGGCAATTCATTTATTGAGGGTATCCCTTAAACTTTTAAGACCAAGCTAAATTACAAAATAAATAATTTGTCCACTGCTAAAAGTGGAAACAAATTATAGCTACAAATATATAATTTATATTCCAATTAGAATTATTCAAAAAAGATTTTTGTTATTTTGTAAGGTAAATTTTGTTGCAATTTATATTTATTTTAAATGTTATTATCACGATAAATCAACCTGTTTAAAATGTACATCATTTTAAAACAACTAAACAAAGCCTGAAAAATGTTTGGGTTCATCCTTGAGGTTATTCAATCGATCGATTTTCGGATCAACTTAATGTTTGTTCAAGTGTACTTCGCTTGTCATTATTTTCATAAGCCCAAAATCCATACATTACCCAACGCGACGCTGTTTACATGTTGTGGAAAGGATAAGGCATAAGCGTAAAATAAGAAATATATTTATGTAAAGCAAAAATGCGGTTGAATTGGGCAACATTGTTGCATTTTATGCCCTTAAAATAAAGGGTCTAAACCAAAAAAAAAATGGAAGCTTACTAAAATAAAATAACATATTTTAGAGCTGCGCGGCGCGTACTTTAATAAGATTTATTAAGTCGCGCTGGCGAAGGTCCTTCGCTGCGTAGCCAGGCCGACATTTACTCGCCGCTTGGCAGTGTCTTACCAAATGGCAAATAACAGCATCCTAGATGTCGGACGGCTAGGGTGAAGTGGGGAAATGGGGCTGTAAATATTTGTAACTTAACTCTTGCCGCCTTTGTTTGCGTTTTGTGTTGTGTTGCCTGTTTATTTTCGTGTTTTTCTCACTTTCCGCCATTCTCTGCCGCTCGCTCTGCCTGGTGCTCTGCTGTTTTCCGTGTTTATTTTCCAGCTAATAAAAAGTTGATGTGCCGCCTGTTTTTCTGCTTTCTTTCTTTGACTGAAAGTGAACTTAGGCAGACACTCGTCTCGGGCAAAAAACTGCCAATAAACATTTGCACTATGTTTCGGAATCAAACTCAACTGGCAAATACCAAAAATTATATTAAAAGCAAAAACAAATAAAAGCAAAAATCATTTCAGAGGCATTTTGTGATAGAATAGGCACCATCAGCGAGTGTTATATTAATTATAAGTATTTAAAGATAAATAGTATATGAAAAAACTATTGAGTGCGATAAAAAAAAGTAAATAAAAAAATACAATTAAACCTAGAGAAAAACATAGCTTGAACGATACTGAGTCATATTTATTGATATTTAAAAAAAGGTAATTGAATAAATATTTTGAATACATTTGAATATTAAATAGAACCATTTCTAATTAGCGATAATATGTTATAGTACATTTTCTCAGCCGTATGTATTCCCAGTAATACGAAGGTGTACATAAATAGATGCATCGCGAATAGAATATTTCCGCTTACACATGTGTTTTTACAATCATTAAACTTGGGATATTTATATATCAAATAAGGGGCAATGATTAATAAACATATTAACTTATTATATCAATTAAATTATAAATAGTTATTAATAAAACCGAATCAATTTTATTTTTTTTTTGCCAGGAGCTATTTCTTGACCTTTTCTTTTTTAATCCTACCAATCCTGTTTAATCGGAAGAAAAAATTTTAGAAACAAACTGTGAAAGCAAATAAAAAACCCCGAGCCGAAGTAATTTCGGGTTCAGCAGTATTTGTATTCTATCTTTCCGTATATTGGCCTACCTAATAGCTATCTGATTTGAAACATTTTTGGGTTTTTATACAATAGGCCTGGTAAAAACATCAGCTTCTGTTTATATAATAGCCATGATTCCTATCAGGGCTTAGCAACCTCGTGGACTACCCCTGACAGCATTTAATAAGGGACATTGACTGCACACAATTGCCAACACTTTGGCAACATTTTGTGGAGCGCTTTGTTTTTTGTATGTGTACGTGTGTTTGTGTCATAAAAAGTAAATTTAATAAATATATTTCGGCTTTCAGCGGCAGTCGGAGCCGCTCCGCAGGCAGCCAAGACCAATCCGTTGAATCGACCCAGCGAGCATCATATAAAATTGATGCCCTGTCGTCTGCCCAAACAACCTGGCCTATAGTCCCAGATCGCCTGGCCAACGTGCCATGTCCCCTCCTTGCTCTAACCTAACCGTCTCCTAACCGTCTGCCCGCCGGCTCTGCACAGTAAATAATGTAATAATCTGCCCGGGTCGTGGTCTCCCAGCGTCCCATAAACCGAAATTTATGCACAAAATTCAATTATGCTTAAAATGTGGTTAATAGGCCGACTGGCTGTGTAGGCGGCCTGGCAACAATGGCCACCCCTGGGAGGGGATCTCCCCTTGGATCCTATTCTAACACACATACTATGCCCACACACACATACACATGCGACTTTACAATACGTGCCACGCCCCCGCATTTCGCTTTGAAATTAGATATTGTTATGTTGTAATTTAATAACAAATTAATCCGCTGTTGTTGTTCTTTTACGGCCACGTTTTTATGTTTTTCATGACAAAAAAAAAACCATATAAATAAAAATCCTTTTCAAAAGTCTTTTTTATGCGGCTTAACACTATGTCCACGTGATATGATCTACGCGTTGTTGCCATATAAATTGTTTACGCACATGGATGGGACATAATTTTTTATGTTTTTAAAGAGTCCGCAGTTCAGTTAAGAGCTAACTCTTTTTATAGCTGTAGTTAAAAGTTGAGTGGACGACTAAAGCCACTTAGAAAACGACTAAACAAAGTCAAATTGCAAATGAAACTTAAAAAATTGCTTTAAAAGTAAATAAATGACTAAAATAGCATTATAGAAAATATATGAAAAAAAGCCTGTAATAATATAAATGTGCATCAGAGCAAAAAAATAAAATAAAAGAGAAATATAAATCTATATAGCCTGATTTTAGTTTACCAATAAACCGGTTAAGATTGCAATTTTGTTGCATAGGTGTGAATAGTGAAAACCGCAAAACTCCTTTTTTTTTATTTAAAAAAAATAGTTTTGGGTAACAATTTACGTAAGCAATGGCCCAAAAATATAATTAATGCGCTTCAAACGTATATAAACACAAAATGTTATTTTTACTTTAGTTTACTTTACTTTTACTTTTGCTTTATCTCAAACAATCAAATGATCTACAACTAAATTCAAATGTACAAAAGTCTAATAAGTTTTTATACTTTTTGCATTTATATATATTAACTATATTTTGCATAACAAATTTTCTATAAATTCTTAAATAGCCCAACTTTGACTCAGCGCGTTATTGATATATCAATAATAAAATGTATTTATATACAAAATATCTAAAATATCTACTCTTCAATGCTTTATGAAAACAATAAGCCGATAAAATGCAAACGTTTCCATACTTATTTACAGCTCATGGACTTATCGCCAAATTAATCCCAGATTTCTGCAATGCTTATGCCAAGGCTTTTTCCGCTTAACCACTTGACATTCCGCTCCTTCTGACTCCCATTGCTCTTCTTGGAGGAACTTTGGCGCGTGCAACTAAGACGCATGCCACACGAAACCGATAAGAAAGCAAATCCGCACACATGAGACAGGACACAGAAACAAAACAAATACAAGAAATCCTTAAAGGGATGTGCGCGAGGCCAAAGGCGAAGCTCAGCTCAAACCTTGCAAAATGATTTTAAATGATATAGGAAATGGCAACCGGAATGGCATACAACAACAACAACAACAACAGCTCAAGAGCTCTTGGGTCCTGACTTGATCTTGTTAAGATAAAGTCGCCGTTTTTCCGTCTTGCAAATATTAACAAGAAGATGATGTAGGAAATATGCTCATTGTGAATCTTGTAGTCCCTTGCGGAGCTAATATCGGTGAGTTTTAATTTTGTAGTTTTTATATTTGTCTGACTATGATTATGACTATGACTATATTATTAAATAGCAATCGATATTTGTCGGAAATTGAATTGTTGATTGCATGGTAAATTTTTTTTTTTTTCTTACCCTATATTTATTAATAAATTGAAAACTGATCTCAATTTTCTCACGAGTAGAAAATTGCTAGTCACTTCCAGAGATATATGCTTATTAATAGATATAATATATTCTTATTTAAAATTCTGATATAGAGTTAATTTTTATTTTCTCAAGGCCGATAAATAAGTAAAAACAATTATAGATTATACAAAAACCAAAATTTAACAGGGTAAAATTTTTTATAAATTTACAATATTTAGCAAAAGTTTTATGAATATTAATATATATTTCTAAAGCTAATTTTATAATAAACGAAGGTCTATAGGTCTGTTTGTCTGTTTTCTATGAAAATCATAATTTTTCGTAATTTTTCTTTCTTGATATAATTTTGCTTATAGCTGCAACGACATACTCTCGCTCAACCGTTTTTTGGCTAGTGAAAAATTGTTGAATTCATTATTTTTTTTTGTATGTAGTATACTCGAGTAATAATTGCTATCAAAGGTGCCTTTTTTGTGAAGAGTATCAAATTATTGTAAGTCACAACGTCTTGACTATTCTGGTAAATAGTAAATAAAAGTAAATAGTAAAGAACAAAATGGCAAACACAGACGCAGCGCCCGCAGCTTGTCTAGCCCACACACATACATGCCTGTGCATACATACATATGCGTGTAGCCTTGGCCGGGCACCTGTCCCATAAACCCTACGCACATGCATAACACACAGACACACACAAACGTACATGCTGTGGCCCTTTTATTATAACGACAACGTGCGTCATTTCTTGCTTTGCGGGTGCTCGGTTTCTTTTCTGTTTCTCTCGAGCTGTGCGGTTTCTTCTGCTGCTGCTTCTTCTGCTGTTTTTTTTCTTTTTAATCTACTCGGAGATATTGTTCCTGCTATGCTGGCGTCTTGTTGGGTTGTGCGGCGCCCGCTTTTCTATTTGTCACCCAGATAAGTGTTTTGTAGTTTTTTCCTTTGATATGCTCAGCCAGCGAGCTGGCAAAACCAAATCCAAATCTTAACTGCAATGCGCTACGTGCCTTGTGCCCCCGGTGGAACCCACTCCCTCCCTGTTCGTTAAAGCAGCCAAACCAACCAGCTGTCATGTCATGTGTGTGTGTGAGTGTGAGTGTGTGCTTCTCTCCTTGCCCTGTCAACTCAAGCTGGAAGCTAGCTCGCACAGCTTGAAGTCAGTTCCATTCAACTGGCAACTGTCTTTAAGTCTCTCACTCCGCCAGCTCCGACGTGCGACGTCCTGCGAGTTAAGTGAGTTGAGACGCCGGCGAACAACTTCAAATCTGCAGTAATAGATATCAACAACTTTGAGCGCACAACTGCGAGTACTATCCAACTGCCCCCAATCCTTCCGCCCACTGCCTAGAAGGAGTAGAGCTCTTGTGTGCTGCGGGTTTATAGATTGTTCCGCTTCTTTTCTTTACTTTTTTTCATCTTCTGCGTGTTAAATTAAAAATGAACTTTGGCAGCTGAAATTCATGGTCATGTTCACTTTTTGCCACAATTCTTTACTTGGTCAGCTCAACTGGTCGACGTTTATCTTGTGGGGCGCCCTCGACCCTCAGCTCAACTCTGGCATCGTCGCATGTCCAATATTTTGTGGCAAGTTACTCGCTGCTTTTGTCAGTCACTTGATAAGATAAAGCTCTGTGTTCTATGTGCACTGATTGCTGTTGTCCCTCAGAGATTTCATCAGAAACGCGTCCAGATAACAACATGAGCTACATATGCTGGTCGCAGAGTCTAGAATATATGTGTAACATATATCATTATGTATAGCATTAGCTCAATCAAATCAGTCGAATTTGAACTTGAAAATGTTAAAAGCAATTACTGATAGAGTCAAACTATTTTTTTTAAAGAGATTCTTAGGGCTCTTGGACAATAAATCAGTCAGCTTAAGTAGAATGCGAACATTCTGATAAATTTGCCCTGTATTTTTTAAAAGTGGATAAAAAAAATGATATAAATTAGTTGTGGAAATGTTGCAGAAGAAAAAAATGTACAATAAATATGTCAAATTAAAAAAGAAGTTTATATATTCTCGATGAAATTTAACAGTCGAATTGATTTAACCTAGCCCAATTGCCTGTCCTTTTATTTGTTTCTTAATACGTCTGTGGAATAGGAGCTTCAATGTCCCACATTCGCAAATTATCGTTTGTTTAAAATAAAGGAATCGTATTCCTTTTCTTACCACTCAGATACCCCAACGCAGCTGCATGACAACTGCTACAAACGCCATCCAGCAGAACATTTAAAATAATCAGAACTGCTGACCTACCAAGTAGGAAAATAACTAAGTGAAATTAATTAATTAAGCTCATACACTATCTTCGACAATAGCACCTTAGACCCGTCGAAAATTAGTACAACATAATTTATAAGATCTCAATACGCTGATCAAAGTAATAATTACTAGTACTTGAGATATCATAATTAATTTAATTTAATGTAGATTTTAATGTAGAAGTTCTCGTAGTTTTGGACTATGCAGTGAGGGGCATAAAATTTGTGTGTATTTCTTACATTTTAAAATATTTCTTTGGTTGAAAATTTAATAAATTCTTAAGATTACGGGTAAATTGGATACATTTCTTAATTAGTATATAGCAAGTTTATAGTATTTGTTTTTCCCCACCATAGATAAATTAATAAAAAAAAAAAAATGTTGAAATTTTTAACAACTATGTTGAATGCAGATATATGGAGTATCTACTACTCAAACCTTTTCACCTGCAGCAGTGTTTTTTCGTTTTGATTAGCATTGACGTTTTCAAATGTGTTCTAAGGGTTACCCAATGCTGATAAGCGTTTGCCTAATCATTCGCCAAATCTGCTATTCATTTTGATTAGCCGTCTGTGTTTTCTTAACTTTTGTTTTAATTATAGATCGCGATCGTAACTGATAGACTTAAGTGCGTCGTCCATAAAGATTTACTGTCCAGTCGCGCGATATTTTTCATATCTCTCGTGTTTTTAATTTATAATAATTAAGCTTGTTTTTATCCCCTAAACCCATTGAAAATGTGTAAAGAGGGTATAATGGTTTAGTCCAAATGTATGTAACAGGCAGAAGGAAGCATCTCCGACTACATAAAGTATATATATTCATGGTCACCATCAATAGCTGAGCCAGTCTGTATGTATGAATGCGTAGATCTCAAAACTTATAAGACATGAAATTTTGAACGTACGTCCTCTAAAAACTTGTTTGATTTCGATAATCGATAACTTGCCTCGTTTCCAACCAATGGATAAAAATCGAAACAGAATTGCAATTGGGATTGTATTGTTTTCTATGCTGTGTGTGTGCTGCTATCCTAATTGAAAATTCATTTTTGGTTCAGGGAATCCCCAAGCTGGGCACTCCCGGCCAAAGCGATCTTACTTGTTTAGTTAGTGTCTTGGGCTAAATATAATAGCACGCGTGCTGTCCCGAACTCTAATCAGTAGACCTGTGAAGCCTTCCGAGAATTTATGGGCTCCCAAAGCCGTACGATAGATGGCCCGTGATTTACAGCATGACTGGCCAGAGCCGATAAGAATATTTGCCTTTGACCATCTACCGATGGTATAAAAGCAGTGTGGACCGAGTGCTGCTCAGTTTAGTAATTACTAACAAAATGAACCGATTGATTGTGAGTTTCGTTGGGGTGTTGGCGTGCATCGCCGCCTGCCAGGGCCTGCCGGACACGGAGTTTCCCTTTGGCCGCATCGTGAATGGCGAGCCAACGACCATTGAGGCCCATCCCTATCAGGTCTCCATTCAGACCACCAAGGGCTCCCATTTCTGCGGCGGCAGTTTGATCGATTCGGAAACCGTTGTCACTGCTGCCCACTGCATGCAGTCCTATAAGGCCTCCGAGATCCTGGTGCGTCTGGGCGCCACCGAGCGCAACCAGGGCGGCGAGCTCGTCAGCGTTAAGTCATTCAAATACCACGAGGGCTACAACAGCAAACTCATGATTAACGATGTGGCCGTGATCAAGCTAAGCTCCCCTGTGCGCCAGACGGCCAAGCTGCGCGCCATTGAGCTGGCCAAGGTGACGCCTCCATCCGGCACACCCGCCGTTGTCACCGGCTGGGGCACCACCTGTTACCTGATCTGCTCATCGACCACTACCCTGCAACAAGTGGAGGTCGATCTGCTGTCAGTCACTGACTGTGCCTCTGACACATATTCCTACGGTAAGGATCAGATTTTGGACACAATGGTCTGTGCCTATACCGAGAAGAAGGACGCCTGCCAGGGCGACTCTGGCGGCCCCCTGGTCGCCAATGGCCAGCTGGTCGGCATTGTGTCCTGGGGCAATGGCTGCGCCAAGACTGACTATCCTGGTGTCTATGCTGATGTTGCTTCTCTCAGGCAATGGATTGAGACAACCGCCGCGGAATTGTAAAGCACTTAAATAAAATTATCAAAACCTGATAAATTCATATGATATTACAAATATTATAGTGCTGCATGTTTTATTTGTCTCCCAATATTTGGGAAAAATTAACAATAATTTATATAAGTTATTTTGAATTCAGTAATAATAATAGATTTTAACTCTCACATCATTTCAAATTTCCAACGAAATTTAGATAGTGATCGAAAAGACCATTCGATTCTATAAAGTTTATGATCTATCCGACTGGCTATGTGCCAATTTCCCTATGATTTAGATATGTATATATATATAGACCCTTAAAAATGCATCTGTATATATATTTAATATAATATATATATTAATATCAAATATGCAACATGGAAGCAGATACATATTGATCTAGTTCGATATAGCTCCCATAAGATCGGTCAAATAATTAACTTTTGTATAAACATTTTTTTTAAATACCCTTTCATTCTAACAATATCTATTTTTAATCATGGGCTAGAAAGAATTTTCTGCCTGAAAATAGAAGAAGTATACCTATCGGCTAAATGTCCACGACGTAAATACATTTTCTCCCCTACGAAAACTTCTTCTCTAGCCCAAATAACACTTACCCCAAAATATACCTGAACTAATATTAATATTAATTGGAAAAAATATTTTTCGTATTTTTTTATTGAGCCACAATGTGGTCTCTTGTGGATGCAACCTGAGATGCTGGTAATAGGTTTTAATCCGCTTGGTCCAATGTCAATCTGTGAACATTATCATGCCATCAGTTAGCCACATGACAGCACCCAAGGCATAACATGACTTGTCTATAACTTGCTCATTTATTAACATCTAATAGACTCAGAGACCCACAGCTCAGCCACAAAACAAGCCACTTGAAACCAGCTGAAAATATGCAAAGAATTATTAGAAGTGAGTGTAGAACTTTTGACGAGGATGAGCAGGACGACAACGACGACAAGTTGACTAACTGCCTGCCTAGGTTTGGGGTCGGGACCTCAGACTACAACAATATTCTCTATGTGCGTGTGTGTGTCTGTATGTGTGTGGGTGTGGGTGTGCGTATGTGTGTCTTGTGTGGCATAAGAAATTTTGTGTGTTGGCACAACGGCTTGAGTTTGCCATAATACGGAGTGTATCCTGCAGATACATCGAGTTCTTGTCGACTCGGTTTAAGTTTTTGGTTTAGTTTTTGCTTCGGCTTTGCGCCTGGGCATATGTAAAACTTTTAGCAAACATGACAGCACACCCAAATAATATCGCATGCCATAAATTACACTTAAGTATTTAACAGCTTTATAGAAAACAACAAACAGCCACGCCCACAAGCCGGCGTCTAGCAAGCAATAAAACAGTCGAGGCGGAGACAAAGACTGTGCGACTGTGACTGCGACTGCTAACCGGATCCGGATTCGCAGCCAGAGCTGTGCGTGTGTGTCTGGCAAAAGTCGAGACTAAATGTTATCTTTTATCTAAAAACATTTTTAATCAAAATTCCGTTTGGGTGTTACCCAACTAAACTCAGTTCTGTCGTTGCTCAGGGAGCGGTCCAATGAAAAAGCCAAAGCAAATAATGAAAGGATTGTGGGAGAAATCCATTTCAAATAGGGAAACAGTTCAAAAAAGCTCAATAAATGTTATTTATTATGTTCGCTATTAATTGAAATTCAAATTATTTAACTTTTGTTTGTCCAAAAAGAATATAATTCCGATGTGAAGTCATTTTCCATGGGACACCTTTAAGGTAATGCCAAAATCACAAAAGTAGAAGTTGGAAACTTACCAAGTCAAAGTTTCTATTTATTTTTTGTTTGTAGATAATTTTATTTAGTTTGAAAAATGTGTAACGCATAGGAGGAAAATTGTCCGACCCCGGATTGTAATATTTATTATAATATTATAAGTATTATTATTATATTATTTATTATATATTATATATATTATAATTAGTATTATCATTATTATTGTTATAATTAAAGTGAAGATAGGTCAAATGAGGGGAGATTCACCACATTGATACGGCATTGTGAGGTGCAGAAGGCTAATTTCCTCCCTCAGACCAACAAAAATGTTATTAAATGTTATTATTATTATTATTATTATTATTATTATTACTGTCATCATTCCCGATGTGGAGATTGCCTTGATGAGGAAAGGTTTTTAGTAGGCGCAATCCCCTTTGCGATGGCAGTGTGAGATGCAGAAAATTCAATTTCGCCCCCCGCTAACAAATTTTTTTTTGTATTATTCGTTCCATATTAAAACTGTTAAATATATTTATTTTCTTTCTCAAATTTACCAATTAAAAGTGTTGACCAATCTCAAAAAAACTTTAATGTTGTGCCCACAAGCGTACACCACACTTTATAGAATTCTAATCAAAATCAATCTAGAGTAATATAAACAAGTTTCATAGATTTTGATGAATATTAAATAAAAGTCAATAAATATTTTGTACACAATATTTTACAAACAGCTATCAATTTCCCATTTATGTAGTCTAGTATATATTACTAAAAAAAAATGTGGGGGAAAAAATCAAACACTTCAAATTCCTGGGGCCATTCTGCCGAGCTTCAGCTTGTGGCTGAATAGTTTGTATAGTAATCAACTCCCTGAAATGCTTTTCGGCACACAGCCGCCGCATCGGCGAGATTTAGTATCATATTTGCCCTAACAACCAACTACGAAAAAAAAAATATGCCAGAAATGTGGAATATTTTTGCCCGGCTCAAATGGACAGCAATTGACCCGGCAACATGCTGGCAACAACAATGCGAATTCTGTCCCTCTGTACCTCTGCCTCTCCACCTGGTAACGAAAATGATTTCCAATGTTTAAGCAACACGCTCGAGAGGTGCCACACAGGTCGGAATACGGCAGAGGCAGCATTGACATCGTCGTTCAGGCAGGTGTAAAATTATATGCCAGACGCGTGGCATAGCAGAAATAGCTGATGTGCTGCATGAATATCCGTTACAGGGTCGCCGAAACAGAAACAGGTGCACACCCGGTAGGTAACCCAGGGGGATAGTCATGCCAACTACTTTTATTTCAAAAGATAACCATTTTAATTATAGCATTTTGCGCTATATTACTTGAAATGTTCAGCTTGAATAGTTTGCACTGGGGAACTGGCATGCTCTTGTATTAAGCAAATATATTTGCTAAAATTTTCAACAGACGAAAATAACTCTGTGAATATTTAATTTAATGTTTGAAATATTTTTTTTGATAACTAGGTAATATATAATGGGATAAGGAGTTTTTATTATATACTATGTTAAATACATTTTTTTCACAATTTATTGATTAATCTTTGTTTCCTTTTTTTTATTTAACAAAAAGTATTCTTCCAAGTATATTTGTATTTAAATAATAATCTGAAAATGTTTATCCTTTATCGGAATATATTTAATAGAGCATATCCAAATCCCTTGTCATATATCCCTTTTTTACCTCCTGTTTGGAAATTCTAGTTTCCGATTTTCAATATTAAAATTGTTTTCGAGGGAAGCGGAACGTGTACAAGCAGGTAAACTTTCAACGCGTTTGCTTGTCTCCAGCTCTTCCACAATGCATTTACATTAACTCAAATTTAAGCAGGGGGCAATGACAATGCCATGGGACTGGAGGCTGTTGCTGTGTGTTGGTTGAAGGAACAGTCCCGAAGTGGACGGTGAATTCTTGCCGTGTTGCCAACCACTGGCAGGCGGCGTTATTATGAGTGCATTTTAAGTATAAACCTCTCTCATATGTTTATGACATAATGACAGCCGACTTTTCCGCACACAGTCCATGCACACATTACACATACGCCATGTAGCCATCAATGGTAGTTGGTGGGGCATGTCAGCACTGGGGGCACTGGTAAACTGAGACACTGTCTGACAGTTATGACTGGGATTCAAATGTAATCAACAATTTTTAACTCGCTTTAACTTTGCCCCATCTTGAACTTCATATCCGAACAGGTTTTATATCTCAATCTTCTGACTGCGCTGCAATCAACTGTCAGATTTTGGGTTAGTCGCATAAAAATTCAGTCACTGGCGAAGGATGAAAATCACTTGATGCCAGCCTTGCTCCATTATTTTTGTATTTTCTTCTTTTTCTTTGCATAATATAATAATAATTTATGCCCGTCTGGCTGGTAATATTTGGGCCTGACCGAGTGGCAACTCAAGTGGGGAACTGTGTCAATTTTATGAATGAGTGTTGTGTGTGTGTGTGTGTGTGAGGGTATGAGTATGTAAGCGTGTAAGTGTGCGTGGGTTGTTTTAAAAATTCATAAAAGTTCTCAGTGGATATTAAATATCATTTATATGGTGGGAAAACTATCATAACACATAGAGTCTGAAGCTGAGAAAAAAAATTAGATAAATTTCTAACTAAATATGTTTTATTATCTTACAAATTAAATAAACTTTTAATTTAAACTTAAGCATAAATAAATCAATATACAAGTTTTGAAAAATAAATTACTTTAAAAGAGCAGCTTTATATCAATTATGTGATTTTAACAGAGCATCCGAGTTAAATGTAAGATTTTAAGAATAGCCTATAAGTCGTTCAGCAAATGAGACTGGGCTTTAACTCAAAGTTCTTACTTTTGTTAAAGTGCACTCAAAAGAAATCGGTGGGTTTGTGAGTGCTCATCAATCATATTTAATTCAATTAAGTCATTGATGTGCTGAAGCCTCGGCTTTTGCTGTTTCGAATTGCAGGCCAAATAATTTAAGCCGAGAGAATCAACGGACTTAACCAACACACATACATATTTAATTAATTATTGCTATGTATTGCTGCCACGCCCACTTACCCACACACACATACACGCGCAGCCAATCATAAGCAATTAAATAGTTATTCAAGTGCATGTCAAACTTTGTAAAAATTATACTAATTAAAAATGGATTTTATTTAATATTTTCATTCACTAGAAATTTGAGTACCTCAAGTAGGCAGCACACCAATATTTAACTTATTTTGCATTTTTCTTCTATTCTTCGAAATAAGTCTATTGTGATATTTTAAGGGGCTAATGGAATTTTCAATAGGTATATTGTTAGTCCATTTTCTTCAAGGATAAAGTTGTTGGTGATAAATAGATGACAAAGATTAAATATTTGAAAAAAGGCTTATTGTGGCAGTATGTAAGTAGTGCAATGCTGTTTGTAAGAACACTCATGTCAACAATCGATATTTTGATGAGTCTTTCGATAGGCAAGAAAGGGAGCCACGATCTCGAGGAATCGATAAACAAGCTATATTGGACAACAATAAAATAATAAAAAACCAATTCAGATATCTAAATATGATGTTGCAGCTCACTGTTGGCCCTATTAAATAATTAACTTCTTAACTAACACGCTTTAATTTATAACCGTTCTAAAAATAATATTGAACAAACAACATTTTTTAGTGTTTTCATAAACATTTTTGACGTGTAGCGAGACTCCAAACTTGATGCTCTTAACTGAAAGAAAGTACTAAACTTAAATCGAGTTTTTTTCTAATTTTTTGTAGCATAATATATTTTCATTAAATTAATGACTAACCATATCTCAAAAAACCATATTATCGATCGCAAATATTAAGGACCAAAATGTTGCACCATCAATTGAAGACATTTCCCTCAATAATTGTAACTATTTCTAGGGTATTTAAAGTTGTTTTTAAAACTTATTTGGGTCAAACACGATGCTCGTTGGCTTTGGCTTTGGTTGGAGTTGGCATTTGCCTGGCTGAGGCTGAAGCTGAGGCTGGCCATAATGTCAGCCAGTCAGGCCACTCATTACTCATTTACCATAAACTTTTCTTGACTTTTCATATTTTCTAAAATGCACTGCACACACACACCAGCACACACAAACACAACATAGTAACATGTACTGGGGGAAGCTCTCATTGTATTGATTTTGCAGAACCATTAAGAACAAATTGTGGGCTGCCAAATGGGTTAGCGGCAAGGGGCTTTGGCGGGGGGCGGGGGCGGGGTAGCTGAAAAGCCGGCCAGACAACAAATCGCCAGCTATAAATTCTGCACTTAAAAAGTTTGCACAGTTTGAGCATTTTGTGGTTGTCGTTGTTGTTGTTATTGTTGTCGACTTTTTGCACAATAATTTTTGGGGTAGGCTTTTAGGGCGTAATCCTCTGTGCCATATTCCATGGCCTGCGATGTCTTTCTTTTTTTTTTTCTTTATGCTCGTTGGCATTTAAAATTTATTTTTATAATATCTGGCTTGCCTTATCTGCACACACAGTTCGCTTGACTTACATTCTACGAAAAACCGGCTACAGTTGTGGGCGTGGCTGGCCTTACATGTGTTTTGTCTGGCAATCGCCAACAAGTGGCTGCCAGGTCTTTGACCAATTGCCTTGTCTGCTGACTCTGCCACTTTTGTGGCTTAAATGTAAGTTTTTAAAGCACAGTGTTTTGGTCAAGGATTTGAATGGGGCAAGTGCCTTACTTTTTAAGCAAAATAGAATTTTTGCAATTCGTCATTTTTCAATTATCTTTAGGCTCTCGATATCTTTCAATTAAATTACTTATAAATACTTATATAGGTATTCGACTACATATACGGCAATTGTATAGCAAATTTAATCGTTTTATATACTTTCGCACATATATTGTATTACATTTGAAGAACGGCTCATGAGTCAAGCTTTTTATAACAACTTTTGCTATATACAAGCGTTAAGCATCTATTTTATGACACTTTAATGGCGTTAATAGCCACATAAAAACAAACTTTAAAGCTCTCTGCCAGGCGACCAAAGCAAGAACTACGATTCCGCCCGTACGGACTTTAAAGTCGACAGCAAAGCTGACTGCGCCACAGGGGACGCGGCGCTACTTGAAACATGCCACAAAAGTTCGACACAGAGCAGCTGTCTGGCTGAAAAACATGTTGCGTGAAAAACTATTAACTTGTTTTGCTGGGCATTAGATAAGGTAGAGAGAACAGGGCCGCAGCAGGTCTCATAATTGTGCGCTGCAGCCACACACAAAATAAGCAGCAATAAATCGATATCTCTTTATTTTCAAATATTTGTGTAGAAAACAAGTATTTAATAATTTAAATTGTAAATAAAACATTTTCTTTGGTTAATTATTTTGAGCTTCGAACTTAGGACTTAGATTGAGATATCTAAACCTTACTCAAAGAGAAACCGAACTTATTTGTAAATTTAGTAATCGAAAATATGTCGATAAATATTCAGGCTTTGTGTCATCTCTAGCGCCTTAATCATTTATCGATAGTTCTCAACGTTTATTAATTTACATGATTGAAACCTAATTAAAATGTCTAATATGCGATGAAGTTCCAGACGCGAACTTAAGAATGATTAACAGTCTCTGAATTCTAAGCCCTACTCAAGGGAAGCAATTAGTTGTGTTGAAGATTCTGTAACTGAAAATATGTCAGCCGCATCGACAAATATTCAGCTTAACTCTCACCACTACCGCCAAAAACATTTTTCGATAGTATTCAAATGTTTAATATTTTACTAATATGCAATGAAGTTCTTGGCTCAATCTTATTTTTGAGATATAGAAGGACCTACTGAAGAGAAGCCTTAAGTTGGGTTGTAGATTTTGTCAGCCACATCGATAAATATTCAGTTTTGATTTCATCTCTAGTCTAACAATCAATCTATGATATTTAGCGTTCATTATTATAAAAAAAAATGTTTACCAATTAAATGTTATATACAATTGTTTCCCTTGATAAGTTTTTTCTGGTAATCGTTTCACTGTGCAATGAAAATATTTTAGAATAATTACCAATGCTTAATGAAAAGAAAACAAGGTTTATGTCTAAAATTAAGGATTAAACATAAGCTGTAGTTTTAGTTCTTCTAAGTTGAGCCAAGTTTAAATTTTGTTTGCGGGTTTTTCTAAGCTCCAAACACGCACAAAGTATGATATATGCCTAACATACGCCTGAGTAAAAGGTGCAGAGGGAGGTGCCGCAGGATGTGGAGCGGCTGTCGTAAGCAAAGTTTTACGAGTCCCGTACGTATGTATATGTTTTCCTTAACTGAAAGTTTTCGTGCAATTTTCTTGCTGCTGTTGTTGTTGATGTTGCTGTTACTGCTGCTTCTTACACCTCATCAGCAGCGCTTTTTGCAGCTTTTCGCAATTGTTGAAAATTTTGCGCCGCTTAAGTGATTTTTGGTGTAGCACATTTTGGGGCGCATGTCTGAGTCGTATTTTGAATGCGCGGTCAAAAATTGAAGCCGTGAACATCGTGAACACCGTGCACCCCGCTGTAGATTTACCTCACCTACCACCTCGGTCTACCCCACTGAACCACTTTCGGCCCCAGTTAGGTGTCTGGCCCTAAATTGAAGTCGTTTAGTGTGGCAACCAAAGGATACTTAAATTGTTTTTTTTTTTTTCTTTTTTTGTTTGTGAGTATCTTTTAAAGCGTTTTCTTTTGTGCAATTTGCTGTTTTGGTTTCATTTATAAAAAATGCATAGGCTCTCATATATTTTTCTCTTTGCTAGCATAAAGTGTGCTATTCATTTGCATAGAGCGTTGATTTAAATATACAAATGCCTTTCGTTGGTCTGAATTTTAAATGATGTGTAAGATAATTGGGTTCTTCTGTGCATGGGAATCATTATATCTCAAAGTTTGCAGAATAACAAGATATTGTTAATGAGTTGCTTCGTTTATTATTCAAATTTAGAGTTTTCTATTAAAAATTTGATACTTGTTTTGGCCTAGTTCAGTTTTTAATATTTAATCGATTTGTTGGCTTTGTAGATGCATAGAAAATATTAATTAAATTTAAAAATTATATTACTCAAGTTTTTCAATATTGCTTTCTGGCTTGAACTAATTTCTTTGTTTCTCTATTTACTTATTGATTTGAAGTCAAAACTATTTCAAAAGCGAAGTTTTTTAGTTTGCGTGCGATTTTCTACGTAAGTTTTAAATTTCGAACATATTTAAAAAATAGTTTAATTGTTACTCTTTAAGTTGAAATTTGTACCTAAAGCATCGTTGAATTTTTTCAAATTTATTTTTAATATGTCCCATTCAGCCTCCCCCCCAGCCACTCATGGTATGTGCATTTCCTTGGAAGCGTATTTTCTATAATTTAACCTAGATATCTGGCAGAAGTTGACTTTTCGAGCCGGCTTTTGTTTTTACTAGTCGAGCAGCTTCCGCTTGAACTTCCGTTCCCCTTTAACCATTTGCCAGACCCCCGCCCAACCAGACCCCGTCCGACACCCAGAACAGCAACCGGGGCTTAGAGTCTGTTGGTTCTGGTTCTGGTTGAAGTCGTCGGCTTTTAGGCCAGACGGTTCCAGCAGCATCGCTTTCGCTTTTTCTCTGCTCGTTTTGGCTTATTAAACATTTATTGTGTTTGCTGGCGTTTCCGCTACAATTTGTTTTAGGCTTCCTGCTGTATATTCGGCTTTTTTATGGCAACGCATTCCCCCGCGCCCCACGACCGTGTCGTGTTCACTCACGCCTACTTATTTTAAATCCGAAACCGTTTACACATCAACAACTTGGCACTCTCTTATCTTGACTGCATTTGATGTGTCCCATGTGTGCGACGCCGACGACGACGACGACGCCGACGCCGATACCAGCGACGTCCCTCCATCATCTCCACTAACACAAAGGGACACGAAGGATAATGGCATGGGCGTGATTACAGACTGAGCCTCACATTGAAACTGAGGCGGTGACTGAGCTTCTGACTGGGCACAGACATTGAATTATCACACGCTTTTGTTCGAGTTTACTTTAAGCGGAAGGACTAAGGTTACTTGGAGGAATGGTAAGTGGAAATAAGAGTGCGCACTTGTATTCTATTTATTTCCAGCTTTACTAAGGCTAAAAGAAATTTAAGGGAAGGTTGCTTAGAAATAAAAGTGAACACTTGCATTCTACTCTCTTAAGATTTGCTATGGCCACAATCAGCATTTTGCATGGTAAAATTTGTACACATCTTATATATTGCCATGACTATATAATGTATTAAATTAAATATATCTTCTTACATTCCCCTCACTCATTCATGCGTGCTCTTGGCTAAGTAATCCCTAAGTAAAATTGATTTTTAATGTACTAGCGAAAGGGAATTATCATTTTGTAAGGGATTGTGTAGCCCCTCAAACTGAGCATATTGCATACTACATTTCTGATTTTTTCTCTTATTTTTTAAATTTTAGCTGGTAATATGGTATGTAGACAAAACTCTATAATAACTATTTCCATGAATTGGAATATGAATTTTGATGGGTCGTTGTGAGCAGATGTCACTTAATAATTATTTAAACGGGTTTATCAGCACTATATATTGTAAAAATTTGAACTTTGCTAGTCAGCATACTTACTTCGATAATATTTAGTTTATTATTTATTTATTTGTATAATTTAATTATAAAGTCAATCATAATTTGGACAGTGTCAATTATACAAATAAAGTAGGATGAATATATACAATACATTTATTCTCGCATATAATTAAAAAACATTTTGTTTAAAAAAAGGTTAAAACAAACGAATTTCTTAAAAATTGCAATTAAAATCAAGTCAGTAATTATGTCTACAACAAGGGTATTTGGTTGTCGTCAGGCAACAGCCAGCTGCCATTTGCTGCTCTGCCGCGCAGCACTTTATAAATTATGATTTGCCAGTTGTTGGGTGTTGCTCAAGTGTTGCCAACAAGTTGTTGACTCGTTGTTGTTGTTTTAGGCGCCTCATTTGGTTTATAAATGGGTACAACAAAAAAAAAGGACAAACTGGCAGCTCCATCGTATCTTGCAAAAATATCAATTACAATTAAATAGATTAAACCTTATCATGCAACAACTGTCGCACAAGTGTCCTGACAGTGAAGACGACGACAACGACAACGACGAAAGCGGCGCAGCTAAAACAACAACGAGGCAAACAAACTGCCACACACACACACACACACAGAGAGAGTTGCGAGACAGCTACACCCACACATACATACGTACAAGGACACCAAGTCTGACGCAACAGTAAAAACGCTCTACAAGATTAATGAACGTACAAAAGTTTAGAGACAATGACGACAACGACGACAACGACAACAACGAAGACAACAACATGACAAGCGGCTGCGACTGGCGCAAAATACAAAATGAGCACGAAAACTGTATCAAAACAATCAAATGCCGAAGATTGTATACCCTACAGTTTCTCTTCTAGAACACATAAATTACTGAACGAAAATAGTCATCAATAAAAGCTGGAATTGTGCATAGAAAATTTATCAGCAAAACTTTACATTATTTATTTCTGTTAAATTTATACACCTCAAAGATCTGCATATATCATATATTGTTTTAAATATGCAATAACTTTCGTATTGGGGTATTGTTTTCATACAATAAGTCAATTTTCTATAGGGTTTTTTTATTTTCCCAGGCCGTTGCTTGAGTGTTCGTTAAATCTATATGAGCTATGTAGTTTGATCTAGTAGGATGTACTAATTATCAATAAATCCATAATAAAGTCTCTGTTTAGAATCATATTTTCTGTGGTATCTGGTAAACAGCGATTAAATTTAGCCGAGAAAACCCTACGTCTAAATTTGAAGTCCACGAATAGTAAAAAAATATAAATAAAATTATTACATATACTTTTAAATTTTTAATTATCTACAATGTCTAATGGTGTTACATATACCCCGACATCACACCAATACCCTCTCTTAGGGCATGGATATATATAGCATACACTTAGGCGCGCCAAGTCAGTAAGTTGTGCAAATTTATTTTGGCGTAAATTTCATTTTACTAATCGAATCGATTCTTATGCGTTTCATTTGATTTCGGCCTGTCTGGCTTTTCGCCTCTCTCACGCGCACAAATAATTCGTTCGCTTCGTTGTTTACTGACCGTCATTTGTTACTCGTTCTCTCTGCTTTCTTCTCCTTTTTGGCAGCGCCAAAATTGTTGGATAGGTCAGTTCTGTTCCGAAATTGTTTGCATGTATTTCTTGGTTAGATGCTCAGTTATTTCTGCTGTTGCGTGTTCCCAGTTGCGTTTTCACAGCTAGCTTTAAAAGTGTGAAACCGATTTTCGTTTAGTCAATCGGAAATAGTTGCTTTTTCTTTTTTGTTGGTATATAACATACTGAAGGCAATACAGATACACGCTGTTAGCTTTACCAATTAAAATGAACCATAAACCGTAACCAAAAGGGTGCGAGAGAGAGAGAGAGAGAGAGAGAGAGAGTGAGTGAGAGGTTAGAATGGCAACATTCAATCATTTAACATCAACCTTTTTAAATCCCTCTTTTACTGCCCGAATATAACAATATTGTAGAAATAGTTAATTCCCCGCTTCTGCCTTTCGCTGCCAACCTGCATTAAATATAAAGAGAAAGCAAAAGTAAAGAGCATAAACTTTAAGTGCAGACATGTATTTAAAAGAAGGTTATATATTTTAACATTGGCTATAAATGTAAACAGTAGGGCAAGCTCAACTGTAAATCCGACCGTCCTCGGCTCCTGCCAAAAATCAGTAAATATAAATTGTAAATTATCTGTCTCTTCCTCTCTCTCTCTCTGTTTCTCTCGCTGCCGCAAACGACTTTGATTCCTGCTCAGTCTTCGACTTCCTCTTTGCGCTTTTGTTTATACTATATTGCTTCATTTTCGATTATCGCGCAGTGCACTTATTCCAGCCTGCGCCGCCGACGTTGTCAACGTCTTCGATCTATGTCTAAAAGTGGGGTGGCAGGCGACAGGCGTTCGGGTACTGTAATTGTAGAACTGGTTAGTAACAGGGCTCAATCACAGTTATTTTCTTTTTCTGGTTTCCTCTCTCTCTCTCGCTCTGTTCCTTTGGCAATTGTTGCTTGTTGAATTCAGTTGGCAGCCCCTAGAAAGTCCGAGTACTTGTCGAGTTTTGTTCCCGCTTCTTGTACTGATTCTGTTCCATTTTATATACATTTGTTTGTTATTTTTATTTTTTATTTATTTGCGCCGGACATTTATTATGGCGCCTCCATTTTTTTATGTAACACCCCAGAACAGCCAAGCGGCCGAGTCTCGGCATCCAAATGGAGCAGCGCTCCTTGGGTGCTTCAGTCCCCTTCAAGTGGCAGCTGCCCAGTTGACCAGCGTCCAAGGCAAATGGCCCCCAAAAAATGTAGTCAACGGCAGCGTGACAGTGACAAGTACAGTGAAGCTCGCTTAATGAAGTCTTGAGTCCAGTTGTTCAAGTGGATGCGGGCTTTAGGCAGTAGCGAAAATGTAATTTAAAGATAGATGAGTAGTAGAAGTTAAGGACATGAAAAGAGAGAGAACAAGAGCCATGGTGGGTAAAGAGGGAAGTGGAAGAAAGTGGCAAGACCAGCTGGGAAAAATGTAAGGAAAATGTACATTGCAAATCAATAACTTCTTGGTAAGTAATTAGTGCTGGTAAGGAAATGTATAGGAGAGCGAAAGGGAGAAAGAGTTGTGGAAAAAAAGAGAGAATGGAAATACAAGTAAATAGAAAGAAAAAGAGAGAGAAAAAGAATGGGAAGATATATAGAAATTTAAATAGCGAGGGAGAAAGATTTAAAGTAATGAAAGCAAAGAAAGAAGAAAGAAAGTGGAAGACGTAGAAAGAAGAAGAACAAGACATAAGAGAAAGCAGGATTAGTTGTTAAATAACAATGCAAAAAATCAGATGAAATAGAGAGACATAGAGATAAACAGAGAAAACGGGAAAGACTGTTTAAAAAAGTAAAGGAGCGCGTAGAAAATATTAATATAAATAATATGCATAAAACAATTTAAAAAAAAAGGAAATAAATAAAAAAATAGTTATATTATAATGGATTATAAGCTCTACAAAATTATGAAAATAGTCTATTTGGCTTTGGTTTTTCCGCTTTATTTAAGAAGAATAGAAATAAAAGATGTCTCCTATTGTATTTATGCAGGCACTATTCTTTTGAAAGAATTAAAATAAAAAACCGATTAGGGAAAACCCTCAGAATTATCAATAAATATAGGTGACATGATTCATAAAATGAAAGTTTTAAAAATACTCTACCCAAAATTTCACATTAATTTTGTTGAATAAATTGAAGATGACTAAAAGTTTTACGTAAAATAATATAGTTTTTATTTTTTAAATAAATAGAAAAATTAAAAATGTTTTTCTATGAGTTGATATTTAAAATATTTTACTGAATAACTGTCTTGGACTAAGCTCCCTTTGTCTACTTTCTACTAGTTAGCCTAGAAACAAAATGAAGCTCGATGTGCTTGGCAACATGATTCGACCCACATCCTGTTCAAAGCACGCTGGAAACCTAACCTAACCCAATGGCAGGCAACGTTAGCGCCATTTGCCATTTGCCAATGCCAAAAATGTTTGGTAACAGGCGCTGCAATCGAAGGACCTGCAAAACGGCGGCTCCGGCTTGGCCAGAAAGTTTTGTGCACACTGAACGACAAATGCGACAGAAGAGCCTGGCTAAAACTGGCCCAAACTGAACTGGCTCTGCTGCTGACTGTCTCTCTGCTACCAGTAGGGCTTGGCCCGGTTCCCCGTACGCTGTACCCAGTTCCCCCCTTTGCCTAGCCCCTTGCTCCTAATGCAGTCTGCTTGGCTGACTGGCCTTTTGTTTTAGTCAGGTCGAGCGCCATTTTCCAGCAATTTTTACTTTTTAATTGACATTTGTTTGTACTCTGCGCTCGCTCTGAGTGTGCTCGTGTGTGTGCGTGTGTATGTGTTTGTGTTGGGGTGTATGTGTGTGTGTGTGTGTGTGTGTGTGTTGGGTAATATTCATGTGTGCATTTCACTGAGCACTTTACGACCGGCGGCAGACATTTTTGTAATTATAGCACAAAATTGATTTGATTTTTGATTTTAATAGGTATTGACAGTATTTTTAATGAAGCGGGCGGACAACTTGACTAACCACGCCCACATGCGCAGCATAGATCCTTTATATACATATCTATATATATTAAATATATATATATCTATTAATATATATTTGTACGTGCTCGAGTGTGTTTCCACAAAATTTGCCCAAAATGCTTTAACATTGAAATGTAATTGAAAATTTAGTGCAGAGTCACTTTTAAGGTCGTTGCCATACATACGCATATATGTGTGTGTGTGTGTGCGTGTGTGTGTGTGTGTGTGGCCTGGATTTTGTTTGCCAGTGTCCCGAATCGCACTTAAATGCACCACAAAAGTGCATAAATTCTAATTTAAATTCACAGAAAAATGTTAAAATTTATTATAAATATAATACCAAATACTAAAATAATAAAAATAGATTGTTGTTACAGATTCGATGTATTTAAAATACTTTTACCCCAACGTTACGAGCTTTTTCGTTTTGTGGTTTTATGGAAAGTAAACTTGCCTTTAAGGGTCTTTTAATTTTTTATTATTTATTAAACTAATCAAATGTTTTTCAAAAGCAAAAAGCTAGCGTCCCTAATAGATATTTCTTTTAAAATATTTTAAGTATGTTAAATACCTTTTTAAATCTTTCAAGATAGGTTGATCACCAATTGTGATCTATAGCAAGCTATTTACTTTTATATTCAAGTGGGAAACATACTTATAAATAAAGGCTAAGATCTTAATTCTTCATCATGTTATTTAAGAGCTTTTAAGATTTCCAGTATGCTTGAATTGATGCAATTTTTGATCATATCCTAAATATCCCATTTATTTAAATTTTGTTTTAATCGACTTAGAAGTAATTTAGTACCTAACTAAATATTTCTAAGCAGTAAAAAGTATACCACAGCCTTTTGAGAATTTTTATATTTTTATTTTTGGTATATGATAGATATAGTTCATTCTCTAGAAATGTTTATTTTGATACATTTGAGTAATATTTTTAATTGCATACTTTGGCATGTTTTAATTACGATTCAAAGTGTCAACGTTGAGCTCAAAATATAATTCTCCTAAAATTTATTAATATAATTGTTTATCAACCGTTCCTATTGGCTAGAAGCACGCGTGCTCACCAACTCATACGCACGCACGTAAGTGCGCAATAAAGACTAACATCGATATACAAATAAAATAGAAGAAAATAACCGCGTCTTGATTGATACTGGGTAGCTGGGTAACGTTCACACCCCAGCACCCCCCCCCCCTCCCCCTTACCATCATGATGGAGTGGCAAACCGCGCCTGATAAAAGTGATGACAGGATGATCAGAGGTTCCAGTAAGCCAAAAAAGGCCAATATCACGGCAAAAAATTGTGAATCTGATGACACCAGTACTGGGAGCGAGCCTAGTGTAATTAAGAGAAAGCTTCCACGCAAACAAATACCACGTAAGCACCCCCAAGATGGCCCTAGTACCAGCGAGGCTGCACGTCGTAAACTGGCCAACAACTCGTTCGCCATACTATCCAGTGATAGTAGCGATGAGGACGATGCTGATGACATCAACAAGCCGGAACCTGAACCTAAGCCCAGAACAATTAGACCCCCCCCACTGTTCATCCCTGACGTAAACAACATAAAGGCTCTCCTGGAATCGATTACCCAGCTTGTCGGCAAAGATAAAGTTTTCTCTTACAAGGCAGGAAGAGACAGCAATGTGCGGGTCATGTTGCCTGACAAAATAAGTTACACGGCCTTAAAAGCGCATCTCGATCAGCACAAGATGAGATACCATACATTCCAACCCCGAGATGAACGAGCATATCGTATAGTTGTTAAAGGACTTCATCATTCGACGGACAAGGTCGAGATTAAGGAAGCAATGGCAGAACAAGGTCACAATGTAAGAGACCTCCACAACGCCATTAGCCGCAATACGAAATTGCCAACGTCTGTCTTTTTCGTTAACCTGGAGCCGTCCAGCAACAACAATGAGGCATTCAAAATAAAACGTTTATGCAGTTCGGTGGTAACAATCGAGCCTCCTTTAAAATTCAAAGATTTGACCCAATGCTTCCGCTGTCAAGGGTTTGGACATACCCAAAGATATTGCCGTCTTGAACATAGATGCGTCAAGTGCGGCGATAAACACAACTCGGCTGATTGCACTAAAAGTAGAGAGGAACCAGCGTACTGCGTACACTGTGGAGGCGACCATGCTGCCTCATATAAAGGCTGCGCCGTTTATAAAACGGCCAAGGCGCAGGCGTTCCCAAACGCTTCTCGTCCCCCAAATGCCTCAGCCAGGCGTACTTCAGGATTACCATCTGCTAAAATCGACCCACAAGTCAGCTTCTCGGACGCGCTTAGAGGAGGAAATTATAATTCACAAAGCCAAGCCCGCCAATCTGAGCAGTCAGCAACAGGAGCTATGGAAACCATGGTATCCCGATTGGAGTTGATGATGGAAAAAATGATGGAGAAGATATTTAGCCAGATGTCGCTAATGCTAGCCACTTTTGTTGGTAAGCTATGCAAGTAAGGCTGAATCTCACCATCTGGAATGCGAACGGTCTGTGCAATAGCAGACCAGAGGTCGAACACTTTGTGAAGACCACCAACACAGATATACTCCTGATATCAGAAACTCACTTCTCCCAGAGATCGTACTTCTCCATCTATGGCTTTGATATTATTTACACCAACCACCCAAACGGTAGAGCCCGAGGTGGAGCTGCAGTGCTCATCAAGAAAGGAATTAAATATATTGAACTACCAGCATACCAACAAGATTGGGTGCAGTGTGCCCAGATTAGGCTGCCCAGCCCGCTCGGCGACCTCACAATCGCGGCTGCGTATCTCCCACCCAGGTACAATGTTAGGGATGTCCAGCTTAGTCATCTTTTGGAAAGCCTTGGCCCCAGGTTTATAATTGGAGGCGATTTCAATGCCAAACACTCCTGGTGGGGCTCGCGAACCAACAACCCCAAAGGACAAGCACTTTACCGATGCATTCAGAAAAAAGGACTTAGCTGCCACTCACCTGGTGAACCCACATACTGGCCCACGGATCTGCGCAAGATCCCTGACATACTGGACATTGCTATATCCAAAGGTATAGCTTCCAATAAAATAGAATGCAGTGTCAACGAGATCTTATTCTCCGACCACACCGCTGTTACACTACATATCAATACCCCTGTCGAGAAAAAAGCGCCGCGTAAAAGGCTGATTAAAAACAACATGGACATAGACAGATACAAAACACGGCTGCTAACCAGGGTCAACCCTAACCCCACACTTTCCTCTGCCGACGACATTGACAGTGTGGTAGCAGGCCTAACTCAAGAAATTCACAATGCTGCAGAGATAGCCACCCCGAGAAACAGCTTCAACCCTAGAACGCCAGTAAGAGACCTTTATCTTTGGACTCCTGAGGTGGCCGCTCTCGTTGCGAAAAAGAGGCGACTCAGGCGTAGTTGGTTCTCTACCCGCAGCCCATGGGATAAAAACCTCCTCAACAGAGCCACAAAACGCCTAAAGGAGCTTCTACAAGACTTGAGGAAGAGCGCCTTTGATAGGTTCCTAGAGGATCTCGAACCAGGAGACCCATCAAATAGCTTATGGCAGGTCACACGCCATATTAAACGACCTATTAGAAGGGCAGCTGTGGTCCGAAAAGCAAACGGGGACTGGTGCCGATCAGACCAAGAAAGAGCAGATGCCTTTGCTGAGCACCTTCATGACTCATTCATGCCGTTTGATCGCTGCACATTGGCGGACAAAGCGGATACTATCCGTTTCTTGGAGCTACCAAGTGTGGGTGACGCACGGATCGCATCAGCATCCCTGGACGAGATTGAGAATGAGATTGCTCTACTCAATCCAAAAAAAACGCCTGGACACGATGGCATCGACGCTAAGGCGATTAAAATGCTTCCTAAAAATTGTATCCAGTTGCTGACCAACGTTATTAACCGTTGCTTTGAGATTGGACATTTCCCGTCCCAGTGGAAGCGAGCTGAGGTAATTTTAATACCAAAGCCTGGTAAACCTGAGACCGATCTCTCCTCTTATCGTCCCATAAGCTTACTGGCTACTCTCTCTAAATTGCTCGAAAGAGTCTTTTTACGTAGAGTGCTGCCAGTATTGAACGAGGCTGGTTCGATCCCAGACCATCAGTTCGGCTTCAGGCGACTCCACGGAACACCGGAACAGTGCCATAGGTTAGTAGAGCGAATAATGCAGGCGTTCGAAGAAAAGAAGTACTGCTGTGCGGTCATGCTCGACGTGAAGCAAGCCTTTGATAGGGTATGGCACCCCGGTCTGCTGCATAAACTTAAGGCAATCTTACCAGCATCATACTTCAATTTTCTTAAATGCTACATCTCCTGTAGACAGTTTTACACTAAGTGCGGTGATGCTATTTCATCTATAAAGAACATCAGAGCCGGAGTCCCACAAGGCAGCGTTCTGGGACCTCTGTTATACACGGTGTACACAGCCGACATGCCTGTCACCCCGGATCAGAGCCTCTTGGTTGCCACGTACGCGGATGATACTGCCTTTCTTACAACTGCCAACACACCGCAGTACGCGTCCTCCGTTATGCAGCGTCAATTGGACTCCCTAAACAGCTGGCTGAAAAGGTGGAACATCGCGGTAAACCAGGAAAAGTCCACCCATACCACCTTTACGCTGCGCAAAGGGAACTGCCCTCAAGTTTTCCTAGATGGATTACAGATTCCGGTAAGCACAACGCCCAATTATCTTGGCATCACACTCGACAGACGGCTGACATGGCGTGAACACATTGTGCGCAAAAGAAAGCAGGCTGAAAACAAGCTAAAAAAATATTACTGGCTGATTGGTAGACAGTCCAAATTGAAGCTTCGCGTCAAGCTAATAATCTATAAAACAATTATTAAGCCAACATGGACTTACGGCATCCATCTTTGGGGTACCGCCAGCAAGAGCAACCTGAACATTATTCAGCGGTTTCAAAATAAAGCTCTGCGAATTTTATCTAACGCGCATATATACCATGAAAATACCACAATTCACAGCCAGCTTAATATACCTTGGGTTAAAGAGGTAATTGCCAAGTTGAGTGATCGCTACATCGCCAGACTAGGCAACCACCCAAATAATCTTGCCACCAACCTTTTAAACAATAACTCAACAACAAGACGACTCAAAAGGAAACACCCACTTGACCTCCCCCAAAGAGTCTAACTCCACAAATTCCACTGCTTCCCCTACACTAAACACACAAAACAGACACATAGATACACGCAATACATAACAGCCATAGGTCAAAGAAAACATTTAATTATTGCCCAAAAAGGGGGCAGATCTTAAATAAAATTAATAATAATTATGTTAAAAAAAAAAAAAAAATACTTTGGGCAGCTTTAATAATTATTAACAAAAGGTGCTTACGACGCTGTTCGAACAGTTTCTAACTTGATGCAAAATCAAAATTTGGAGCATGTGCTGTTGCCGCTTGCAGTCGAACACTTTCATCATTAAGTGCCAGCCGACTTGCATATATAATTTTGTTGAATTTGATTCGAAAGATCAATTTGAGTCGGCTGACACTTTGGGATCAAACGAAGCGACTTGGGAACTGGGACTGTTATTGAAATGGTGTGTGGACCGGACGAAGGGTTTGTCTGAGGCTGACATAAATTTGCAAATCGACAAATATGTCATGCTCAATGCAATGAATGCACAAACACATGCGAGCTAGTGTGTGTGTGTGTGCGTAGAGTGTGTGTGTTTGCAGTTATGTAGGTGTGTTTTTGATGGACAATGTTTGCTTATCGCTGCACAGTGCCGTTAACTCTCTCTATCCCTGTCGCACGCCCTGAACGTGACTGACGCCTTAGTGGCAGCACCTAAAGACGACTCCGCTCCCAAACCCCTTACCAGTACACACTTACAGTCCAAATCCCAGTCCCAGTCCCATCCCCATTCCCAGTCCCAGTCCCTGGCCCTGTTCTGTTGCTTGTGCGCCTAAATGTATGCGAGATAGCATCTGTTTTCGTCGTGTTACCGACTTACACATGTAAGTCACTCATATTGCCAAGTCTGTCTGTCTGCTTGTCTCTGTGTGTGTGTGTGTGTGTGCCTAAGCGCCTACATTCATTACACATGTATGCGTATTAGGCGCAAATATTGGGGCTTTACTTAAACAGCATTAAGTCGAAATTAACATGTCTGAACAGCAGCCAGCGCTGAGCGCCATAAAACCCATCGCACGCAGTTACACAAATACATAGACACGCAGTTAGGCAGATTGCGTAGATACAAGATACTATTGATACTGTCTTATCTTTCAATTTCTGCAAAATTCAATCTATCAAATGCAACTGCATAAAAAGTAAAAACCCAGCAAACAAAAACTGAAACAAAACTTTGCAACCACCTTCCCCTCACACTACAAAAATAAAAAAAATCGCATAAAAAATAAACTGCAAGCTTTGCAACAAGATACAACAACAAAAACTACAACAAAAAAAAACACTCGATAAATAAATAAAATTTCACGTGCCACACACACGCACACACACACACACACACCTTGGCCATGTGTGCTGGACGTGTACTAAATGTGCCAAAAATATTGCAACCGCCACGAAGCGCTGCGAGTCTTCGTTGCACGTTCGGCTGCGACTTCGGTTCTGTTGCTTTAGGAGGCGAGCCGAGTTCGTAAAGCTTTCGCTCTTTGAGTGAGCTTTGTCAGGAAAATAAAGAGCTATGGCTGGAGAGTGAATAGCGAGAAATATTCTCTTAAGTGGTGAATATAAAATGGCAGCCGAGTGAGCATTGCATGTAAAGGTGTGGATGAGTGAATATTTGGGTGCAATCATTTGAACTACTCTTGAGTGTTTCAAACTGGAGCACTTGCTGGTAACTGCAGCAGAGTGCATGAGCTGTAACTCAGTGAGCAAAAATGTGCTCAATTTAAAATAGACACAGTTTTGAGTACTGCTCTAAAATACTCTTGAGTCTATGCTTTGTAAAGTAAAAGTATATTTTAGACTCAGTAAAAAAAACTCTTAGAGTGAGTTTTTTGTAAGCGTAGGGTATTTTGGCAGCTCTCTTTCAGTTTTTACTCTTGAGTAAGTGGAGTAGGTTGCAACTGTTTTTGAGTTCTTCATTCTTAACTCATTGAGTAATTACTCAATTAACCCAAGCGTTAGCTGACTGAGTATATTAAATGTAGAGCAAAGGCAGATGTGAGTGAAAATTCTGCAACTCAGGCTGACTGTGTTTGAAGTATAGTTTCGCTTGGAAAGAGTATGTTGCGAGTGTTGTTCAACTGACTTGAGTGAGTAGCTCAGCAAATCAAGTGCCCTAACAGCTCTGAAGTGTCCTAGTATCATGAGTGTATCGAGAAATAATTAACCTTATTTAATTGAACTTGCTAAGCATTTTAGTTCGTGATTCGAGAAATATTCCACCCTGATTTAAAAGCGATACTGTTTTAATTCCAGTCCCAGAGAAAATCCTTAGGCACTTTTATATCCGTAAATAAAACATATAAATATACGAATTTTAATAAATATTTATTTATTCCGCACTATCAATTTAAAGGTTTATCTTTAAGCTAGTCAATCCGTTTAGTCACATTTATTTAAGCCAACTGCAACTGAGTTATTTTATCGGCATTCAAACCGCTTGGGGTGAATGTGACTCTTTCAAATAACTTGCACTTGATCTCGTTCTTTTGTTTCAATTTGTATTTATTATTGATAACTTAAACAGCTTATGGATTATATTAAGGCTAATTGAATTCGTGCTCGTACTTGTAGAGCAGCCATTTCCACAGCACATGCAACAGTCGTTCATCGTCGCAGATGAAGAGCAGCAGGGATCTCAATTGTTTAGCGATTAGCTGATTAGCGGCCGTTGCTTTTAAAAGGCACTGTGACCAGGTTAAACACTCAGCCGGATACATTATCGGTTCCAAACAAATGTAACTCTCTCCCCCTCGCTGCGAACTCGAACTTTAAATGAGGCCACTTGTGAGCCGATGGCTTGTATTTATAGGTAAACAGTGTAATACCCAAGTTAACACGAGCGGCTTATAAAGTTTAACGAGCAGCTGCCTTGCAAAACAAATTATCGGCCAATTAAATTTCTAGCATCTGAGCGGCTTTTACGATACATTGACGTCTTTGCAGTAGGCACGTGAAGTAGTTTAAATTGGCAGCTTGTATGCCACATTATGAATAATCGGCTGTTATCGATTAGAGCGCCTCCCCCGCTTCCGCCCATTCTCTCGTGTGCATTATTGGAATATCAAATGCCACAAATTCTTGAAATTGCTGCGGTTAGAGGCCTCATAAAATGAAACAAATAATAGGTTTATATAAATATGTACATATATGGATTTGCGGTGCTCAGAGCCAGTCATTAATAATTCATAAAATAAATTTTACAATAATTCAATTGATTGTGTAAATATTTTCCTTGGCCGCCAAGTTGCAAAAAGAAAAAACAAAAGTGTGGCAGGCGAGTTATCAAACGATGAGAAATGAAAATGAAAATGAGAAAGTCGACCCGCTCAAACTCTTGATATCCTGTCGTAACATTGATAAATGTCCTCGTGCGTGCGTGTGTGTGTGTGTGTGCGTGTGTGTACGTGCTATGCAACAGATTAAAATCAACTGTAGCCATAGTACATTCCAGGAGTTTAAAAAAATATACTCGTAAGCCACGTGAAATTGGTTTTTCCCAACTGTTTTTTATTCATTATTTTTTATCCTTGTTTATTATTTTTTTGTTGCGCATAAATCAAAAATGCAATTGATGATGGAAGGTACTTTTTATTAGTAACCGAAGCCCTACAGCAGTATTTAAGACTTAAGCTTTCCTTTCAAGGCAGATATATATATTTTGTTGTTAAAGCTGCTATTGCTTTTGTTTTTAGAATAATTCAATTGGAAATTAACTTTCAAGCTTAAGACTGCAAGAAGAGTATCAAAATTAAGGGTTTCTTTAATTTTCATTGCTTAGAAGAGTTAAGATCTTAAATAGGTGCAGTCTATGTATAGGCTAATTTGCTTAATGAAGTCTTCTGTAGTTCTGCGTAGTCTCAAAACTTAACAGTTATCTCTTTATGAACTTGCGGCAAACAGTGCGTATGAATATTACGTATACGCAGCGCTGGCCATGCTGACAACTACACAACAGCGCATAACGTTTTCTACTGTGCAACAAAACTGTGCTACCAACTGTTCTTTATCTCAGCTCCCAGATTGTTATAAATATCTGGTGTGATATGTCTTGCGGCTAGATTTTTGGGGTACCGCCCCGCCACCCTTTCGGCAAGTAACGCCCCGCGAATCAGCCAGACAGACTAGGCAGCCACTTGTGCAATTTTAATTAACCACAAAATGTACAGACATCCAAGTAGAATATAGAACAGAATACAATACATATATATATATATATAACTAAATGTGCAATGTACATAAACGAAACAACTTGTAAAAACAAAGCTGGCAGCCAACAACAACAAATACATTGTACAGCCGAGCCTGAGCCTAGCCTCAGGTTAAATGTATGCAAATATAAACAGCGTGTGAATCCTTGAGCCTTGGGCCTGGCTACAGCATTGGGAGCCCCCCCACCCTCACCTGCGACTATGCCCACGTTACCGTGCACGCCCACTTGTAGCCGCCTGCAGCGCTACTTATGCCAATGTTTTGGATCTAACTCTCTCTCTCTCTCTCCCGCTCTCCCTCTCACAAGTATTTGGCCCGAAGTGCTCGCACTTCATTGTTACACTTGTTACTTGGCTGCCTGCTTGCCCGCCTCATCCCCACCTCCCGCATTGCCATACTGCCTGAGTTGGCCTGAAGTGTTTGTTGGCCCAAGCATTTTTGATTGCCTGCCACCTGAAATATGCACTGCTCATCTTTGCCCGCAGGCAGGGCTCTAGCTGCCAACCAATCGAGCGAGTAGCGCAAAAAATTAAAGAAAAACAAGTAGGAACGCCTAAATTCAGCACACCGACATTAAATACCCTTGCCGGCAAATAGGTTAAAAGTACCTTTTTTAGGTAAGCCTTGTGTAAAAGTCGACTTTAAATATATGTCAGAAGTAAAGCTCAAGATATATTAAGACTTAACATAGAGGTCATAGAGGTCCGGTTATGATATATGCGTTGCCTGCAAGAGACAGACGTACTTGTCTATATCGCCTACGCTGTTGAGACCGATCAAGAAAACATATATACCTTATGGGGTAACCTTTATGCGTAACACATTTCAGGGCAAATTTATAATACCCTCTACTAGGGTATAAGAATCAGCGAATTCGATTTTCCCCACCACCTGTGATTCAATTAGTATGCATGACTTATTTCCGTTGATGCTGATTTTTTTCGATTTGGCCTTTGGAAATTTAATTAGGGTTAAAATACTTAATCAAAAGTTAAGACCAGTTAGGGCGTTCAGTTGCCCAGGTTTATGGCTTATGTAGCGAAAACTTTTTCGCTTCAAATTATTTACTTTTGTCAAGTTGTTCGAGACGTCGGCTGAATCGACCCACATTACAGAGAGGGTCATAAGGATTATGACTTTATAAACGTGAATTGTGTAATCGAAACTGAAAGCGAGGCAGACATTTACAGGGCAAATATTAATGAGAAATAAATTAAATCCGTCACAGTTTGCTTTTTTTTCATAAACAAATAATTGAAATGAATGTCTGAGTAAGAATTGATTTGGGATACTTATGAATAAATTATGACTGATATTCTTGAGCTCTCAACTTGTCAATCACACAGACAATTAAACAAGCAAATTTCAAGTGAATATTAAGTAAATAATTAATTGCGTATATTTTGAAATCAATTGATGAAGATAATATTATAAAAATCATTTCGCGTATTGACGAGGGACGTAAACTATGCGAGAAACTAAGAATATCTTCTGCACACCGAAAATTTAATGCTCTTGTGGACATTTGCCCGACACTTTTACAACTTGTAATTACTGAGTTTTATAAAAATATCTTGGAAAACAAAATATTTTCCTTATATAAACTCATTTTGCGACTGATTCTTCTTGCCCAATATTCGAATAAACTTTCGAAGAACTCCTCTATGCGTTACACATTTAATGATAAAATTATAATACCTTCTACATATAAATGTGGCATGGCAAAAAAATACATTTGTTAAATTCTTATTCAATTTGAAGTCCACAAATATGTTGTATACCTATATTAATATAATTATTACTTAAACTTTACTTTGGCTTTTATAGAATATTATAATTTAACTTAGTTTGTGAATTGCTTAAAACTTGTATCAGGATCAGCTTATATTATTGAACAGCAATTAGAGGAATGTGTTAATATTTATTCGATTAAATGCTGAATTAATTTAAGTGGATTTCTATGTTTTTATGTGCACTCTGCTTGTATTCTATGCACATAAAAAGCGAAGATAGTTAAAATTAATTGACTTGCAACACATTTCAATTTGGCTGCTAAGCGGATTGACTTTTTCGAGTCATTTTTCGATCATTAATCAAGAGCTTTTAGAACACCTTTTTGCGTCCTTTGGCAATCCAATTCATGTGACATTCTGCGAGAGCAAAAAATATAATTTAATCATTTGCATAATTTGACCATAAAACAAAACCGAAAAAAAGAAGCAAATCTAGAAAATCAGGAAGAAAAAAAAACACTTCATTTATCAAAGCGAAAATTTTGTTGCGGCTGCAACGGTTAATGATAAATTATCCTGGCTCTGCATAGGTGCGAGGCGCGGTGAGCGTGGGTTGTGTCCAAACTGGACCACATGTCGTATGATTGACGTGTGCGCTAAATGCCTAAAGTTTGCACTGGCGCGAACTATGCAAAATCACAGCGCACTATTTATAATATTTTGAGAACTCTGAGAATCTCTGCAGACCACCCAGCCCCCCCCCCTCCCTTCTCTCAGGCAAACAGGCCTGCCTCCATCATATTAGTTATGCAGGCGGCTGCGTTGATGAGAAAATGCAAATTAGTTGGCAGACAAACTGCGAACTTTGCCCCAGCCGCTGCACCGAGTAAATAAATACAAAAAGAAAAAAGTCACTTCATTGCATTTGGCGACAGAGTGGACATTTTCGGGTAAAGGCGGGTGGGGTGTCATGAGGTTTACGGAATGTTGCATCACCTGCGCTTCATCAGTGTCAGCCGAAAAGTATGCAAACATTTTTCGCACTTTATAATTAAACAAGTGGCGCCGAAATGGCAAAAGACAAAGCAGACTTAAGGTCGCAAACCAACCATCCAGTGTTAGCTCCTTACCACCCAGACCCTCCCCGCCCCCTACCTCCTCCCCCGCTACCAGCCAACCATCCCGTCAGGGGACAATCTAGCAACATTTGCACTGTAATGAACTTTTGCAATAAACTGCGCCGCAATTTTTCGCTGACAAAGTTTTTCTCCTTTGCGCCCACGCCCCCAACTTTGAGGAGTGCGACGACTGAGGGGAGGTCGGAAACGAAGACGAAGGCCTTGCTTATTTGTTTTGTTGCGTCTCTTATTTCCGGCTAGCTGCGCTTTTTTATTGCACTCCAAAAAGTAGATGCAAGTTCAAATGTCAAACTACTTAAAAACTTATTGTTTGCAAAAGTGCGCCAGCCAGAGCCAGCAAACAGAAAGCAGCTAAAAAACAGAAACAATAAGCACGTTTCAGTCCAGATACAATTACAATATATACAGATGTACTCAAAGATACTCTGTGTGTCTAAAAAATCGTATATATACAGGCATCACAATGTCAAATTAAATCTTTTTAAATACTGAATACTAAAATCTATGTCATACTGACTTAATAACAAGTAGACCTCAATTTTTAATTATTTGAAATGATCTTTGATGTAGCTTTCAATTATTTGTGTTTTAATGTTATCAAATAATTAATAAGATATGATTTATTTATTATCTATAGCTTGTTACAATCTATTCATTTGAAAATCCATTTGATTACCTCCTTCCTCCATATTGTCTTCGATTTTCTCTGCCTCGTACCTCTGATTATATATGTATATCCCAGGTCTGGGACTCAAGTTAGTTACTTTTCGATTCTTCAGTTTAGTTTTTGTGCAGGGTAAGTTATTTAAAAAATACTAAACATACTCAGACCTCTATATCTGGTAGTGGCAATTGTGCCCATTATAGGATCGTAGGTCTCACTTCAGATATTTTTGTTGTCAATTCTGGCCAACAGGAACCTTTACTCTAGTAAATGTTAGCTAAAGTTCGCAATATATGAAGAGTGCTTCATGGATAGATATCCCCTATCAGCATAACAAGGGCAACAAAAATATTATAATACCCGACCCACCCCTTAGAAAAAGAAAAAAAAATAACAATTGCGACTACAACAGACACTCGAATGTACAAGGCAAACGAAGTAGCGCCAAGTTTTTGGGCAACTAAAAGTCAAACATTTTCAATAAAACTGCACAAATTATTTGTCATTTGCAGTGGCCGCCGCCGCACTCCCAAACCCACCGCCTGCTGTACAGAGTTTGCAGAATTTGGTCCGGAATAGGTAGACAACGGGCGGGCGGCAGGGGGTGGATGCACAGATAACCGCACCACGTAGCCGAAGCGATGTCTGTGCACGTTCCAAGTTTTCTCTTTAACTGCAAATCAAAATGTATTTAAATGCATTTGGTCGCAAAACGCATCATATTTTCTGTGGCAGCATCAACACACCCCTTCCCTTTCCAATTCCCATTCCCTTCTCCTTCCGAAGTACTTTCCTATGCCGCATGTTACCCTGCCACAGCCATTGAAGCAATGCACCTTTTTGGTGGCACAAATAGACATTGTTGACTTTGCATAATAATTGAGTTTAACTACTGCCAAAACGAAGGCAACTGACTCCGAGCGGTAGCTGCGGGTTGCGGAGGCGTGGCTCGGAGGGCTGCCAACAGAGTTTAGCTGCTTGGTTGGGTTTTTGTTTGTGGTGAGTCAAGTCAAGGGAAGTGCAGGACATGCATCCAAACCTCCAGCCACTCGCCGAAGCTTCCCCTTGGTTGTGTGTTTGTGTGTGTTTTGCATTGGAATTTTTGGCAATTTCCATGGACTGCTGTGCTGAGATCCAGGCAACATACACCGACAGACACACACAAACACACCCACACTCACACACACACACTATATAGACAGCTGCTAAACAAACTTTGGTTATAGTCCTCACGCACCATCTACTGATGCAACTACAGCTGCCATATCGGCAGGACGGTGCACAGTCTCCTAGTAAAACAGTGAACACCCAGCTCAAAGTCCTGCCAGTCCAGATGCCAGATAAGTACTAGCTGCAATTAGATATGTTGCTAAGTCCACACAAGCTACGGATTGAACAGAATCAGTTCAGTTTTTGACATTCCCAATTTGAACGTTAGCTTCTAGACAATGGGTTTATAATATAGTACGCAGGGATAATTGCTTGTAATGGTTTTTCAAGTACCTACGGTCTGGCAGATTAATTAATTTAAACTTTCTTAATGGCTTAAATTCATGCTGTATAGCCGCTAGTTTATCTTAATATGAAAATATTAAAACTAATGTAAAAAATAAAAAAATTTATAAATATTTTCTAAGAAATTAATGTGGCATTTGCGCGTAGTCGGCTGTCTACTGAGTAGGTGTAATCTTATGTAATCTTATAGTCGTATAGATATATTCTTTTAATATTGTAAGTAAAATGTTATTGAAATATGTTAATGTAAGATATTTAATTTATTATTATTATTTGTAATGTGTAATTACGTTCAATATTTTTAAGTAAATTAATTATTATCATATTTTAGTTTTATATTTATTTTTATATTTACCTAGACATAGTTTATAATCATAGTTATATAATTATTTTTAAATTAACGTATTTCTAAATTATATTTAAAATCTTTCTTAATAGTTAATATCAAATGTAATTTTCAAACCGATACCTTTTTTTATTTTATTAAATTTATATTAATTTAAGGGTCTACAGCAACCTTTTATTTGCATATGCTCAGATACACTATGATACCTTTTAAACCACTTTATTAAAGTGCACCTAAAAAAATTATTTTAATTAATTTTTATTAGGTAGGGAGTTCGAATGAAAGTGTTTACCTAGTTCGCAATCAACAAATTAAATAGAGGAGCATGCGACAGATTAGTTAAATAAAGTACCAAAACTTTTCGACTGGCCTGTAGGCTGTAGGTCTCAAAGCAGGGCAGCGCAGTATAAATCAGAGTATACCTTGTATCAGTATATGTGTGTGTGTGTGTGTGTGAGCGTAAGTGTTTGTGTGACCAGTAAGGAGTTGTCAACAAAAACATAGAGACGCACTTATACGCAAATGTTGTTGCCTGCTGTGAGAGTTGCCAAAAGCTGCAGCAAAAGACTAAACAAAAAGTGCAGACAACCTGCTGCTGCTGCTGCTGCCGCTGCCAGGTCCTTGTTTCTAGTCCTTGTCGCTGGGCCTATCCCTATTGCAATGGCCCAGTCCATCTGGGTGCTTTTGCTTTTGCCGCTCGACAGGCCGGCTCCGTGCTTCTCTGTGTGTTTGCGAACTTTATTAGCAAAATTGTGTTAGTACCGAAATATCCATTAGCCCAATTACGTGTACTTTTGTATCTACAAGTACAGTCTGCTGCCCAGGAGCTGTGGTCGTCCTGGACAGCCTGGCGGCCGCTGCTCCATTTCCCACCCCACCCAAACTGTTGAACAAAAGTGCAAGCAAATGCAATGAGAGGCGACGAAAGCATCGAAGGCAACTGAGCAGAAAAGTCCTAGTTCCAATATCATTTTATACAAAATTCAAAATTTAAAATATTAAAAATTGTACTACCCAGCCGAATAGGAAATGCGCTTGCAATTTAATTAATTAAATATTTATGACTGTTTTTTAAATTGTGTGATTATAAATAGTATAAAATCAATTTAAGAACTTTACATAAGAATTAAGGTGCATTAATTCATTCATGCATTCATGTATGCAAACATATTTGAAATTTTATTAAGTCTTGTATTTATACATAAACATAAGGTTAATTTATGTTATTTGAATAATAGTGTATTTTGATTTTAATAGCATAGTAAATAATTTATATAATGCTCGTGTTTCGCGGAGAAACATTTTCAATAAGCACTTTCCCTCTGCAGTGGAGAGGACTCTTAATTGATTTATTATTTAGTTAATGTATTTGTTGAGCACGAGTGTAATTAAATACAGCTAAATTTGGAAGCAATTTTATGTATATATTAGCTATATAGTGAATTAATTCGATTTATCTGGTATCAATATAGCTAATGTATATTATTTTATTAGTAACGGGCCGAGAAATCAAAATACCCTATGAAGTATAAATATTTATATGTGTTTTGATTTCTCTATCTGCAAAATAAACAAATGAAGCTGCAGCAAACTATTTAACTAGGCTGTATGTGTAGAATGGATTTTGTGTTAGGTGCTCTGTGCGAATTGCCGATTGCCAAAATTAAGATGTATGCGACTCGAGTGCATTTGATTATTATTAAGTGACTATTATGTGTGCGTGAGTGTGTCTGTGTGTGAGCGCTGGTAGGAGTGTGTGGTTTATAAACAAAGACTACGGAAATTGAAAAATATAACCAAATAAACTCTGGTAAAATAATCCCAGAGCAACTCAGCTGACTTTGGCCAGAGTATTGTGAGATTCTATTAAATGCAATCAACTGCACAATATTCAGGAATAATAATTTTGTTCTTTATATTTATTTGTTTTTTTTCTTTCTTTGCTGTTTGAGATGGAAACAGTCTGGCAGTATACTTTGCATAGAGTGGAAAACTTGTGTATTGCTGTCGAGGAGTTGCATTCTATTTGGGTTAAATTGTATGACTTGCGGCAGAAATGCAGTCCAAATCTACTTGATGGACTGGCATTTGTCTTTTGAGTTTGTCAATTTGAAAACATTGCGGCCAGCTGGTACTTTCAAATATATTTTCAATTGAATATATTTTCAGTTGACAATTGTCAACCTCTGAATATATTTTCAGTTGACAATTGTCAACTTCGATTGACTTTACTAATGGCTTGTTTTGATGAAGCCTCAAATATGAAACAATCGAATAGACCACAATTTGGACAAGCAATCAAATACTAGTGGAGGCTGCTCGACTAGGTGGTGCCCTGTAATATCTGCTTATTCATTTATCACTTTCTTCTTTACAATATGGAGTTGGTAGAGAGTCAAGGAAACACATAATATTTTTCTATATTGTATGGCCAAACAACTCTAGGTCGTGAAACCGTTGATTCCAAAATTGGTTATTTGAAGAAATAAATATACTTTCCTGTAAGGCATATTCTTTTTAAATGAATTTTATTAATTTCTAACAATATTATTAATTTTAATGGCATAATTATTTATGGAGTTAATTTATATTACATCAATAGTTATAATTAATTAATTTAATCATTATTCATAAAAAAATAAATAATTTTATAATTAAATTAATAATTTTAATAACATAATTACTTAATAAGTAGTTCATATTGCGCTAATAGTTAAATTAAATTAAATATCATTACATTAGAACTAATATAATGCATACTTTATATTACTTACTCATATTAAAAAAATATTTGTGAATAATTATTTATTGCTTAATTAATTGTAATTAAATATATATTATATATTTAATGGAATTTTGATTACAGAAAGATATGCCTCTTAGTGTTCTAAATGCCAATTATATACAATTAGTGCTTAACATTCTCTTAAGTACATCCAAACAAAACTTTTGTAACTGGACTGAAGACAATATTCACACCAAGTATGCCCAAAAGTTTGCTCGATGTGTCTATAAGTAACCAGTGGCAATTGCCCAGACAATGGCAATTCGCTTACCTGTGGATGATAATTTTTGGAATTATAATTACGAAACAACAATTGGCGTATTGATGCGAAAATTATTGGCGTTATTTGGCCAACAAAGAAAAGCGCAGTAAAAAAGTTGCTCTGGAATATGTATATATTTTAAAGCTTTTCACACCATTTTCTTGGCACAAAAGGCAACAAAAAGTGTTCTAAAGAATAAAGCAGGACTACTTATAAAACGTAGGGACCAGGCCTGCGGGGCAGCTCGGACCGAAACGCTTATATATTATGAATAAATTTTACACAATTTTCCTTTTACGTTCTACGCGTATCTGGCAACTCTTTCTCGCTTTTCTCCAACTGCTGCCATATTTTCAAGCAAAATTTCCCGCCGTGCCGTTCCGCGCCGCTCAGCGGCTGCCATTCGCTGGGATAGTTCGTCCTTTTATGGCTGCTGCGACGTCGTAAATAGCGGAAAATTCAATTAAAAAGCTTCAGCCACTAGAAAAATATCGTCGCCATGGCTCCGACTATGACATAGGTACTGTCCAGGACACAGCGCCATACCTCATACCCCACACACACACCACACCACACGGCCACAGTGACGACAGAGCCGAGTGAATAGGCGCGTGCACAACTGGCTACTTGTAGGGTGTGGGCGTGTTTGGGGGTGGGGGTGGGGGTGGGGGTGGGGGTGTCATTATTACTAGCTGACGTCGGCCTAACAGCTGGACCGACTCGTCCTGCCGCAACGCTGGCTCGCCGGCCAAGCTTCAGTTGAGCAATCACGTGACAGGTTTGTCAGGCTTTTGCTAAAAAACAAACCGAGCCTGCCAAGTTCTTGTCCACGTCCTCGACGTCCTCCGCGCGTTCGTTCTGGCCTACAGTGTTGGTAACAAACAACAAAAAAAATAGAATAAAGGAAAACAAAAAGAATTCGTGAAAAATTTTGTCGTGCGTTTGTCTTTTTCAGCTTTTCATTTTCTACAATTCCCACTCTTTTTTTGCGTTTCCCTTACGGACTCTGCTTTCCTTGCCATTTCGCAGCTATTGCTGCCCGCTGTTGCCAGGAGGCGAAGCCTAGGATATCGCTTGATAGGTAGCTTCTAGTTTGTTAACTTGCAGCAGATGCTGATTGGTAGGGTATATGAATATATATAATAAACTGGGCAAATCAAATATTGTCGGCTTTCCACATCCACGAAACCAGGAATTCAATTGGCGCAATGGTTAGCGTTCAATTATTTTATTCTGTAAGACTCGAACTGCCTAAAGTAATTTTTGTTGTAAAACAAACTATTTTTTAAATAAATATTTGTTCGTTTCCTGCTTGTGCTCTGATGTTTATTGGGTTTGAGTTAGGGTTTGATGTTTTGAGTTATTTATTTATGGGCTATTTTAAGTTTTGTTCATCTATAGTAAAAAGAATCATTTGATTGAGTTAAAGGATTTAATTAATACAGCCCATGTGCTTATTTGTCCTTAGCTGTATTTTGATATGTAATGTTCTCTGTCTTTTGAATTCACGCTTTATCATATTTATAGCGGATTAATTTAACCGCCTGGCTCAACCGTTTGTCTTGCTCTCGCCATTTCCAACGAATTAATTTCAAACGTGGCAAACATCATGAACCGCCTAGACCCAGTCCAACAAATGGCGAACAGGCGCAGGCATGGCAACCTCAGAATCCCAGCCACGGTCGGATTGTACCCTTTTACTGCTCCCTCCGCTTCCCGTCCTTAGAGTCAGTTTTCAGTGCCACTTGACGGCCCAATCGACTGTTTGTTTGTGCACAATACTTGGCCAGTTTCTGAGAATCCGTGTGATAGACATGCTTTTGCGCTTTTCTTACTTGTAATTGACAGATTTTTCCAACGTAATGGCAGACAAAATGGTAACGACTTGACCAGCCCACAATCCCCCCCTAACTCCTCAAAGTCCATCCGCCGCACAATTCCAACATGCAAAGCCAACGGTACAAACTATGGTCGAGCGTAAACAATGAACTCGGATTTGATTGAATACACTGCAAAAGGGTACAAAAACCAAGAGCTGAAGCTCGATTTGCGTTAAATAAACAACATGCTAACTTTTATCAGCTCTTTGTTATATGTTTTTATTATAATGTCAAAATATGAAGCTATTTATCAAAGGGAAGATACATATATTTTTAATTTTAAATGTATTATTTAAGGTATATTTTTAATTGAGGGTTAGACTCAAATATTAATGTAAAGTCAATGGTTTAAGAATAATAAAATATATACGTGACCTCCATAAAAGACCTCAACTCTTTAAATAGTTCATAAAGGCCTTAATATTATTTATTATTATCATTGAAATATGCCGTTTTTATGGGACTTGACTATATGACAATTTAAGTTTAGTTAATACATTTATTTTATTTAATAAATATTCGTTTTTAGAGTACTTTAATGCATGAATAAATCTAAGTTTATCTAGTTAATTAATCAATATTATTTCTATGTAATATTTAGCTTTTCCCGCTAGTTGCCTGTCGAACAAATCGTAGCTCGTGAGACTGTATGGGAGACACGTCAAGTGAATAAAACTTAAGCAAATAGAGACCAAGATACGAAAAGTCCGGGATTCCTAGCTAGTATTATCAAAACAATTCAAATACAGCGATATACGAAGGGTCTCACAGCTGGAATTAAGGTAATGTTAATTTTGTTTCTTTTAAAAGTTTGTTATCCATTTCTTAAATTATTAATATATTTGATTATTTATTAAGTTATAATTAATTCAAATTAATTAGCTGGGTGCTTCTATCTAGATTTTTTTTCATACTTTTGCATTTTTTATCCCATATGTTGAGCCTTAACATATGGTTTTTTTTATCGATTTACAAGTTTTAACTCTAATTTTTTATGGCCTTATTAACAATAATTTATTTTACTATTATTGTCAAGCGTACCGCTAGAAATTCAAATAGAGTGCTCGAAAATTCTTGAAAAATAAGCTTGGCGCGACTTTCCGCCTTTCTTACGTTCGTTTTCCCATTACCAAAACCATAACTAAAGCCCACTTCGGCCAAATATTGGATACAAAACTATATTATCCCTTAAGTAATTTAAGCAAAGGTTTACTTGAGTCAAGCTGGAATTTCCTTAAAATAAAAGCCTTGATTTGCTCTACAACAAGGTGTTTCACCTGGCCCAAAGTGCATCGAATGTTCGTTTATTGCCAGCTTTGTTTTCTGGTCTTAACCCGTCTTTGTTTGTGTTGCCAGACGCCGTCTGCATTTGATTTGTTGGCACCGACTTGCCTCGATATATGAATATTAATAGACACAGCGGCCTCAGGTCTTGGTCTCCGTGTCCGTCTCCGTCTCCGGCTCAGACTCATTTTTTTAGTCCGACTCTGACTTGGGCTTGGGCTCAGACTCTGCCTCAGCGCTTCGCTAGCTGCAGCAGAGTAATGGCAATATTTATTTTTCATTTTGCAAACTTTGATTTCACACCAAGACACACACCCACACACCTACACACCTACACACACACACATGCACACATGCACGTGCACAGTGACCAACTTGATTCATTTTTGTGCCCTTTTCTCGTTGTCGCCAACGCTCCACGCTGTCTTTTGCTGTGCCAATTTTTCACTTTAGTGCATAAATATTTATTGCAACTCAATTTCGCAGGCAATAGAAATGCCATTTGCACCATTAATTCAGTGCAACACCTGCCTGAGACGACTCTTGGCTCTGACTTTTTCTAGCCAAAAAAAAGCACAAAGTACACACAAACACATAAGACTTGGCTATGGGCTACATTTCGCAGGAATTTGAAAAATGAAGTCATACTGGAAATTTTTGTGTGTTTATAAAGATTCCAAATGGCTTTATATGCGCCCATTCACAGCGAGAGTTGAACGTCTGGCTTATGGCTATTCCTAGTTGTTGTTGCTGCTGCTGCTGCTGTATTCCATTCATGGTCTTTATCGTTTGTGGCAACAGCTGTTGCCTGAATTATGCTAAAATTTATGCCGCAGCCACCATCGAAAGCCGGTAACATCATCATCATCATCATCATCATCATCAGCCCTATCATCATCATCATCCCCAATATCAGCGTGGCCGCCCTGCCAGCTATTTCGGTTATTTTTAAGTGATTTTTAATAAAGTTGGCTCTGGCTACAACGGGGGGCGCCAAACAAAAAAAAAAAAAAACCAAAAGAGAATTTTGTTAAGCGCAACCAAAAACCCAAACGCAGCCGCAAGTGTGAAGTGTGCGCCGGGCAGTTTTACGATTATGGGCAAGTTAATTTTTTTGGTTCGTTTCTGATCATAGAGCTACGTGCTCTTTTATGCCATATTGGAAATATGTTCGCTGGCATTTATTATGAAATTTTGTGGTCCAGTTTAATTACATTCATTTGACGCTTCGGTAACCAAATCTGTCTGTTTTCCGGTTTTTCATTTACTGTGTTAATGTGTGTGCCCAGTTTTTCCAATCAGCAGTTAACGATATGATTACATTTTCAGTTGCGGTCGAACTGATAAGCCGCAAAAACATTTTCGCCTGACGCCAGCTTGCAACATGATGCAAGATGCAACAAGAGCTGTTGAAAGCTGTAGCAGCTGTGTTGCAGCTACAATTATGGGCTATATATTGGGGCATAACATTGTTTTAATTAACGCCATAAAATATAGTAATTATAATGATCGCTTCGAAACTAGAATGAGAATATTATTTTCATTTTGCTTCTGTTTTTTTTTAACAATAGAATTTAGTAAAAAGATTTAAATCTTTCTGAGATCAGCTCTTTAAAGCCAAATAACTTAAAATATAGGATTAAATATTCATGCATTTACAATCCACTTAATGAGGTATTTCCATTCCTCATTTTCGCTATAATTACTTTTATCAGCTGCATAGCTTTGATTTCATTCGGAAAACCCCAATCCATTTAATCATGGATTAATGTATAGAGTATTTTATTGGGCTGGCGACTGTTGATAGCAAAATTAGCAGAAAACAATTCAAATCTGGAATTTCTAAGAAATTAATTCTGAAAAACAATTGCAAATTTCGAAAGATGTAAAAATACAAATTTTAATATTACAGTTACCTTTGAACAGAATCTATTATTATAGAAATTTTGATATATTGTACATTAAAATTGCGCACGTAAGCATAATTAATCGTTTGGCAATTAATTAAAATTGATAAAAATACATTTTAGGTTTTTAAATAAATGAGTTAAGAATAACAGGCGCCTAACCCTGCAGCAGTAAAAACAACAAAACTTAATCTCTATATATAAAACTGTTTGTCCTGACTGACTGACTGACTGACTGACTGACTGACTGACTGACTGACTGACTGATTGGTGATCAACGCACAGCCCAAACCGTAAGAGCTAGGAAGCTGAAATTTTCACTGTAGCTACCTTATGTGATGTAGGTGCACGTTAAGACGGGCTTTCGGGAAATTCCACCCGCAAGTGTGGAAAAATCGCGGAAAACGTTTGCATGTAACTTTTTTGTTTACCATCGGATTGGCCTTAAACTTATTTTCAAAGATCTTTGTTCAAATTCATTTAAGGGGTGTTTCACACTTTTAGGAAAATCCGTTCCTCCTTGGTGGAAATGGAGGTCAAAGATTTGGTGGGTGACGTTTCGCGCTCAAATTCATTTTCAGAGATCTATAAGAAAAATCATTTGAGACGTGTTTCACACTTTTCGCAGAATCCAAACTTTTTCGGAGGGAATGCGATTTAAAGATTTTTTGAACGAAGTTTTAAGTTGTGTCCGATTTGGTTCAAACTTATTTTCAAAGCTCTACATAAGAACTTAATAAATACGTATTTTAGCGATTTGAGAAATTCCACCCGTAACAGTGGTAACTTAGCGGAAAACGGTTGTATGAAAGTTTTTTGTTTACGATCCGATCGGCCCCAAACTTATTTTCAAAGATCTTTGTTCAAATTCATTTGAGGGGTGTTTCACACTTTTCGAAAAATCCGTTCCTCCTTGGTGGAAATGGAGGTCAAAGATTTGGTGGATGACGTTTTGTGTTCAAATTCGTTTCTAAAGATCTATAAGAAAAATCATTTGAGACGTATTTCACACTTTTCGCAGAATCCAAACTTTTTCGGGAGGAATGCGACTCAAAGATTTTTTGTGCGAAGTTTTAAGTTGTGTCCGATTTGCTTCAAACTTATTTTCAAAGCTCTACATAAGAATATAATTAATACGTGTTTCAGCGATTTGGGAAATTCCACTCGCAACATTGGTAAATTGGCGGAAAACGTTTCTATGAAAATTGTTTGTTTACCGTCCGATAAGTTTCAAAATCATTTTCAAAGCTTTTTGAGAACGTTGATGTTTAAGATACGTTCCACGGGCAAGGCCGGGTTATACCCGCTAGTAATTGTATATAAGTACAAATATTAATACATACATATGTATGTATTTATTTTGCAATTTATTTTAATCTAATTTTACAAGCATAAAAACGCACAAATTAATGCATTAGTTACTGTAGCAAACACAATATTTAATGATTTAAAAAAAATAGATTATTCGTAAATTTTGACAGGCTTTTAAAAATCCTGAAAAAGTGTGAGATTGAATATTTTACATATTTTTCATTCACGTACATAAACCACATTGTTGAAAAAAACATTTAAAAATGTTATTGATTCAATTAGAATTAAAAATTTATCGCATAAATATTCTAGTATATACTAGTTTAGTCATTTTAGGGCCAATTTAGTTTGTTGTTTAAGATGTTAAATAGGTTTACAAAGTAGTAATATCAAGGAACAATGTAAAGCTTCCTTCTATCCAGATATTTATTTATATTTATATTGCTAGAAAAATTAATAAAACTAAATGAAAAGTAGGAAACACACTGTCACAAAAATACATATTCTATCGTATGCATACATATTCATAAGCCTAAAATATTATCTTCTTAGACTTAACATGGTAATCTAAAAACTCGACTCGTTTTATGCAGCTAATTAGATTTACAAAGTTCTTAAGCTCCTAGCCCTATCCTATCCTGAATGTCGCCACATCCATACATTTGATGATAATCATTTGCTTGTTGCTATAAGTGAAGGCGACGTCTTGGCGACAGCAGATATTCCTTGGTCAATTGGATAAGGATTTCCTGTGAATTGATCATTGACTTTGAAATACTCTTCAGACTGTCATCGCCTTTGCGATAAGAAAACTTAAAATTTGCCTTACCTTTTTCCAAATTTGCGTCAATCTCGGCAATATATTGTTTGTCATATTCTCTCTTGGCAACGCACGCCCTGCTGGGAAAACAGAATGCACAAATTCGATGCGCATTTAGCCAAATCCTAACTGGCTCCATGTTAACAAAAAATAGTATTGTGATAATAAACAGAACTATTAGAGAGACACTTAAAATGATTCTGTAAAGGTTTTCTATATCGTTTGTATTTTTGTTAAGTCCAAGCAACATTTTCTGTTCAAATTTAATGAATCGCTCAGCGGCATTATCCATTGTAAGCTTTCAATTTACGAACTTAGCACGATTTTCCTAAATAACACCACGCACAATATTACTTTTATTTCTCTCAAATTCGTTGTAGTCTGAACTTCGCATGTGTTGCATCCAAACTAAAGAGCTATTGGAGACCTGGAAAGAGACCCCCATAATATTCTAGAGCAAAACATAATCAAGTTCTGTTATCGTACTCTCGCTCGCTTTTAAGTTGTCGTCATGTTATGCCTTGACATTCATTTTCGCAACACTTCGTTGTATAAATAAAAACATATAACTGTAGCAAGTATTACCCGGCCTTTCTCGGGCTTAGTAATTTTTCGTGGTGCTAAATGCTTAAAGCACTCAAAGTTTTCCACTCATTTTATTTCCGTTGAAAAATATGTTCAATGAAACGCGCAACACATCTCATATAAATAATTTGAATGACTTTAAAGCCAATGGTAAAATAATATATTCCATATACCTTTTTCCGCGAATATTCCACAGTTGCAGGTGAAATTCTTTTTGGAGCTATTTTTGTATATTGTTGATAATAAGAAAAAACTTAGAATTTCGCGGCCATCGTTTTCCACGAATTTCTCAAAACTGCGAGTGGATTTCGTTAAATATCCCTTTTTAGCCTGAACTTAAATCACATGGGGTAACTTAAGAGTATAATAACGTAAATTAAAATACTCTAGCGCTTACGGCTTGGGCTGGGCGCTTTTTAGTTAGTCAATCCGTCTGTCGGTCAGACAGTCAACAATGAAAGACATGCGCACATGAAAGACAAGCAAGAAATAATATATTGACATAAAGTCTTCCATGCGCTTTGCATGATCAGCCAAAAGCGAGTTATTGACCGTAGATAGCCCAATTATGCTGAGTTTGCACTGTTGGCCATATACCCGTCTCTAGAGAGCGCTTTGTCGATGCATGCAAATATATATATATATATATATAAACTATATGCATATGTACATATGTATGTTAATTGGGCTGAGAGCGCAGAAACTCAAATACGCTGTTAATGTTAAATAGCTTTATGTTAAGCTCTTGAATACGAAACGGAATTTATCAGAAAAAGTCGATGTAGTCGACATATTTATTGCACGTTCTTTTATCTGTTCCTTATCAGAATGCAATAATAGGAAGTGGCAGCCACATGTAACCCATGAAATTGTGACGTATTAATGTCATTAGATTATCATCGTAAATTAATTTTATTATTTTATGTTGGGTGGTTTTTAAAATGTAACAAAAATAATCGCAATCATTTTAGCTGTGTACAACATAATTTACTACGTGTATAAATTATTTAATAATATTATACATTTTTTTTTAAGTTCTTACTTGAAAATAACAATGTCAAATGGTGACTGTTTAAAAATTATTTTCACATGTACAACTAAACTCACTAAGGCCCTACCCCTACTGTCGTCGGGGGAAGTAATTTTTTTTTTATAACTTTTTAACCCCACAAAAAAAAACATAAAAACAACCAAATATTCTACTATTCTATACAATTCAAATTTCAAATTAAAATACAATTAAATATTACAGCTAAGGTGAACAGAATCTATTATTATAGAAAATTTGATATATTGTACATTAAAATTATGTTGCGCACGCAAGCATAATTAATCAGTTGGCAATTAATTAAAATTGATAAAAATACATTTTAGGTTTTTAAATAAAACATAATAATTATTAATTGTCAATGAGTTAAGAATAACAGGCGCACAAACCTGCAGCAGTAAAAACAACAAAAACTTAATAATTGTATATAAATACAAATATTAATACATACACATGTATGTATTTATTTTACAATTTATTTTAATTTAATTTTAAAAGCACAAAAAACGTACAAATTAATGCATTAGTTACTGTAGCAAAAATGATTTAAATAAAAATAGATAATTCGTAAATATTGACAGGCTCTTAAAAATCCTGAAAAGGTGTGAGATTGAATATTTTACATATTTTTCATGCTACATGCGAATATTGCCATATTCATGTACATATATTTTGGGGCTTGCTGTTAAAATTGCAAAACCAACATTTTAAAATGTTATTGATTTAATTAGAATTAACAAATTGGTTAAATATTCTTAATTAAAATATTCTAATTATAATACTTTTCAGACTGTTATCGCCTTTGTGATAAGGAAATTTAAAATGTTCCTTACCTTTTTCCAAATTTGCGTCAATCTCGGCAAAAAGGAAGTCAATCCTTAAGGAGCCAAGCGGGAAAGATATTTACATATGCCGAAAATCGGATATATCCTTGTGTATCCTGACAAGTCCTGTGTCAAACAGCTCGCATGGACCAGGGCTATAAGCTGGATAAAGGACATAAAAACCGTCTAAGTAGTTTCCGAGATATCTAGGTCCAGGATTCTTAGATGACCCCATTTTTTTTTGATGCAGTTCGATGCAGTTAGTCCTTAGGATCCTAACGCACAATGTCCTTAGAAATTCTGTAAGGATATGGCCGAGCTATGGCTCTAATTCTGAAAAGGATATTATAACAAAACTAGCCCTAACTTGGTCATTTTAAGGACTTTCGGCATATCCTTTAGATATCAAACGGTCCTCAACTTTCCCATTCAGAAAATATAATGAAAAGGATGAAAGTCCGTTAAACAGCCAAGATATGAAGACATTTCGTTTATAAATTAAAATTGCTATATCTCAGCCATATCCTTGCGGATCCTGACAAGCCCTGTGTCAGACAACTTGTATAGCCTAGGACTAAAAACTGGCCGAAGGACATCAAAATCGTCCTTTTGGTTCCAGAGATATGACTACTTTTCTAAAAAGGACATTCTTTGTATAGCCATATATCGGCCATATCCTTAAGGATATCAAAAGGATATAGCTTTCTGAATTCGTGAGGAGCAGGACTATCGATTGGCATTCAAGGATTTCCAGGATTCGAAAAAAAATTTCACTAAAAATTTTTACAGGGGTTTAGTCAGAAAATGGCCAAAAATCGAAAAATTCGGGACTAACTTTGCCATTTGAAGGACTATCGGGATGTCCTTTGGACGGTAGGTAGTCCTTACCCTCCCATTTAAGAATATACAACCCAAAGGACGAAAGTCCTTCAAACAACGAAGTTTTAAGGACAAATTTTAATGAAGAAAATAGGCCATAACTCGGTTGTATCCTTGCGTATCCTGACAGGACATGTGTCAAAAAAATTGTACTAACCATGCCCACCAACTGGCCAAAGGACATCAAGATCGTCCTTGTAGTTTCAGAAATATAGCGATTTTACTGAAATTTTGTGATTTCAGCCAATTTTCCCTGCGGCCCGCGACTGAAAAATTACCAAGTCCAGGATTCTTAGATGACCCCCTAATTTTTTGATGCAGTTCGATGCAGTTGGTCTCTACAATCCTAACGCACCATGTTCTTTAAAAATCTGCAAGGATATGGCCGAGTTATGGCTATTTCTTTCCTCAAAATACCCTTCTATCTCTCTTATGACATTTTTGAATCAAATGTGTTTTTATCTTTTCAGATTGAAGGATTCAAGGACTCTAATCGATTCTAAGGACTTTTACGAATCTAACGAGGCTATTCCTTCCAGGATTGGGCGTATTTTAAGCCAGATATAGCCATTAATTGTTAATTATAACATAAATAGAAAAATAATTAAAAAATATTAAAAAAATTCCTGTTTTTTTACTTCCAAGGGATATGGGATTGTGAAAAATGCAAAAGTCGACGGACGTTAAAAATCTATTGCATACCCGTAGGGGGTCTCCGTTGGCGGCCGCTGGCTGCCGAAATTTTTCTTAAATTCTGCCAAAATACCAGGCGAACAGAAATGCAAAGAAGGTCGACGAAAATCTCCGAATAAAAAATTTTGTTGCATACCCGTAAGGGGCAAAAATGTTTACAGCGGCTACAAAAAGAAAAAAAACATGTTTTTTGCTTAATAGTTTTAAATTTATTATTTGTTTTTCCTAAAACTAACTTTATTTTTGATTTTAAAATAAAACGACTATATCTGGCTTAATTTAAGCCCGATCCTTGTAGGAGTAGCCTTGTTTGATTCGTAGAAATTATTAGCATCGATTAGAGTCCTTAAATCCTTCAATCTGAAAAGATAAAAACACATTTGAATCAAATATGTCATAAGAGAAATATAAGGGTATTTTGAAGAAAGAAATAGCCATAACTTGGCCATATCCTTGCAGATTTTTAAAGGACATGGTGCGTTAGGATCGTAGAGACCAACTGCATCGAACTGCATCAAAAAATTAGGGGGTCATCTAAGAATCCTGGACTTGGTAATTTTTCAGTCGCGGGCCGCAGGGAAAATTGGCTGAAATCACAAAATTTCAGTAAAATTGCTATATCTCTAAAACTACAAGGACGATCTTGATGTCCTTTGGCCAGCTGGTGAGCCTGGTTAGTACAATTTTTTTGACACATGTCCTGTCAGGATACGCAAGGATACAGCCGAGTTATGGCCTATTTTCTTCATTAAAATTTGTCCTTAAAACTTCGTTGTTTGAAGGACTTTCGTCCTTTGGGTTGTTTATTCTTAAATGGGAGGGTAAGGACTACCTGCCGTCCAAAGGACATCCCGATAGTCCTTCAAATGGCAAAGATAGTCCCGAATTTTTCGATTTTTGGCCATTTTCTGACTAAACCCCTGTAAAAATTTTTAGTGAAATTTTTTTTCGAATCCTGGAAATCCTTGAATGCCAATCGATAGTCCTGCTCCTCACGAATTCAGAAAGCTATATCCTTTTGATATCCTTAAGGATATGGCCGATATATGGCTATACAAAGAATGTCCTTTTTAGAAAAGTAGTCATATCTCTGGAACCAAAAGGACGATTTTGATGTCCTTCGGCCAGTTTTTAGTCCTAGGCTATACAAGTTGTCTGACACAGGGCTTGTCAGGATCCGCAAGGATATGGCTGAGATATAGCAATTTTAATTTATAAACGAAATGTCTTCATATCTTGGCTGTTTAAAGGACTTTCATCCTTTTCATTATATTTTCTGAATGGGAAAGTTGAGGACCGTTTGATATCTAAAGGATATGCCGAAAGTCCTTAAAATGACCAAGTTAGGGCTAGTTTTGTTATAATATCCTTTTCAGAATTATAGCCATAGCTCGGCCATATCCTTACAGAATTTCTAAGGACATTGTGCGTTAGGATCGTAAGGACCAACTGCATCGAACTGCATCAAAAAATTATGGGGTCATCTAAGAATCCTGGACTTGGTAAATTTGCAGTCGCGGGCCGCAAGGAAAATTAGGTAATGTAACAAAATTACGGTAAAATCGCTATATCTCTAAAACTACAAGGATTATCTTATTGTCCAAAGGACATCCCTATAGTCCTTCAAATGGTCAATTTAGTCCCGAATGTTTCGCTTCTTGGAAATTTTCGAGAAAAAAATTAGAAAATTGTAGATACATTTTTTGTCGATTTCTGGAAAACCTTTAAATGACTTTGAACCCAATGGTAAAATAAAATGCTCCACATAGCTTTTTCCGCAAATATTTGTGGGTTCTTTTTGGAGTTATTTTTTTAGAATGTTGATAATAAGACAAAAATTTGAATTTCGCCGTCATCTTAAAAAATAAGTTTAAATGAGTTGGGCGAGCAAATTAAAAAGTTATACAAAGGCGCTTCCCACGATTTTTTCAAATTTGGGGTAACTTTAGAGTATAAAAACGTAGATTAAAATACTCTAGCCCTTACGGCTGGGCGCTATTTAGTTAGTTAGTTAGAATTACATAATTTTCTAATATAATTATTATAAATATTTTTGAGTTCCTACTTGAAAATAATAATGTCAAATGGTGATAATTTTAAAATTATTTTCACATGTAAAACAAAACACTCTAAAGCCCTACCCCTACTATCGCCAGGGGAAGTTTTGGAGACATACAATTGCATTTTTATATTGTAAAAACTCATGGTTGTGAACTGAGCTTCAAAAGGGGTTGTTTATAGCAAACAGAAAATGTATGGCTGACATTCATGCGGATAAGTATTACAGTCGTACACTAAAAATACACATTTTATAAGTTGACTGTTATACTTGGTTTCCGACAGTTATAAAATCCCTCATTGTATAAGATGATTGTTAAACAGTATTACATATTTTCCAAACGGTATAATTTCCTTTATTGTATAAGACATTTATTATACGGTTATACCTTTTTTCTAACAGTTATAACTCTCATACTTTTGTAAAGTTATAACTGTCATCGAGCAGTAGAGCTTACATTTCAGTTTCACAACCCATTTGTGTAACTTATTCAAGAATATAAAAAGGCATAAAACAGCTTTTGTCAAAGTCTACAAATTGCAAAAACTCTACAGGAATACTTATACAAATTCAATGCTATGTTATGTGAAAAATCTTTTTGCTATAAAGTTATAAAAGTCTTATATCAAATAGATTTCCTATAAAACTTTCAAAGAATTTTTTTTAAATACGTATATAGAATCATAATATGTATAATGATGATATTAAATTTAATATTCAGTTTAATCCCGTAACACTTCTGACTAGTCCATATCTAGGTCCATTCTTACGAACTCTCTCTAAGGAGACACTCAATATTTTTACTTACTCAGCGTATTCTAAGAAATAGCTTTGAATATTCAATTATTAAAGGGCAACAATAAGAAAAAATATTTTGTTTCCAAGCTTAAATTGAGAGCACTTAAAAAACGCAATTGACATTGCCAACCTCAATTAGTCAGGGTGAAAACGATTATAAATAACTAACTACTAAAAAATATATGCGTATATTTCAGTTAAATGGTACATAAATCAGGAAATTGATATATCGTTTGCACACACTGAATAAATTCCAATATATATATATAAGTATCTATACTCGCATATGGACACATATAGTAAATATATAATATATAAATTCCATGCTACCGAATCCCGGTTCATAAAATTAAATCAGTGCTTAATAAATGGCAAACCTAAAAATAAAGAAAAAACGTGGAAAAACTATTCACACAAAAGAACAAAATAAAAGGCAACGGCCAAAAAAAAGTGGCTGACTTTTAAAATCCGCTCAAATTTAATTTAAAAACTGGCACACACACACCAAAACTGATAAACAAATACAAAAATAAACCCCAATCAATTGGGCACAGACAAATAAGCCTCGGATGCAGCAGAAACAGCAGCAGCAACAGCAGCGACAACAACAACAAAATACTAAAAAACAAAAAAAAATAAACAAAAAATAGAATAAAAATCAAAACTTTGTCTATAAAAATGCCCACAAATAACAAACGTAGTCGCACAGTATACTGAAAAAATACACCTCACCAAAAATAAAGACAAACAACAACTGTGGTCAAAATATACGAAAAAAATATATACCTATTTTTTAATTGAGGTCTATGGGGTATGCTGAGCCGACGCCTTTTTATCTAAGTTACCAAAAATACGCGACAAACAGTTCTACAGAACACATAAAGCATGCATAAATAATTCCAGGGTATTTGCGGTTAGCGGTTCGTTAAAAAAGACTTAGGATTTAATAAAAGTATTTAAAAAATATATAAGCTTAGGTAAGCCGAGTATCTGAGTTAGAATCCCTAGAATACAAAATGTGTTAACAAAATGTGTATAGTATATTTTATTATATATATTATATGTATATGTATGTATATTCTGTATAAATATGATTTTATAAATATTATTCTCAAATAAATTTTAATTTTTAAGTATCGATAACACAACAATCGATAACGATAATTTGAATCAATTTTCACAGTGCAAGCTACAACCCTAAGCATATATTGTAAGCGCCAGAAGAACCTTTGCTGCAGCCCTAGCAGCTGCCTTTATAGGTGAAAAAGTAGGGCATTTAGCAGCGATTATATCTCTTGCCAATAGCACATTCTTTTTATCAGCTATATGCCAGCAGGGTATTCGGTGATGCAGTTCGATTATTGATTAAATTAAAAGCTTCTCTAGCCCGCCACGTTGCTTAAATATATACAAGGAATTTGGTCAATAAATATTTGTTATACCATTTCATGCTGCATTTGTTGCTGATTTTTATTTTATGTGTTGAAAAACTAAACGAAATTTTACGCTTAAGCACACTGGCCGGAAGGGCAACGGGAAAATGAAAATATGTGTGTGTTTTGGGTAACATTGAGGCAAGGTATGCGAGAACAGTTTACTGCCAGTTGGGGGCGAGAGGTGGGCGTGGCGTGGCGGGGGCTGGGATTCGGTTCCGGCAGGTTGGCCAGGCAAATCTGCACAAAATTCAACGTAAATGAAATGTGTTTGCGTGCCGCAACAGCTGCAGATGTTTGTGTGTGTGCGAGTGTATTTTAGTGTGTCAACTACAAAAACCGCACGTGTGTACACACACGCGCGCGCACACACACACACACACAGCGAGAGTCACTGAGGCACATGCCAAAGCTTGCACAACAGCAGCGTGTAACAAGAAAATGCAAATAATCTTGTAGAAAGCCGAAGCTTAAATACTCTTATAATCCACAAACATAAATAAACTAAAATTAAAGAAAATTAAATTAGCCATGTGTTCTACTTAAATATTATATGTATATTTAAATAGTTAGAAGCTAGATATGATAAATGTGACCAACTGCATTGAATAGCTGTGGTACCTTTCCTGGCTGCATCTAAAATGTCACATGCAACAATTTCCTGAGCGCATTTTAAAGACGCTTTTTATGCGCCGCCATTTTGTGAGTGAGTGCCAGCGAGTGCATGAGCATGAGTGTACGTTTGTGTGTGTGTGTGTGTAGCGTAAAATTTTATTTGACTTGCGTGTAATGTGCACACACACACACACACACACGCAAAGAGAGCAAAGTACGCTATGTTGTGCCTATGCGAACGCCTTTGCGAACATTTTCAAGGATTGTAAAAAGCAACTCAATGACAAAGGTGCGGCACAGCGGGGGGGATGGGGCGGGAATGAGGGGGATTCACTTTGAGCAACAAATTAAATGAACGGCAAATGCCAAAAATTTATGAAGCAGCTGCCGGCAAGGACGAGTTATCGTGAAAAACTGCAATTGACACACGCCAGCTGCTGCTGCTGCGTGCGGCAACTGTTGCAAGTATCTCACAGATAGCGTCTGCATCTGCATGCACAAATGTATCTGCGGCGAGAGTGCAACTGTAGCCGCGTCTGTGTGCGTTATTTCACATGCATTTTGTTTGAGGCCACGGCTTAAAATGCCTTTTGAGCGTCTGCAATTATGATTTAGCTGCGATGGCAGCCTTTTCAAAATGCTCGCAAGGATTCGAGCAGCTAGCGAAGATAATTACGAATCCTTTGGGCTTAGCAAACGCTGACAGGCAGGGGCAGGTGGTCTAACCATAGCGGGAGTTGTGTATAAGCTAACGTAATTAAAAAGTGTGCCAATAATCATTTATTTTATAAAAAGTATGCCTTTTTTTTGGACTTATTATTATTAATCCTCTAAAGTAGAGCCTTCAAAATCCTATCGATCAATGAGAACAAGTGCGTGGTAAAATCTATATTACAAAGATTTAATCTTTAGATGTAACATTTTAATTAACTCCCTAAACGATTCCTTTTTTTAATAGTTCTAAAGCTAGTTTTTGGGCAAAATTGATATACATATTTTTATGGGAAACTCGAAGAAAAATTCTACAAATGCATTAGGGTTATTTAGAAAATTTAATTAAGTCGAATCATTATTGAAATCAAGCGCTTCTAGTTAATTTAAGTATGTAATTAAATAATTGTATCAATCCAAAAAGCACACAAATCTACAGTACAATAATTAAAACTGCTCGAGGCATATAAGCGAACTATCACCTCCTCACCTCACCTCACCTGACACCTTACACGCCCACAAACACAATTAGATGCAATTAATTTGCGCTAATTCAATTCTCACAGCAATTGCTGACAAAAGGGCAAAGCAAAAGTCACTCCAATTAAGCCCAATAGATAATATTTGCTGCCGGCGGGAAGCGCGTGCAACCACAAAGGGCTTAAAGGTCCATTAAAGTTATTGCTGTGAGTCGTCCAGCGGCAACCGGAAGTCGAGTGGTCGCATATGTGAAAGGAGCAACATTTTCTAATGCACAATGCAAAAACACATGTGAGTAGCTACGGTGTCCACTAACTATGATGGACGGGCGCAGCGGCTTTAAGGGGTCAGCAGGCACGACCCAATTCGAGAGCGCATTTGCCACAACACAGACAAAAGCCGAAAACTACAATGAAACTGAAAACGGAAAGCAAAAAGCAAAATGCTAACAAAGTGCTGCCACTCCCATGTCCTGCCCTGCCGCCCCCGTTACACCTAATCAACCCGTCTGCTGTCTGGGCCAGCTAATGTGGAGCACATTCATTTGCATGGAGCGGCGAGTGCCGACATTGTAGTTGCTCCATTGAACCTAATGAACATCCAGGCGCCACACATGCATGCCCCCTTCCCAAACATTCACACACACACACACACACACACACACGCATACACCATAAACACTTTGTCGCTGCCCCTGCTCCCGTCCTGCACTAAATGATAGTGAAACTGTTTTATTTTCGTGGCACTCACACGAGCATTCACAGAGCAACAAATAAATGAACACACACACACACGTGGCTTAGATAAAAGGACACAGCACCGGAGATTGCAGGTGGGAAACTGTACATATGTGTGTTTGTGTGTGCCTGGATGTACAGTGGGGCGCCTAAAACGTTTGTCATCCAAAAAACAAGAAATCACAATTTAGTAATTGAGCTTAACTAATTTTAAGATCAGACTCTGAAATTTAAGAAATTTTCTTCAAACAGGGCAAGTTATCGATAATTTGACTAAAATTTGATTACAAGTCTCTTGCTCTTAAAAATCTTCACTTAATTCCATCATAGAGATGGACAGATAGACAATCAATAAACTCTATGTATATTTATTTAATGTGGTCTTGTTGCCTGTTGCACAAAATCCGTATGCTCTTTTAAAAAGTATAAAAACACCACAATTATGCTAAATAAAGAATGACCCACTGAGTCCCGGATGCAGACAGCGCTTACGCGCGATTCCCGTGAGAACCTGAACAAGTTAAGGTGCCGGTGGGGGGGGGGGGGCGTGGCTGATGGCAGCCAGGTATCCGCCGATGACAAAGTTACAAACGGATCTCTGGCCGGGATTGGGGGCGCACGGAAAGCAATTAAATTCAAATAAATGAACTTAATTGAAGCAGATTAACTCAGCAGCCGTCGGCGAGCAGCAGACGATGCAACACCGTTGCATGCAGGCTGGTGTATCTGTGTGTGCGTGCGTGTGTGTGTGTGGTTGGGCTAAATGTCCTTGTCAGTCAGGAGCCGGAGACGTGCCCTGCTTTCACTTCCGCTGCCATATCCGTCGCCTTTCCTCCCTATTTAACTGTCAAGTGCTGTTCGCTTTTCTGTTTTGAGTTGGGTTTCTCATTTTTATATGAAAGTGACGAAATACATTTATATTTACTGCCCGCATTTAACATGAAGTTAAAGTGCGCGTGTCAAAATTGAGGTTACTCGTGTGCTGCCTGCTTCACCTGATCCCTCGTGACCGACGCTTACAGCTTATGCTGCTCCGGCGATTAATGTGCTGTGCTTTAGTTTTCCACCTAAGCTAACTTAAATTATAGCAGCTCATACACCTGTTCTCATTTTTAGGCTCCCTCTCAAAATCCTTTTCTATACTATGATATGTAACTACCCTCTAGTAGGTGCGACTGTTTTATTTTATTCCCTCTACACTGACCAATTACTTAAGGTTAAGCGATTGCAACTGAGCATATAAATACTTCTGCGATCCAAGCAATCAGAGATATATATTTTAATTGAACTTCATGGTTTCATATGTATAAATATGAAGTTAAAGGGTATCTTCTAATTGAGCATCAAATAAATTTATATTTGTTATTATAAAAATATTGTGTATGTATTAATTAAATATTTCTGCTGGAATACACAAATCGTGCAGAAAATTTGCATATAGGCTTACCTCACACACACACGCACACACACAGTCTGCATCAACATGCACTCTTGAAGGATTAATTGCTGGCATGTTAGCGAAATTAAATTACCTAGTTGCTAGGCTGTGCACTCAAAAGAGTTAAACTATAGTTGAAGGACGCACTAATGAAGTAGAAGTCCTTTGGATATCGAACGCGAATTATACATTTTATATATGTAAAAATTTATTATTGTCGTTTAATTTAGGTGCAGTATAAGCTAAAAGAAAACTATCCCCATCAAATATTATTAATTCCTTATGTTATAATGTAACTAATGTTTATATGTTTAATATTAAAGAGCATCAAAAAATAAAATTAAATAAATAAAATCGTGACTTTTAATACCAAACGTTTTGTATTCAAATATTTTGCTTTTGAAAAAGCTTCAACCAGAGTTGCCACCGAAGAAACTCAGCTTAGCGAAAGCTTACGTAAAAGCAAATGCAACAACCCTTAACGAAAATCAAGCACCTAAAAAGCTGAAATTTTTTAAGCTCAAACACATTTAAGCAGAAAACAGCATGGGAGAATCTCCTGTTCAAGCTTTGATTCATTGAAACTTTTCGCTCAAGCCTGAAAAGCTCAGTGTTAGTAAAAAAAGGTACCAGTTTAAAAGAAAAGCTTGAACAGCTTTTAGGCGCATAGTAAAAATATTCCACTACTCCTGAGGAGCATTGAACCATATCAACATAGAAGAAGATTATCTGCCTATATCGAAGTATCTTTAAGATACATATCAACTTAAATAAAAATTTTTTTGTATAGCGCACACAGTGTTCAGTAAATATTTATGTTCCGATTTTATATAAATAAGTTTTATTTTTTCAGTCTATTACCATCTAAATATTTTCGCCTTTTTAAGGTCCTGTCCTTTTTTCATTCCTGTCTGTCCGAAATTAATGATAGTAGCCTTTAATTAATATTGAAATAAACTTATAGTTCAAAAATTATTTATTGCGCTAAAGTATATTTATAGTAAGTAAGCACCTTGTATATAATAAAATGGAATAACGAAATATATTATTTATATATTCATATTAAATGTATATAACTAAAATAAAATTCTATAAAGAGTCTTAAAAAAACTCTGTTCGTAGCGTATATTTAAAGAAGCTGTAAAAGTTAAGTCACACAACTAAAAATGTAAAAAAAAAATGGAATTAAAATCCATCCGGGAACAATAAAAACTGACAACAAATACTACAAGGCGAACAACTACAACGTGAACAACAACGATCGAACGAGATGCAAAAAGTTGTCAGCTGTTACACTGCGTATTGAGGGCAAGCCGAAAGCGTTGCACTTGAAGTTGAATTGAAAACGAGCGCAGAGCACAGCCTCAGAGTCACAGTCACAGTCAGAGTCAGAGGAAAAGCGGAAAAACACCCAACCAACACGAAAAGTGAAACTGACAAAAGCAGTAAAGTTTTATAGAGTTGATGTTGTTGTCATTGCTTTTGTTGTTGCTGCTGCTGCTGCTGTTGACAATTATGCCCGACACAATGGCGACAGACAGTTCAAGGTCGTCTCGGAGCAAAGGGTTCCAAATTGCGGTTGCTGTGGGTGGGTCCCTCTAATTAGGCCAGGCTCAAGGGTTAAAAGGGTTAGTGAACCGAAGGCCATAGACGAATTTCGAAGGCGGGCTATAAATGTGATTAGCAAGCATCCAATAAGCGTCACTTTCAGCAGCCACGCCAAAAGGATTCACAGGATTAAAAGTTCTTAGAGCAGCCACATCTTGCGGCATAGTTTACAATTGACGTCACAAGCCAGCAAATGCTTCTTTCATCTATTTATATATATATAGATATATACGTAATGAATATATTCTTTACAATTCCTCTTCTTAATTACAGCTGACAGGTGCTGTCGTCGACGCTCAAGGCTCTCCCTCCACTAACCACAAAGCTCTCTTTGGCTGCACAATTTTATCAATAGTCTCACACATTCACAATGCCTGTCATTGGGGGCCGTGTGTCTATGTGAATGTACACATTCTTCATTTGAGACTAAATAATTAATATGTATTTTATTTACTTATTTTTTCGAAGCAATGGTAAAGATAAGTAAATATGTGTAGGCGATGCATGTATTTATGTAGTATTCTTATTTATTTCATAATAAGGACAATTTGCGGGCCAGTTCCGCACCTGTTCAATCCAACAACTCTACGAAACTGAGAGACTGTTTGCTCACCTCGCAAAAGAATCGCAACCTGACCTTGCCCAAAAGGGGATTGTCTGGTATGAGAATCTCTAATTAATAATAATAATATGATAAAAGCCAGCAGGAGTACTGTGTTCAAGAGTAGCCGACGGAAATATACCCTGTAATACACTGCGAACTTATCTTCCTGCTAATATCTACAAAGAGAAACCAGAAACGTTGCGTGTTCGTTAACCAATCTTTATTATACTATAAATTCAGTGCAAGAATATTGATTCTTAATGTGTGCATATATCAAAGTACAAGGCTCCAAAATTTCCTTTATTTTTGAGGGAAAACGGGCAGATGCCAAAACTAGATGGGGAATATTCAAAAATTACGATATACGAAAACGTGTGGAGTTATGGAAGAGATGAGATAAAGCTCTTGTAGTCTACGAGATGAATGCATCCATATAGACAAACAAAAATTTATTCGGGTATGGTTAACTCTGCTTTTTAGGCTAACCAAGAATATACATACTTATATATATATCAATATTAGTGGTCAATTCTTATGCACGTAGCCAATATACCCGTTTATACCCATGTCAATGGATATACTGGTATACCCATAAAGCAAAAATAGAAATTGGGCAAGTTTTATCAGTTACGTGTTCCTGACCATTTACATATTATTATCGAATCTTTGATTAGCCAAACGAACCTGTTGCTTCTAGATTTAATAAAGAAATGCAGACATCTCAAGTGTTTCTGTCCAAAGTGGAGCGCATCTTGAATGTTCAGCTAGAATTCAATGCTGTCACTTGACTTGAGACAAGTCTCAATTGCCTTTCAATCATCGTAAACTGAGACGGATGGCCTCCAGTTCTGCAGGAACTTGGCTCTGCAGTGCCAGGCGAAAAAAAAACTCATCAAGATGCTGATTATGCGTTTATATCCGGGCAACGGCCAAGATGCGTTTGGGTGTGTGTGGCTCCTTTATGTCCACATTATTAACCCAAAATGTATGCATTAGGTTGTTCTGTGTGTGTATATGTGTGTGGGTGTATTTTCATTACCAGCACGCGTGCAATTATTAATATTTTATGCACTCTACCCACTGAGAGACGCAGACGCCTCAACATTGACTCGACATCAGTGCACAATGGAGCAGCCGGCAGACCGGCAGTCAGCGAGATTCGAGGCCCAGACTCAGGGTCTGAATCCTCCTCGGATGCTAAAGGGATGGTTGCGCCACCCATTCAGGTGGGTCTCAGGTAAACAGACGTTAAATACGGAAAATAAAACAAAAACCGGTGTGGAAATTGCAAGAGACGTGCAAGAAATTATTACAAGTAACATTTATTTTTATTAAAGCACATGCAGGACGCCTTTAGCAGGACACACACACAAACACAAACAGACACAGACTCAGAGCAGGCGGCACAGCTTGGGTCCTGCCAGGCAGCCAGCCAGCCAGCCAGCACGTCACACAAAGTGATCTCATAATCATCCTCTGTGCGTTTGGCTTGCCAGCCTTGCCAAAGCGAACCAAACAAGGAGCATAATTTTTACAAAAGGCTTCCCGCATTTACCTGCCCCCAGCCCCAAAGGCCGCCCCGCGCCTCGTCCTGCAAGGTTCAGTCCTGGAAAAATTGTTGCTGTTAAGTTTAAGCGCGTGTCTGTGTGTGCGGATTAAATGTTTGTCGTATGCCTCGGAAAGCAGAGAGATGATGGGCGGCAAGAAATGAGAGGCGGGGCAGTATGGGTGGAAGACAAGGAAGACAAGGTGATGCTACATGGAAACAAACGCCAAAACGTAGCAGACAGCCAGAGGATGGCAGTTTATTACGGTTTATTAGCGAGTGTAGCGGCATTTCTTTTCATGTACTGCCTTGGCCTTGCCAGAAATCGCTCGCTCTCTTTCTCTATCTCTCTCTCTAACTCTATCTCAGGTAGGTGTATGGGCATGTCATTGGCTTAGCCTGGCAGCATGCCAATACGAATATATATACACATATATATGTATAGGTATCTATGAGAGGATATAGGTACTATCTGCTGCCGTAGGCCTAGTCCTTTGAACTGTTCGTATACTAACTGTAAGTGTGTATGTGTGGGCTTGTGGTATGTGATATCTTGATTTGATTACTATTATTTTCCATTTTAGGGCATCTTAGGTAAGCCGGTAAAATATAATATGCCTATGAAAAAATGTTTCTTTTGTTTCTCTTAAAAGAAAAAATGAAAAATTAGAAAAATGTATACCTATATAAAAACTCACGCATGAAATGGAGTTACGTATGACTTAGTATTAAAGAATATCAAATGACATTTCTGCTTTAGTTCTACAAGGGTATTTAGTCTTCGTCATACCGATATTAAATCCTCTATCTTGTCCAAATTATTTGATCGAACTTAGTTTTTAGCCGGCTGGCTAAAGGAAAATGTCATAAATAAGAGTCTCAAGATTCAATCATAAGCGGACTTTACTATCTGGATTTGCAAGCCCTTGCCCCCACTTGAGTATTATAGATTATATTTGTTTGGCAACATAAATAAAGGTAATACAATTTCCAATTTTTTGTTTCATTGACACAACGGCAATAGTAACATCTTTATTTATCAAATATTTTTCTACTGATCAGCGGAGAGTTGGTGGTCTATAAATATTTTATAAGGCTAGGAAAAACTGTTTATAAAACCAACCAACCCATTCTAGAAATTAAAATTTGCATTGAAAATTTAAGACACATTTGATGCTAAACACAAGTTACATAAATAAAATCAAGCCATAAAAGCAGTTGCTATAGATTATAATCGCTTTGTTATTATTTAAACAATAGCTTTAAGTGTTTTGTTTGTGCATTATTTATTGCGTTTGTCATGAGCACTTAAATTATATATAATTATTTTAATTTCAATTAAATTCGAGTTTTAACTCTTGAAGCGCATTAACTGAAATTTTCCCATCAAATTTACATTTGGCCCGTTGTGTTTAATAATTGCATCAACATTGAGAGCCACGTTGTGGCTATTATCCTGCTTGGTAAGAGCTTAAGTAATTAGAAGTCGATTAAAGGACAAGACGGTGGCCTGGCAACGAGCGGGTGGGTTGTGAGGCGTTGCTGGTCGAGTTGCATTCGCAAACTTGCCAACAAGTCGAAAAACATTTCATGCGCATTCAAATGCAAAGGACCAAAACTAATGCCACAGGAGCAACAGCAGCCGCTTCACGAAGGGGAGGGGAAAGCGCTAGGGAGAGCAAGGGGAGCACTGAGCTGTGAGTGGAGAGAGTACAGCTGGCTGGATGTCTGCTCGTCCGCGGCTCTCCCAAGTTAAGTTCATGCAAAATGCAGAATGCGAAAATCCTGGCAATTAAAAAAAAAGCCGTTAAAATGGGCGGCATGGTAGGGTAGTGGGTGGTGGGTGATAGCGGCATCAAGCACAAATGGGCAAAAACCCGTTGACAGCTGGCAGCAGGAAGGTGCACACACAATGACCGCAAAGCTGCCGCGAGCGCTGCAACAATTAGCTAGCGACCCGCAGCCCGCTCAGCACCCCTTCAGTCATAAGCTAGACGAGTTGCACTGCTTGCACACATGTGTGCTTATGTGTGTGTCTATGTGTGCGTGTGTGTGTGTGTGTGTTAGTTTAGGCCACGACAAATTGCGCACAATTCGTGCCTAATTTTTAGCCAACATTTGTGTCGCCCTTTTCACCTCATTCAAGTTGCAGCTTTACATTTGCTTTAAAGTTCCCAAAATCGCGTCGCCAAATAAAAAGATTACGAGTTCACTTTATCTAATTGAAGTCGTTTTTGAATCCGCTCTACAAATGCTTTTTTCCTGACTGTCTGGATTTCTTCTAGCCGACAAGTCTGTGTCAATGTTCGTCTAGCGATTATCATTCAAATTTGTTTGGCAAGACAATTGAGCAAATTAAGAAGTCAGAAAAAAAGTTGATAGAGAAAAAGCAGATGTGCTGATGACTGAATACCCTAGCAGACATACCTATATCAGATATTAAATTTCTTACTATTTCGTAGCCACACTATATTTAATATTATTTATAATTAATTGTTCCTCTGACAGAAAAATTTTATGTTAAATGAAATTAAGCTTCACTGTGTGCAGCTCGTAACTACTGAAATTTATAAAGACATCTTAAAAAATAAAAAACTTAAATAAAAAAAACTCTGCTCAAGACCAGCAGCTATATTATATAGTGAACCGATCCGTATGACTGAAACTTATGTATTTCCCGCATCAAAAAGACGAGCCTATGCATACTGATAAAGCTATACCGATGCATATGTTGATACTGATTAGAAATGTATATACTTTATATAAATATATATATATATTTATATATAAAATACTGTTCGCAAGGAATAACAAAGCTAAAATATAATTAAAAACCTTAAAATATTGTTTTTGAAATATTAATACAAATAAATAGATGTAGCTCAATAATCCGATCTAAACATAAATAAATTTGATATATAGTATAGAATAGAATATTATTTTTTGTATTATCATTATTATTTGATCAATCGGAAGAAAACATAGGTTTTAATTTACTTGAATCAAAATACAGTTTCAGAAAAAGATATTAATAAAGATTTACGAGCCTTAATTCATATAAGCTGTTTCTAGAGAGTATTTTCATGGACAGTTAAAAAGAGTAGAGAAAATGTAGAACATATTTGTAAAAGTTTTCGCACTTTAATATATAATTAATTAGGAATTAATTAATATAAATACTGCAACATATTTGCTGATGCTGAGCCAGAACAAATTGAAGAATCGCCTATGCCCACTCACGCTAAATAATATATGTTAAAAAGCATTGGCTTCTTTTAAATGCGAACATAGGAAACAAAAGTTAAAACAAATTTTTGGTGTATATAAAGCAAATAGCTGGGAAAATGCCTAAAGGAACATTTTCACAAAATTGAATGGGCCGATGCAAAAGCTTTTATCGAAAACGCAAGCCAATCAAATAAATAGACAAACAAACCTGAACACTAAATAAATTTAACTTTTCGTTACCAACACAACAGCAACTGCAAAAGCAAAGAAACTAAATCGACAAAAAAGCGAAAACACCCAAAGGCGTTTGCCAATAGAGAAAAGGTCGAATCCAAAACTTCCACGAAATTTTGTTGATTCATCGCAAATAACACAAGGAAATTCGCAAATGGGAACGGGCCAGAATTTCGAAGGGCTAACAGGCGCGACTGACGACCTTTAAGCAAGTTTTTCAATTAAATGTATGAAAAATACAAATTAAAATCTATGTAAATGTCGAAAGCCTACAGGATAGGGCTGCCCATGTGGGAGTATTGACAGCAAAATAGGAATTTCATATGCAAATGCAACTTCATTATCGCAACTAAAAAAACTGTCAGCTGGGTCTGGCGCCTGTCAAGCCCTTAACTGGCAGATACTTGCATTGAATTGACAAATGTCATTCAATCCGAGAGCTAAGGACACAAACTTCCTGTGCAACTGTGAGGCTGCCACTGTCACTGCCTCTGCCTCTGTCTGTGGCAGGTTGTGTTTGCAACACTCACGCGATATTAAAAAAAAAACACAGACATTGCATTCATGACTGTGAAGCTATGATGGCCAACTCGGCATGTACATATATACATAATAAGTGTATATTCATATATTTTATTTATTTAAGTATTTTAAGAATTTGTTACTTAACAGATGCTGCATATTTATTTGTTAATGATTTATATGCCAATACATTTTATTTTCTTTTGGGCTTATAAAACTTCATTATTATTTAAACTTTAACTTTTTATTTACATTATACTTTAACTATATGTGCAGTCATGCAATTAAAGAAATTTTCTACAAATATTTTACAGCTTGTTCTGGCTGACTGGGCCATTGACTGACGATCAAAAATTTAAATATTAAAAATTCCTACTGAAAGGGTGGAAATTTGATGTTCTATTTCTGTTTTTAATAATTTGTTGAGTTTGTTTTATTTTTATTTTCATTGTGTTTGATATATTTGCAAAATACACGTCCTCTGGGTATGAGCATGGTATGAAGAGTTTATATGAAAAGCGACTGAAAATTTGTTGCAGAAAAATGCGTGCTTTGAAGATTTAAGAATTAATAACATTTTGCCCAAAGCAAGCTCGCAAGTATATAAATATAAATAAATCATATTTCAAATACCATTTGGTATAAAATTGTCTTTACTTCTACTGAGGCTGTAAATCCATTTTTAAATTTTATTTTTATTTATCATTGGGCTGTAGGTAAAGAGAGGCCGAACGAGAACTTAAACGGAACCATATTTTTCCATAAGTAAATTGGTTGCATATGTTATTTTATATTTAAAAAAAAATGTGCAAATTACAGTTCGATTTAAAAAACAAATAAACTAAACCGTAAACCGAAACACCCAACACTTTTGTTTAGTTTCCCGAAGCGCCTAACTTTTACTTGTTCTGCAACAGTTCAATTTTTTGTTCGATTATACCGCACGCAATATTGGTCACATCGACTGCAAATTGTCTCATGGCTTGGATTACTTATGGAATTTATGATTAAACGAGCTGAGACTATAACAAGCACTGGGCTAGAGATACGGATTGCGATACCGATACCCAGTTGTCAGTTGAGGATAAACTGTTAAATGGTTTCGCGTCCCGCATTTTCTTTTCTTTTTTGGCTTAAGAAGCAAAAATCGATTTCGATGCAGAGGGGCAAGTGCTTGGAGTGGCGAGGGGCTGGCCAATTTGTGACTGTTTGTGTGAGTGTGCGTGTGTGTGTGCTGTACAACTTTCTAAGCCGAAAATTATGTGCAGCAAGCAACGAAAGAAACTTGGCGACTGCCACCAACAGCAGCTTTAGCTTTAGCTCCACCTCCAGCTTCAGTTTTAGCTGTTTGCTGAGGGGAGGAGTGTGAGTGTGTGTGTGTGTGGGGGGCGGGGGTAGGGTGTGTGTTTGCTCTAGTCGTGAGCTGGCCGAAAATTGCATTTCTATGCAAATGCCAAGCGAGCCGCAAACAGTCAATGACTTTGTCACGACTTTATAAGTAGTTGGCTACAAAGTAGCCAAAAAGATTTGGGACGGGTGTTAGACAGGGGGAGAGCTGCGGCAAGGGGGCTGTCGCAATTTGGTGACAGACGAGCAGAGCGCAGACAAAACTTGGCTGATGATCAACAGTTAGGCAAACTTGCCACCGTTAACTGTGGACCAGGTTCTACTCGTAAGGCACAAAGCCAATCACCATTAGTGTAATCGCCTTTGGTATTATGTATTATCGAGTCGCCGTCGCCGTCGCCGTTGTCGGTGCCTCTAAGCCGCTCAGCTCTGGCTGGAACGCATAAATTAAACGGGTCAAAGAGCGTGCGCCGTGGTAGGTTAACCCATTCCCCCTTCCCACTATTTCCTGAGCCATCTAGCTACCACTTGGCCCTTATGCTGACCACTTAAAAGGGCGTCAACTTCTGGTTCGCTCACAAATTGTCAGTTGTTTATTGGCCATGTTAATAATGTGTCCACAGAGATAAACATGTATTCGATGGAAGCATCGACTTCTGAATGCATCTTCTAAAGGCATTTTCAGAGGTGGCCTGTCAGTTTGTTTTATTTAAGCTATGAACTCTGCTTTAATTTTATAAATTTAACTAGACATGAATAAATAAATAAATTGAACAAACAAGAGCGTTCTAGTCATAAGGAACCGCTTAGGTGACACTCTGTATCTTGGTAAATATATATTTTTTATTATCTTCTCATCAAATGTTAGATGTACTTATTTTGTTTTTGCTACATGAGAGACCATATTGGCAAATTAAAAGTCCCTAGCCGATACATTCGCCCAGCTAAGAGTTACAAATGGGGAAATAGATATACAAGTATTTTTAACAAAAGAACTCAACTAGATATTTCATTACATTAAACTTATGTTCCAATTTTGCCATTTCCAGCTCTTGGACCGACTGTTGAGGACAAAGAACATAAGTATACACTTTAAGCCTCTTACTGGCTGTTACCAACATGTGCACAAATGAGAAACCTCTTTTTAACCCATTTCAAAAGGAAACAGGGTATATATAGACATACGCTTCTAGATTAGTTTTTAAGCGCATATTTAACACAGAAAATATATTAAGAATAAAACACAGAAACTTGGTTAAATAATCTATAACAAGTTGGACGCATCTATTAAAAAAAGAAACACTAACAGAAAAAAAAACGAATAAGATATATCTTTCAAATTATTTGCGCATTTTGTGGGCAATTTCAAGCAAAGCTTATGACTATCAATTGCTCATAGTATACTTCTAATAGATATTTTCATTTTTGAGTAATTCAATCATTTTATTGCATTTGAATTGCGGCGCCATTTTAAAAATATTCACTTCAGCACCGTCTGCCCCGTCCGACAATTGCAGTCGAAAGAAAAAAAATGGCAAACTTTTAAGTGTTTCCGAAATGGCGCGCAAATTTTACCAACTGCAGTTTTGTCATTGAAATTTTTTATGTTGAAAGTTTTTATTTTGGTCGTTACGCTTGTTTTGTGCTTCTCCCAATGGCTGTTGCTGTACTTATTTTGCCCACTAATATTTCATATTTTTTGTTGTGTGCATATTGTGCGCATTTTGTGTAAATGTGCGTTCGGAGCCAACTTTAAAGCTGGTCGAGTTTGGCCGTTTGGGGAAATACAAAAAGCTATAACAATGGCGAAAAGTGAAAACTTTGATTTAACAATTTATTATTTACATTGACCAAACATATCTGAACAAAACGACTGTTTGAACTAAATTATATTTAGGTTTTCAGTCTATTTCGATTACATGTATTTTTTAAACAATCCATTTCTAAAATTGCGAAGCGAGAGGGGGTATCATAGCGATATGACAGCAGTTAACTTGCTGCTCAAATCGGATGCGAGTCGATCAATAGTTTATATAGACAAACATACTCCAAGTTCTAGAATACGAAAATAATTCAGATAAGTTTTTGATTGGCGGTTTTCAAAATCAATAAAGGAAATGGTGTGGTTCTTAAATTAATTACAATTTCTGAACATTTTAAAGCTCTAGCAACCATATTTTCACATACCTCTTTCATAAAGAAATCTTGAAAAATGTTTAACCTTTAAAGCGTCCACTCCAAAACAGTTGGTTATAATGTGAAAAGGAAATAAACTACTGCCAAAATGTTATCTATTGAACTTAAACTGCCAGACAAAACCATATTCGGAATTGGTTCACCAATTGTTTGTTTATTTTATTTTTTATATCTGAAACAAAAGCTATAGCTTTACTTTGAGAAAGTATGCTTTATTGAAACTTTACTCTTTTTAAATTAAAGAAATTCTTGAAGTTCCAAATCCCAAATGTGTTGTTTAAAATATACAAATATGCGTATTTAATGCCAGTTTTTAACAAATTCAAAGATAAACGAATGGCTATATTCACTTCAAATTTATATTTGAACAAATATTAAGTAATTCGATTCAGCTTTCTCTATTTAAATTTTGCCCGGAGTATATTTATTTTTTGTTAGTCACATGGCTATGACTACTGTCATTAACAAGAGATAACGAATAGCGTATTCGAATTCTCCTGGTGCTATGTTATCGGCATGAGAACTGGCAGCACGTGGTCTATAATCTCGGTATAATCTCATTGCGACAATGTGACAAACACAGCGAGTGGATGGTCCATGAAAACTGTCACGGAGTACGTTACAGATTTTGGCCGATTGAGAGGGCAAAGCAGGCGATTGCAACAATTCTGGCATTCATTCATTATTTCCACGCCATATGCCCTGTCGAGGGTCCCAGCCGCAGATCGCAGCCGTGGCAAGCCTTGGGACCAAACACCGACCAAACAATTTGGTTTTTATATTTTGCAGGGTTAAAACTTTGCCCAATGGACGCGAACTGCACTCGACGTTTGACTTTTCAAACGGCCAAACAGACAAACAGGCAGACAGACAGCCAGGCGGGCGGGCGGGCGGGTGGTCGGTCAGGCAGCCTAACGGCGTTAAAACTTGGTGGATTCCAACCCCCAGACCCAGCTCCGATCCCAGCCACAACTACAAACCCAGTCGCAGCCTCCATTTAAACCCATCAAATTTACCACTTTGACACAATGAGGGCAGCTGCAAAAGAGCAGCAGCAGCAGCAGCAGCATCGGCAACATCACAGAAAATAGAGATGGCTGCGAACTGGCTGCGAACTGGTACTGCCAGCGGGTTTTTAACAATTGAATTTTTAATAGTTTCACAAAGTGCAATGTATACCTGTATACCCCATGCACACCCCGTTTCGCGTATCGATTGGCTTCACTATTTTTCGGAATTTTCTGCATTGATTTCTGTTGAATTTTATTTGGTTTTCAAATGGAGCTGTCGCTTAATTAAATATGCAAATAACTTCAATATGCATAGAATTTTCAGAAAATAGTGTAAATCCGAAATAAAAGTGATTAGTTTAGATGCCAAAGGTAATTTAAGGTTCATGTTTAGTGTGTATCGGACTTTTAACATGTGCTATGTTGATTGTAAATTTCGTTTTCAGTGAGTTACCTTTATGTAAGAATATTTTAAAAGCGAATTATTACTATTGTTTATGAAAATAAAATAAGAATGAAGTTTGAATTCGAAATACTGCTAGAGATAAAATCGAAACACATATTAAATGGATTTCTCTTTCACTCAATCTTAAATTAAAGTATTTATCCAATTCATAAAAATATTTACATATAGAACTTTAACAAACTAAATAGAATGTTCCGAAACTAAACACTCATCTACAATTAGTAGCTCATCCAGCACGAATAGCTTTTGCTGAAGCTCACGTCATTTATCCTTTAACCCACATGCCAATCTCATGTGCTCACAAAAAAAACATAACTTTGTTTTGGTTTAGCCACGCCCGCCGCCTCCTAAACCAACTCATACAAGGACCACAAAGTCGACATAGCTTAATGAAGTCGTTTTGTGTTTCACTTTAGCGGCAAAAGCAATAAATTCACTTTGTGCGCTGCGTCGCACCCGCAGCTCCCGCCGCCGCCTATGTCTCGCGCTGTGCAGTGCAATGCAGCGTTTTTTATACCCTTGTCTGCCCAGGAGTAATGCGAATGCCCGGAATGCAGCAGGAGGAGCAGCGCCCTGGTGCTGCGGGTCGCCAGCTGAATCGAAGTCGTCTGGTGGAAAGTGAAATTCCTGGAACACAGTAGCACACGCGCCCGGGCGAATATTTCATATCTTGGCGTCAAGGGAATAGGTGGTGTGTAGACTGAGTTTGAAGGGGGGCTGAGGAATAGGAACTTGGGAATGCTGACTGCTACTGACGATTGTTGTGCGTCTGATTTGCACGGAAGTCACTTGAATTATTGTTGTCATTTTTGCGCAAGCGATTCGCTTTTGAGTTTGAAAAGTACGAAAGCTTGGGCAGGGAAAATAGCTTTAATCTGAGCTTTAAGTAAAGCTATTTAATTTCTACAGGTTTTAAGTATTTTGGATTGCTTTAAAATATGTTTCGTGCAATTTTAAAATATTATTTTATATCTTTTAAGAAGTTGTATAGTCTACTTAAGGCAAGCATATCAGTTTTAAATTTATAAATATTCAGTTTCATTTTCAGTATTATCAGTAAGTCGATTTTAGCAACTCTAACAAGAGTACCAAGAGACCAACGCACAAAAAGAGTAAAAAACACGTAAATTTAATGCTATAACTGAAGATATTTAAGGTGTAGCAGTTCGCAGGCTGTATGCCAAACGGCATGGGACAGACGCCTTCAAACAAATCTGCCAAAATTATCCTGACAACTTTTTACATGTGTCTAAAGGAAGCAATCAATATTATTGTGACGAAGAGCTGGGCGGGCAAAGGGGCGCAGCTTTGATTTATAAGCTTTATTGAAGGCCATCAGCGGCTGCGTTGTCGTCGCCGCATGTGAGTCATTAAAGTTGATTGCACGAATGGAATGAGAGAGCAGCGTTTGCTTTAAGCTGCCGAAGATATAATACCCTACCAAACACAGCTTGATCGTAAGATAAGCTGCTGATATACAAACATTTCATTTTGATTTAAGGCCATAAAGAGACTTACAATTTCAAAGGTTTTAAAAAATTAACAAAAATAATTAAAAAGGGTAATAATCAATCTAATTCCTTATTATAAATAAAAAAAAAATAAAAAAAATTTAAAACAAAGAAAACAAGAATATTAAAAAGTATAATATTATAATGATATAGTTGTTAAATAAAGGTCATTATGAATTGGGAATTTTAAAGGAACGGGATAAATAACGTAAAATATAACCAGAATTATGTTGCCTGAATTTGTTAGCTGAAAGATCAAGTGTTCTTAACCTCAACAGATAACAAATAATTAAACAAGGTCTTACTCTAAAATTATCGATCAGTATTTTATACTTAAATAATGTACAAGTCTTGTCAACATTTGGGCTATATCAAAAATTTCTTAACCTAACAACAAAATTCGTATTACAAAAGCGTGCTCATAAGTCCCGAGTCAAATCAACCAACCTAAGAATTGTTGAGCCTCCATTGAAAACGCATCACACTTGGCTAAAGTATGTTAATTCTTGAAATATGAATTTTCTACTTATTCTCTTTTAATTTTTGTAGCACTAAAACTCCAAACCTAAGTTATAAGATTGTTTAAAAATATTTAGGAACGAACTGGGCTTGAAAGTTGAGAGGAATATTAGGCGTTTCTCATCTGAATGTAGTTGGCATGAAACAATGATGGATAGATAAACTGACAGTTGAACATATTATTTGAAGATCACGAATATATATTTACTATATAAGTTTTTCAATATGTGGCAAATATTATAGCATACACAGAATACCTTTTGTTAGAGTATGAAAAAGCCTGCAGGCTGTCGCTAAAAAGACGTCTTTTCTGAAGGTGTCAACTTGACGACAATTTACGCAAAAGCCAAACAAGTGAGTAACAAATTCATGGCATTTAGTGACAAAGTTTTTGCAAAATTTTCTTTTTCTTATGTTTATATTATATATACATATGACTTGAGCTGATCAGCCTTTGTTTGTCTGCAAGAGCGAAAAAAAAAGAATGCAGACTTAAAAAGCATATTAAATTGAAATGAGCACACACTCCACAAGACAGCAGACATCAGGCTGCCCCCTACATCAGCCTTAACATCATCATCATCAGCCAGATGAACATCATCATCAGCGTTTGCTGTCAGTTGCATTTACAAAAATTATGAACATTTTCTTTTAAAATGCCGTTGACACTTTTACTGAAATGCAAAATTTTGCCTGCGGCAGCGTCTGATATGCAGATATACAGACAGACAGAGATATAAAGAAAAAGAGACAGAGCGAGAGAGAAAGAGAGAGTGTATAAAAAAAGTGACACATGCACAGGCATAAATTTTCACACCTTTGCGTGAGTGCAGCGGATATGTGTGTGTCTGTGGGAGTGTGTGTATGGGCAGTCAGTTGAGCGGCAGCTTGGACAGTTGGTTCATCAGTTGACTTGGCAAATGTGTGTAATGTATTTTCTGGATATATCCCAGTTTAGATTCATATGCCAGGCTCAAGGCTGATAGCTGGACTGCATTTGTCAGAGTCTAACGTTTAAGTATACGTAAAACTATTTTGGTTTTTTTTAATTTTATTTGGTTGAAAAGGGTAAGTACGCTCCTCTAGGTTGCCACATAAATATTAATATTAATTCCCAATGTAATTTTTTCATTAATTAGCTCTACCATATTATGCATTTATTTTTTTGTTTGCCACATGAAGGCATATATTAGGGCCATAAATGCTCTTGTTTACATTTGTCTTAAAACACTTTAAAGAAATTTTTTCATTTCAATTTGCACATTTGCTCTAGTTAATTAACTTAAATTTTTCTTAGACTAGTAGTTGGCTTTTGGAAATAAATATTTAATAATTTATTCTGTCAACGCACGCAAATAAAAAAATCTAGCAAATTGCATTATAAATTCATGACCTTAAATAACACGAAGGACATGTGACAAGCTGGCAGATGGAGCTCAATGAACTCTCTGGCTTTATCTCTAATTGTTTTACTATCAGAGCTTAGAGGCAATTAGCGTTGTGTCTTCAACTCAGTTGTTGAAGTTGCAATTTTTGGATGCTGGCCAAATGGCTGCATGGCTGAAGGATGGCTTAAAAGCATCAGTTTATATGGGCTAATGGCCAATTATTGTGGTTTAACTGAAGTTTCAGTCAACTAGTTGCGGCCATATACATACAAATAAAGTGGATTTTACCCGAAACAAGTTTGAGTGGTTGTCAGACAAAGTACGGCATGACATATAAGGACGTGTGTATCCTTTAAAAAAGCGAATAAATAGAGTAAAGAGGTTTTGTATTTGCTTGGCGAATACATCTTATTGCGGCAGATAAAAAAGCGATTCTCGCACTAATCAGATGTATCACCAATTTATTTCTTATGGCATACTAAAACGTTACGTCAGGCAAATTAAAATAGGTATCACCTGTGTCATAAGAAATGGACACAATCTAGTATACATACTGCAAATCTCTATATATAAAACAGTTTGCCCTGACTGACAGATATTCCACTCGCATGTCTGGAAAAATCGCGTAAAACGTTTGTATAAAACTTTTTTGTTTACCATCCGATCCGCCTAAAACTCATTATAATAAAAAACCTAAAGCTTGCAATTCTTTCACTCGCATTTAATTTTAATGTGCTCTCTCTTCAGTTAATATAAGAAGCTTAATTATTCAGACCACGTGAGGGAATGTGTAACTCAGTAGAAAGAAGCTTCAATTTAAACAATATTTTATTAAACCATTTAAGTATTTAAGTGTTCACTTACTTTTTTAAGTTCAAGAAGATTGACATTTAAGGTAAAATTCTGATTATTTTTACCAAAATCATTCGACAAAACAAGCTTACGTTAAATTTTAAGCATTATATAGCACTATGTGATTAAAAGGATTTGGTTGGGTAAAGTTCATGGTTTAACTTATCAGCTCTTAGATTTTTCTGAAATTAACTAGCATTAGATATATGTGTATGCCCAGCTCGACCCAAGTTGATTGATTCACAGGATATGTTTTGCTAATCTCCTGGCAGTCAGGCATAAATATTCGTATAATTTGGACGTATGTTCAACTGGCCGGAAATGTCTTGGCTGTCGCTGCCAGGTAATTGATAATTTCTTTTGTTATTAACATATTGCCAGAAGCATGCGAGTTCCTTTTTTGCTCACAACTAAGTAGCTTATTTCACGCCTAAAAGGCCGACAGCAAACGAGTACATTGAGCAGTCAAGGCACGTACGCAGCAGCCAAGCAAACGAGACGAAGAAACCAAGCAAAAATAATCGACTGCTGGTTTCAGCTTCTTTTTTTTCGTTTTTCTATTTATTTTTTGTTATATATATACATTTTTTTGTCATGCGAAGGTCGCTGCTCCTGTCATTTTATGTGATGCAGTGTAAACAAGAATTTTATAAGCCGCGGATGGGCTTGGTTACGCTATAAGCAGGCAGAGGACTATTCGGGGCTCTGTGTCCTGGTCGCATCATTATGTTAGCACAAAGGACTCGAAACTAAATTGCACTTTAAGCAGCCATTTAACATGAAGCATATGCAGCATATGTGAAATGTCGCCAGCACTATGTGCTAATTATTTATTTATGTGACTTGAAATACCCTCACAAGCACACACACACTCTCAAACACACACACACACCCACATACACACACGACGCCATAAAATGCATTGCATACTTTGCGGCGACCCAGCGACAAAATATCTCAAGTACATGAGCATTTCTCGTCGGTTCGTTGGCAGTTGCTAGCTTTCAGTTTTGGGGTTTTTACTTTGAATTTTTAACTAAATTGAATTTTTACCTGCACTGACAGCCATCGATCTGCATCTGGTCACCGGCTGCTCTGGTGTCCCAGCTTAAGGACAGACTCAATCAGTTTCCAATTGACCGTGTAATATGGCTCTTTTCCAGCACTTTGCCCTGCTCAATCCTTCAGGCTCAAGTTTTGCGGCATTTACGTGAGCCATTTATGTCAAAATAGCTGCACAACTATCTGAAGTGGCTAAAAGAAGTTGGAGTAGCTGTTAGTAATTGGTATAGATAGTTTAACCTATAGTATAACTTGACTTAAACCTTTAAAACGTTTGTTATAATTTAATTTAATTATTGTAAATTATGCCTATTACCGTACATATTTATTTGTAACAATAAAGTGGATAATGAATTAGGAATATTCATAGTAAATCTGAGTAATAGTTTTATTTTGTCCCGGGAATTCAAAAATATTTTATAATAATATGATAAATAATTAATATTAAGATGAACTATAAATTTTTTATTATTTATTTTGCATGTATGTATTTATATGTTATATGTATATATTTTTGTTATACATATATTTGTATATCAATAATTTTAAAATTTGGTAAAATTAAAAAATATAGGAATTACTTTAACCAAGAAAACAGTACAAGCGACATCTATTTAGTATTTAAATTTGTTACAGGTAAACAATGGGCTTTAACTTAATGTAAAAAGCCTAAATTTAATAGTTAAAATGATTGTTAAGATAATTTATATTTTTTATATGCTTGTACAGTTTGCCAGGCGAATTTCTTACCTCAGAACTTGAAAATTCGGCCTTTTGGGCCGTTTTTAATATGTTAAATTTAAGCAGCTTAATTGGCGTAAGGTATGTTAAGTAAAGTTTTTTAATGGCCCCAAATCCCTCAGTTTTAATAAGCGACAATTTTAACTGAGCCGCAGAGCCAAGTGATATAATCGAAATTCTCGCCGAAATGTGGCCCAAGCAAATGAGACAAGGACATTTGCCGCTGAAGTGATGCGAATGCACATGTGAATATAAGTAAGAGTAGCAGTATATACCATATGTGTGAGTATGAGTATGTGAGAGCTCTCAAATGAATCGTGTGCCAGTTGTCGAATGGATGCATGGTGGAGCGGCTCATCGATGAGTTGTGGAAAAACACACAACGGATGTATGGCGACTTAATGCCGTAACAGCTGGCACTGAAGTGAAGCAGCAACCTTTCAGGACGACGACTCAATCATGCAATTAACATTGACGTTAATTTGCCGACCGCTCAGCAACATCTTCTGGCAACGGCCACATGGCGTATACTTCATTTGCCAAGCGTAAAGTAAGTACATTAAAAATGCTCTACCCGAAAATATTTTTCTCGCCAGCCATGTGCAAAATATCGCTGCTGATTTCCCCGCAGGCCAACGGCGAGTAATTAATGCGGCTGTCACACATATGAATATGATTATGCCATATAAATGGCAATGCCATCAGCCATTGAAATCGGAATCGATGAGCATACTATAACTGACGGCCATAGACACACGACAATCTGGCGAATACATTTCCAGCAAGTAATTGAAAATCGTCAAGGGAAATTGAAAAGAACGTGTACAGAAATTGAATGGCAGAAAATGTGAATACCTATGTGTACATGTGTATGTTATGATGAAGTGATCTTTTGTTATGGGCATATGTAAATGTAAATGGCAATAAAAATCATTCGGCTTACGATCCAAATGAATGCCTTGCCCTTAAGTTTGGCGTATATACGCGTATATAATTGAATTATTAGATATAACTTAAGTTCATGTTTTACAAGCAGAGTTAGTCAAATTTTTGTTTATATTCATATTCCTTATACCTGAATGTAATTATAAAATAAATTAATTGACGCACTTTAAGCGCAAATCTTGATAAAATTTTTATGCATTTTTCAAAGCAAATGTAGTTTCATTTTGAATACCATACAGAGATTACTTAAAATAAAATTTGACTACTATTGCGCGCATAAAAAACCAAAGAATATCTGACAAATCTCTGACAGTATTTGCCGGTGGTTTTTCCTCTTTTTTGTCCCCTTACATTTACATATGTGTGCGTGTGTGTGGCGCGTTTTTGGTTTGTTAGCTGCAAAGTCAATTAGTGTAATTAATTTGACTTCACGCGACCCTTGCACAGGGCCCATTTATCAGCAAATGCAAAAATGCAAAAAAAGCGGGCACCAAAAAAACTGCAATCCTTTACACACACATCTTTTTTATTTTGGCTGTGGGAGTGGTACGAACTTCAAAAGCCACAAAAATGTTGGCACTCCTCCACTGATTGCACAGTCGTCTAGTATTTTTTTGTGCACATTTTTTTATTCCAGCCTGTGATTTTCAATCGAATGTGCTGCAAATGCCAAAGTTGGCAATTTAAATCACACACATTGCGCATACGCCCCGCGTGCCCCGCATGCGAATGTGTGTCTGCACTTTAAGATGCTGACATTTTGCAGCACTTCAGTTGATTTACCGGCTCTTCAGTTGTCACTACTTTGAGCCACTGTCAGCCCAAGCTCCAATAAGTGGATTAGCTTTTAAGTTGAATGGCTTATGGACGAGTTAAAAGGGACTGAGTGGGAAGTGGGGTGGCGCGGCCGGATTGGGTTTTGGTTAGAACATTCAACACACCGCATGCGGTAAAATAAGCCAGCGTCGAGCCCGCCAACGGCAACGGCAACGGCAACGGCAACGACACGCATTAAGCGGCAGCTAACAGAACTTGTCCACGGGTGGTGCGGGCGGGGCAGGGAATGTTGCCGGATTCGTATTCGCACTTGTTAAGCCCCGTTAAGCGTCAAATGTGTCGCGGCTAATGTGTGTTTTATTGGATTTATTGTTTCACGCCAACTTAGCATCTAAAGTCGAAAGCAAAACAGCCGCCATCTACTCCAAAAGTTTCAGACTTTCTCTCTGCAAAGCACACTTTTTGCCATAGTTTTTAATTTGCTTATTAAGCGTAGAAAGAGACAGGCAGAGCATGTAAGAGAATGGGAGAGAAGACCAGCCAGCCAGACTGTGCCAGAAGTTGTGTCCGTCTGTTGTTAAATTACTTCCCGTTTCCTGGGTCTTACGTATTGTTTGTCTGATGATTTGCTCAATAAATTATGCAAATTTTAAGTTAAAGTCCGCTTGATTTGATGCTTTGCTGTGCGTAAATGTTTCGAAGAGGGCGTTGAAGATGACAGCTGAAAGACGTCGAGACCCCAAGTTGAAGTCTGTCCCATTCAAAGCAATTAAAGTAAAAATGCACAATTGGTGATCGCTTAATAAGGAAATTCAATTTTAGTTATTCAAGTTGTGCTAGCTTTGCATATGGACTTTTGAACTTTGGTTAAAAGAGTTCATAAACAGGAAACAGTTTCTGCTTATTGTTGAAAAGATAAAAGACCCTTGCAGAAATGCTTATTCACAAAACTGATTAAAATTTAAGACGTAGAAAGACACTCAAACACTAAATAAAGTTAAGTTGCTTATCAGAATCTTACAGACATTTTACTTTGTACGACTAAAAAAGCAATATCATAGCTATATTTTAAAATGTTTCCATACTACTTATACCTTACACATAGTATATAAAATGTATATTCTTATATTAAAAATGATAAGTATATTATCACTTTAAATAATACATTTCTTAATACAAAAATTGAAGTACACATTGAAAAAGTAAACTAGGATTCATATATTAAGTGCCAGATCAACATTTTTTTTCATTATTTGCGTTAAAATTTAACTTGGTTTCGACTGCAATTTCTTATCTTCTTCTTGCTTGTCATCTATACCTTCTATTCCAATTCAAAATCATTCTTGCCTTAAATTTGAAACTTAATTTTACTGTCACACAAAGAGAATCCTATTTCATATGCAGCCCCCATTTCAATATGCCAAAACCATCGATGAGCTCAGTTCCTTTGTACTTGGCATTTCATTATGCAGTTCTACAGTCTAATTGCAACGGAGAGGAAAACCAAATTGGCACAAACATAAATACTTAATGCGCAAAGAAAACCCAACAAAACCCTTCTCCTGACTCTCCTCTCCGCTCAGCTCCACTCAGCACAACTGGGATTCAGCTTCTAGTTGAATGCCTGCCAAAGACGAGGCAAAAACCCAACAAAAATTAAGCATCTTAAAAATTTCATAATTTGTCTTGTCATTAAGCGTAACTGGGGCTGAGCTGGATGTTCCGAATTTGTAAAAAGGACTGTGAGGCAACTGGCAACTGGCAACGGGAAACAGGCAACTGCAAGCCGCATGCTGCATGCGGCACAGAGACAATTTCTGTCACTCGTAAATTCTCATGGCGGCAACGAGCCGCCGTCGCATCCTTATTCCTTGATATGTTGCCAAGTGGCAGTCATTGGCTTCGGAGTTGGCTTTTGGATTTAGCTTAACAATTCGCAGATTTACTGCGAATAACCGAACACACAGAAAACCGCGTCACACAATTTATGCATGTCGGAGATTTGAACTTTTTTCCCGGTCTCGCTGGCGCCATCAAATGACACGAATGACGCAATTTCTCAGAGTTGCAATCGACAGGATAAATTAAAAAGCATTATTTGAATTTTTCTAAAAAGTAGTCCAGTGAGTGTTGACAAGAGAACAAAAATTGTATGATACTGGTTCAACGTGAAATGAATGTAGCAATTTTTAAAGTTCGAATCAGCGATAGATTAGAGAAGTTTAATTTTTTTAATGCTGGCATTGGCGACATTCTCATTTTTTAACTATTTAATTAGCTGGCGCGAGGTTTAATTTATTAAAATCATAAATGTTAAATAATATTAGTTTTTAAAAGTATTGTATTTAACGATATGGTAAGTGCTTGCTTGGGCTAAGCGTCGGAACATTCCTCTGATCGAGGAACCGTAAAGGTAAAAGACAAAATATTTATTTTTAAACATAAGCACTTAAATATGGCGCTCTGGTCACGTGGATATATATGGCTTGGCTTACACAAATCATAATATAAAAAAATTTTTAATTAAACCTGTAAAAGTCTGGCGTGCAAGTTGAACTGGATCCAAAATCAAAATGATCTTTAAGAAATTTATTACAACTGATATATGCAAGATTGGAAATTGCGGTTACTTTACTTTTTCATCTGCAACTACTTAATATATTAAAAATGCCTAAACAGACTTCGTCCCCGACCAAGGTATGCAAACTTAAGTAAATATATAATACCAAGAGCATATTTGCTCCCTCAAAAATGTTGTGTTCCTTTCCATGCAGTGTTATTACACACCTGGCCGTAAACTAATATAATTATAAAATGCAAAAGGAAAGCATAGTTAATAAATGAAATTTAGCTTGAAAATCAGATTGATTAATATACCCTAGCTCATGAGCAGTGCTTATTGATTGACCCAACTGGGCAGGCCAGAGACCAGTCGACCGCTGTGTTGATTTATGCGCTATGTTCTCGAAATAATTTAGTAGGCAAGGCCGGAGGGCGAAATGAGTGCTTTCATCATGTTTTAAATGCGCCCGATGAACTGGGCTGAACATTTTCCGACAAGCGCTTAAATTATGCAAGTTAATTTGCAGCTGGCTGGAAAATGATGACAAGAAATTCCCGCACACAGTCCAGCGACACGGAGGGGGCTGGCCAAAGCAGGCCCTGCCCGGCTTGTGGCCAACAAGAGTTATTTCCCGCAGACCGGAAGTGAAGTCGACATAAATTGCGGCTAGAACTGACGCCTGCCGCCTCGCACCCGCCGCTAACCTCGCCCCTGGGAGCAGCTCAGCTGCTTTGGCAGCTGAACCCTGGTTTATTTAATGCAAACAGCAGCCTTCTAAGCGGGGTGGCGGAAATGGCGGAACAACTTGAAGGCGGCCCCTCTAGCTCTTGGCTGTTGGCAGTTGGCTGGTGGAAAAGCTCGCCTGCATTTTCCAGCAGAAATTCAGATTGTTTGCTGTCGACAACTCAGCCTCGTGTTTGTTTTTTCTAACTACGCGTCAATGCGCATTCGAAGAGGGGCTGTTCAGGGGTAGGTTGTTAGAGCCAACGATGTCGTTATGGCCTCAATAGATTAACGCATTTATTTATAAGCAACAGTGAGTGTCAAGTATATGTAGACGAGTGGCGGCAACAGCTAAGCTTGAGAGAGAATCATGAGATTTGAGATTTACATACACTTCAGCTTCAAATCCACTTGAATATTTATTTTATTATCACAATTTGACTTTAAGCGTGATACAGTATAAGGTAAAACGAAAACTATGTAAGCTGATTTTGAAAGCTGATCTTGAACTGAACCGGCATGAACGAAAAACTCAAATTTTATTTTACTAAACAATCTAACCTTCGGTAGACATTTTTAAAAAATTAAAAATGTAATTGTTTTATTTAAAATTGGAAAAGTGAAAACTAAAAGCTATGTTTATTTATGTGGAGCCTGCTCCCCGAAACACGTACCATAAACCATGTTTTATTTTTATTTTCTATAATTGTTTTTAAAAAAATATATTTTAACAAAAATTGTAAAGAAGTGAAATGTGTTTTATATTTTTAAGTTAGACAACTTTGAATTTTTAGAGGCCAATAAATATCAAGTAAAATCAAACTTTATTTTATTTAATTTTATTAAATTCATTTGCATAGTCCCAAAACTGTTAGTTATTATATATACATGCATATTGTTATTGTCATAAGGGAAAATAATAAATATATTAACTATTCCCAAAACAGAATATACATTTTTAACTGTACCAACCTTGAATCTACTTTAACCCAATTTTCAATGAATTTAAATTTGTGGACATTATATTATCCTTAAGCCATTAGACGCATAGTTTAACAAAACACCCTTCTAAAATCATGCTGGCTAACACATATGCCCACATTTTGACAGCTCCCACAACAAACAAAACCACCAAAGTCAAATGCACAGAAATCGATGGCCAGCTGAAAGCGCTCCAGGCGATCCTTGAGCTAGGGCTTGGCAGCTGCGGTCGAGCTGCCGTCAATCTCAGATCATAACCATTGTTTTAATATATAAGCAAGATATCTAGCTGGAAGCTATCCCAGTCTCAGCCAGTATTTGCGCTTGACCTCGCCTATTTTTTAACAACGATATTAGTTCAAGGTTCGGTACACTTATTAAAAAAAATATTGGTTTTCCGAGCAGCTTTCACTCTAGTCTTAAGTTTTAAATTTCTGATATTTACTTTTGTGAATGAACAGACTACAAAAACTTGAAAGGAAAATAGCGAAAATTGTAAACAGATACCGCAGCCAAGAATTTATGCCATGTGCAGCCTTGAATAAAGTTTTTATTCTCACATATGTTTTTGATAATGAAATTACCAACTTCAGAGATGCTTGAGTTGTTTTCGCTTTCTCGGCCGGGTGCCCCCATGCGGATGCTCATGCCACGCCCACAATCAAAACAAACAGTCAGAACTTGTTGTCATGTTTTGTTATTTGTCTGTGGTCGTTTTCATTTCATTTACAGTTACAGTTGAAGTGGCAACAACAGAGACCGACCGACACCAAAAGCCGAGCAGAACGAGGCCTGCATGAGAGCTGCTTGATTTCCCCAGGTGCCAAATGGGTGACCACCCACTCATACCAGACCAAACCAGCCCACCCACCGCCCACCGCCCACTGCCCGAACCGCCCACATGAGCCCGCATTTTGTATTTTCATATTTTTGCCTGACCATTTGCCACAGTCTTCCGGGCCTTGACAAGTGGTAGCAGGTGAGAGGTGGCGGGAGCTGTGAATGTGAGGGAGAAGGGAGCAGCTAGGCTTCGGATAGTCCAAGTTGGGTTTTTGTGTTTTCATAAAATGCATGCGGCTGATTTGGATGGGTCTTGGGCTTATTTGTGGTTGCACAGATGCACAGATACACAGATACAGATACAACTACAGCTACAGTTGCATTTGCACATGCAGCTGTATTAGTGTGTGTGCCGGCTTGTGTTTTTGATATACTTGCCGCCTGTTGTTGCTTTGGCCTAAGTTGCACTGGCAACCTGCAATTTCTTGTTACCACAATCGAGATTTGTTTATGGCATGAACACTTTATGAATAATTTTAAGCCGGATCCACACGCACAGAAACAAACAAACAAACACACACATACAATACAGAGCATGCCAATAGTGTCCCAAATATTATGAATATATGTATGCGCAAAATAATCTTTGAGTTGGAAGTAAATGTACAATGTGGCAGTTTTTTCAAATTTTTTAGAATATAGAACTAGAAACACCAAATTTGGTGTTAACCAATATCATTTTTTAAATATTACTGGGAATTTTGCAAAATTGGCGCATATGCATATTAAGAAAATTTTATGGCTAGTCACCTTCACCAAAGATACCAATAGAAATAATATTAAATTAAATTACATAAACAAAATTGGACGCAGAATTTTAAGTCAGTTTTCACGTTTTTTAGACTGGATAAATTATCTTTTGTCTGCCCTTTCAACCTTTTCGACATTGATGTTCCACTTAATGCAGGAAATTGTGAAGACTACAGTCTGTTAATATACATATATATATAACCGCATCCCTTCGTCGCTCAAGTCTGCATTGCCGTATACCTGTTTCTCACTGCAGTCGCCACGTTTTAATTTTGTAATTAAATTGCTTGCCAGGCAGACTACACATACCAACATTTTTGGAGCTTTCATAGACTTTGTGGTAAATTTACTATGTAATTTCCGCCGATGGCAGAAGAGCACACACCCCCAACCCACCCAAAAGCAAGGGTATAAAAAAAGGGAACGAAGGAGCGACTTATTTGCGCAAGGGCCACACACTTGAATTTTAATAGAAAACGCGGTGGCCAAAAATGTGGCTCATTATGTCATAACTCACGACTGCTGCAGGTTGCAGGTTGCAGGTTGCCGGTTGCAGGCAAGACTTGCAAAAATAATCAACCAAAAGGGCCAACAGAAATACCTACCTATATATGCCCAAATATATACATATATAAACTATAAAATCTGGCAAGCAGCATGGAACGCTCTCAACAAGTTACAAATCTCACGGCTACGTGCCCAAAAGTCTCCGACTTTGGACCCCGGACTCCGGGCCATCTCATTGTTATGTTTGTCGCGTAGATCTGATCAATGACCTACGTGCCGCTGGCAGCGGTTGGGGCTATTGAGCTGTGCCATTAGGTTTCAATAGGGTAGCTACCCGGGCGGAAATTGTGGCAAATTGATTGAACTAAATGGCAAATATCAGTCGCCAAATTGGCTGTGACAATGAGCCTGGTCCTCTCTAGCTCTCATTGTCTCTCTCTCTCTCTCTCTCTCAGTTTTTCTCGCTCAACATTCAACTCGCCTGGCTAACAAGCTGGTAGCAAACGCACTTGCAGCTAGACATGTTCTCTATATGTCAGTCTCAAGTGCCGCAGCCAGACGACAACATACGACGCAGCCACTCGAATAATTCCACCTTTATATTTGTTGTTGTTGTTGTTGTTGCTTCTGTTGCTGCAGGTCTGGGTGTAAAAACGACACAGCCAGAAATGTCAGCATCTCTTCAATATGCATAAAGAAATGCGCGAGTAGAACGTTTGCAGTTGGGCATTCTTGACCAAACGATACTCTGTTCATAGTATGAGGGCAAAATATTGGAAAAAGAGAAAGGGAGGTAGAACGTAAGCGAATAACCATTTACTGAAATGTTGGATATTTTGCAGACTTGCGAAAAATATATAGTTCTAATTTTTCAAAAATTTCAAGAAGCGTTTCTTATCTTTCACTGAACCCAAAGTTTAATGAATTAATGCATTTTTTTTTGAACGGACTTCAACATCCTCGACCCAGGCGTAAATGATTTTGTCAACCTTGCTGTTTCGCTTTGTCGGATTTTTCAAATTATTATTATACATCGTTTGTTGAACATTTAAAAGCTCTAATTATTTAACAAATCCATGTATACAAAGACAACCTGCTTTAAAGAAGGCAATCCGAGCAAATTACCAGCCACAGTGAAAATCCTAATATACCATAAAATTGTTTTGTCTTTGATTTCCAGACATCTAAGAGAAGATTCTATATCCTATCTTCTTGTGGATGATATATGTGTTTTTCAACTTATTGGTAAATATTTAACAATCGAACTAAAATTCGCATCAATCACTCATAAACAAAAGGAAAATATAAATTAGCTGACATAAAGATAACTAAAGTAGGAAAATACAAAAAACTTATAATTTGTGGTAACTAGCTTTCATATTAGCTGACAGAGGGGCATTGAAAAAAACCAATATATGCCGCGGTACCTTTAAGAAACAGGGTATTTAACTTGGGGGCGGAAACTGCAGGCGACAGCTATTGCAGAGCCACGTCAATGGCAGCCAAAAACGAGGCGCATAAATGTAGTGAAATGAAGCCCAATGGAACTGAAGAGCTTTTCGATGAATATAGCGAGGGAGCGAAGGAAACGTGATAAGTCAAAGTAAGGCGAACGAAGATTGATTCGAGTTGTGGACAGCTTTGTCCAGATTTGAATGCATTTTTCCCCATTTTCCTTGGGCCAATTAATCAAAGTGCAAAATATACTCGTGTTCTGGTATTGATTAATTGAGTCTAGTGCCAAATGCAATTAGTCCTTAATAAATTAGTTAAGAAAAGTTAAGCACAGCTAAAAGTCGAAGCAAGCTCTAAAGCCAAGATTTCCGATAATGAGATGCCTTTTTTTGTTTCTTTGCTTTTGTCCAGCTTCAAGTTGCGGTTGAATGAATATTCAATAAAACCCAACAACAAAGCATAGTCAAAGGATTATTACGAAGAAAAAAAAGGCAGCTACAAAGGATGCTGAATTAAATTATCAAGTACCTTTATAACAGGCGCCACTTTATCGTACTTAGTTTGTTAATGGGTATTTAGAGTTTTAATAATAAATTAATAAACTATCGAAGAATAAAAAAATATACATATTAATATAATCATTAAATAAAAATATATTGATATTAAATTAAAAATCTTGACGTAAACTAAACTGCAGAATAATATTGCAAGTGTGTAGCCAGGAATTATAAAGATAAATTCCATAATTATCCGCTTATATATAATAACAGCAAGCATATCTAAACTATATTAATCATAGCATTTCTTGACAAATGAAAATGATAAAAATTATTATTTTTTAAGTGTAGCCTAATAGCAGAAATATTATAGGGTTTCTTATGTAAGTATCGACGATAAGGAAAAGTTGATTATAATATTGCCTTAAGTCTTAAGTTCGAATTATTGATTAATTTTCCCAGAAATAAATTCCTAACAAATCAAGCAAAAGCCATCCTTTATTAATTTACATGCAGTCAAGAACCCAAATGCTTTACCCGATAAGTGAGTTGACGTCAGGTCATGACAAGTCAATCAATTTCCCGATTCTATCAATGGGTCAGTTGTTCCTGTTGGTGTTCAGAGGTTAAGCCCATGCGTTACCTTGTTTCTTTGCCATAACTCAGCTCTGGCACGTTGTCCAACACTGACCCCTGCTCCACATATTGAGATGCCTAGAATTGACTTGACTGGCGTCAAAACTCTTTTTGTTTAGCGCTTGCTTTTTGGCTTGTCAAGTGCTTCGCTTTGATTCTGTTTGGGTTCGGCTGGGTTCGCTTGGCTTGGCTTGGGTTTTTGTGCTTCTTTGGGCCTGCCTCAAGTGGATTTATTGTTTCGACTGGCAAATACAAATAGCGTATAGCTCGCTCTGCCAGTTTCACGAGCCGCATCAGCTCAGTCCTTTTTGCACAGGCTGTCATGTACAATCTTCGCCGCCTGTTAACAATAGTCGTCAATGTTGCCGGATTGCTAGAGGGTTGCGAGGTGATGCTGTGGCTGTTGCACCACACTTCATCACTTCAATTTCGATGGGCCGACATATTTGTTATTGTTGCCGTTAATGTTCTGCTGACATGGGCACATACATACATGAATACATGGCCCAATGCTGTGGCTAGAAAACTCAAACTGTGCCAGTTTTTGTCCCAGCCTGTGGCCACAATTTCATCCCGGGGCTATTGACATAACTTGTAGCATGCCAAAGGACATTGTTTGGCAAATGCTTTTGTCTTTAAGTTGGTCGCCTGTTGGTTTCCTTTTCCCTTTGTTTCTCCCCTCCCCATCTATTTACTCGATCCCTGACTTGCAAACTTTTGAATATGACACTTTGAGGCGTTTGTTGAACAAGATACATATGAATAAATATTCCTATCATAGTTGACTATTCGAAATGCTTATTTAAAGTGCACCAATCGTCGGCTGTCATTTGCATTCCGAACTCAGTGGGATGAAGGCATTGAAAGTGGATTGGGAAAAACATATAGGATGACCTGATTTATTTATCCTTTAAGGTTTTACCAATATATATAATTAAGAATAATAAATAAAAAATTAAAAAAATTCAAATTAGTGGAACATTACTCAGAATAGTTACAAATGGTAAGATAATAAGAAATATTATATAACTATGAAAATTATATTAAACATATGCATATTTCACTGTTCCGATATTTCTTTAAATTGACATTTTGGCATATATGTATGTATACCTCATACAATAGATCTAGATCTTGGTATATCCATTCCCTTAAATGTATTTAAGCTGTTTAATTGAATAACTGAAGAACTTCTATATATTATACAAAGTTTGTTTAAGACACCAGAACAATCTATTTATAAGAATTCTTTTTACAAAATACAATAAAATCTCAAGCACTTGCGAGACACCTGTGCACCTTAACTATATACGGCTTTCACCAGCTTACACAAAATATAATTAAAGTCTTATCTAAATATATTTATAAACTTGAAATCATGTCCGATTTGTTAGCTAATTGCCAAGATACCGCAGGGGCCGTAGTTTGGGGTAGCCAAAAAGTGAAAGCGAAACTTCTTTGCCTAATTGGATGACAGAACGAAACGGCGTGTCAGAAATGCGCAACGGGCATGCGAAGGCCATTGGAAAATCGCGTGACGCTTTTCCGCCAACCGGGAAGGGGAGCAAATGCTGCCACATGGATTTTATGGCACTTTGAGTACTAACCAAATGACCCAGACGTTGGCCGGCAAAACACTTTGGTCGACCAACACACGTTTATCCAACCCACTGTGCGACCGTTCCATCAAGTTTTTAAGTGCTCCATAAAAAAAATAAAAATAAAACAGAAACAAAAACAATAAGGTGGAAGAAAATGTTCCGACAACGTTGACAACTTCTACAGGCGTTTTGTGCGTCGTTCGCTGCTCGACTTGTTATGTAATTAAGCATTTTTTTAGTGGTTTATAATGAGCATTTGATCACGGGCCGAGCAGGCGCCGCATAATCAATGCACCTTATCACCGCCTTTTTATGACTGGCCAACAAAATCTCGAGTGTGGCAGCAAAGTGCTTCTTTTCTCCCTGTGTTGAGTGTGACTTTTATGACTGGGAAATACTCGGGATTGTTTGTGGCAAACGTAACCAAGTTATGGGATGAATGGACAACTCGCATTGCATCAATTTATATACCCTGTACACATAAAACTCGGTAATGTGAAGCATCAAAATTTAGAGAACATTATGTGCGCAAGCACGCAATGAAAAACATTTCTTATAAATATCTTAGCACTTAGTTGTTAATTATCCCATTTTTTCGTCGATGTAAACCTATCGAGCCCAGAAAGTTTCCTGAAAGGCTCATTATATATATTATATATAAAACTTTTTATTCCTCTCTTTCATATAACGTATGTTTATATAGTAAACAATTTATAGACTCTTACTTAAAATAAATGTTCCCACAGTTTTATTAAATATTTTACTCATACGGTGTATTAGTCGAATACGGCGCATTTATTCAGAAAATACCCTTACTATAAATAAAATGGGTCAGCTGCTAAGACATCAGAACAAACACTATTCGGCCCCTAAGATATTCTATCTGACGATACCTCTAAAATATACACACATATTTTGATATTCGCTTTTAAGGTAAGCTTCTGAGAGAATGATAATATACGTTATATCTCTAACCAATAGAAACCATCTTCTCTTCTCGCATTCCTAAATATTTTTTGACTCTTTTAGATATTTTCATATGTTCAACTTGGAATTTATTATGAATTTATTTATAAAATGTAACGCAATTTGTTAATATAATTCTTGAACTTTTTATGGTTTTCAACACCGATAAAAAATAAACTAAAACTTTACTCAGCAGCAACTTGAAGCGAACTTTAAAAACAATTTCCATAAAGCTGATGTTTTTCAAAACCCTAAAACAAAATGAAGCAAAAATATTTATGGCCAATAAATACATAGTTGCGTTTTACAACTTTATTATGGACTACACGAACAACAGACAGCAAAAAAAAAAAAAAAGAAAAAATAAACAGAATAATAATAATGTAAAATAAAATAAAAATACTCCGAAAAAAAGGGGCCAATGTGGCGTATGCGCAATGTTTAACTTTTTATGACTTTACCTTAGCTGCAGCTTGTGGATGCTGGCGGTTCTTGTTATTGTTGTGTTGTTGTTTAGTTGCTTTTGTTTTTGTTGCTGTTGTTCTTGTTGTTGTTGCTTTGTTTCACTACTTTCACTGCGCTTATTTTAAGCTTTACGAGCTTATTTCAGTCTGGGACAGTTTTATTGTTATTGCCATTATCATTCTTATTTTAATGTCAGATGCCAAGCCTTCGTTGCGAACAATAACTGCTTTCCTGATGGCTAACACCTCCTGCCAGCCCAGTCCCTCAATTAAAATAGGCAATTAAAAATTTGCAGTCACGTGTTAATAATGTCGCGACTGCAAAACACACCTGACGGGCCCAAAGTCAAAAGTTTCCCCTTCCCGTGTCTACCCTCTGCCTCTCGCTACCCCATTTTATTGCTTCTTCTTTGCCTTTTGCTATGCTACTCTTCGCTATCCTTTTGCCACTATTGTCAGCTATTATCTTTGAAAGTCTTCTATCGCTTTGAAAGTGTCTCTGCCCTTACCACAATTTTATTTCTTGTGACTGGCTAATTAGACTTGATGGTTCTATTGTCCTGGGTGTGTATCGAACTGTTCCTATTTGTTGCTTAAGGCGTGGCAGTTTGACATTTAAATGAGCTATTTACCCTTCCTCCTGACTAAACAGAGCTGTTCATAATTTAATTTATAATTTTCGAACAAACATGAAACGTCTCTTCTTATATTTAAGGCAGGGCAGTATGAGAATTAGAGGCTAGATCAGACTTGGCCAAACTCAAAACCTGATGCATTTTAATCAAAATAGTATAAATTGAGCGTACCTTAAAGCCAATTATGCAAAGAAGCAAAAGATATTTAAAATTTCTCAGTTCCAATTTTCCATGCAAAAGTATAAAAGTTTAATCAAATGACTTCTATTAACAATTTCAAATGAGACATATTATTAATTTAAAAATAGCAACTATTATTTTTAATTCTAATACAGAGGATATAATAAACAATCAACCATACTACGGGTAAGAAAATACTTCATCTGTACAATCGCTCGAGGGGCGAACCCGAAATCTGAAACTTATCCCTTGACGACTGCAGAAAAACTTATTTGCTTTTGAAATCGTAAGCAGAGTCGACAATTCTCTTTAATATTAATTTCTAATTTCATCAACCCAACTCACGGAAAACTTTATCATTGACACTGAAATCTCAAAATTGGTCTCTTTTGCGTAAATTCATCGTGTAGATCTTGTTAACTTTGTCTCAGCTGTTTTTTACGTTTTATCCGCCACTTCACACATATGAGGTCACATTAATTGCGTATCACACACACTTGCACAGCCCTACAAGTCGCAAGGACATTCGAAAAAAATGAAGAGCTTTAAGACGTTGCAAAGGAAAACTTAGTTTGTCTGGCAGGTGCTTGAGCAAGCGCCGATATGCGATATGTATGTGAGCCAAAGCCAAAACTTGTTGTAAACACCAAAGCAGGTGGGACCGGTAAAAGGGGCAGCGGGTGTGGCAGCGTACGTACAGTGTTGCGTATACAAAAGTAAAAGTAGTTCTCAAGTGCTCCACACTTCCTTGCAATGCGACAAAGTGTAAAAAGACAGCAGCAACAACAACGGCAACAACAACGACAACGACAACAAACAAACAACGACGACAATCTGCAGGCAAAAAACAAAAAGTTGCAAGTCACCAACAAAGTGGGCCACAGAAGCACCCAATAACAAAAAAATAGAAAACCAAAAAAAAAAATGGTTCACTCTGCGAACATTTTTCTTATGGGCTCTTGGCCTGAAACTCAGATGCCTTCAATAGGTACATGAACGCACACACACCAACGCACACATACTTGTACTCATGTGTGTGTGTGTGTGCATAAACAGGAGACTTGAAGTGAGCATACAAAAGGCAAAAATTAAAATAAAAATTCGTATAATGCCAGCACATAGCGATACATATCGGAGATAGTAACAGTAGGACAATGCTATAATCAACAGCAGGCATGCTATTTAACTCAATTTACATCAATTTCATAATTAATATTAAAACCTTGTCCATTTGACAAGGTGTGGCCTCAACACTTACTCTACCTGCCTTGTTATGGCCAATATTGCTGGCCGATTCCTCGCATACTTAATAAAACAATAAATATACCAGAAAAAAAAAATTAATAAAAATAATTATTTAAATAAATATAGGCATATCTAGCTAACTATTTTAAAGGTAGCTTATGAGTCAGCAAGAAAAGAAATTATTGCTGTAACTCAGCGTCAATCCTTTCCAATATGGATAAACTCTAATTTTATAAAACTTTAAATAAAAAAAATACATTTTTTTAAATATATTTCTGTGTTTAGTTTATATGTATTTTATATGTATTTTATATATACAGTACGACCTCGCTCAACGCAACCTGGTAAGGTTGCAAAATCCGAGGGAAAATTTTCTGTTGGCCACGAGACCTATTTTCAAAAAGAGATGCCTTTGCTAACCATTAAAATTAAAGTAAATCGAATAGTTCTGTGTTCAAAGAAAGGATTTCATTTTACTTTCTTTATTTTTTGAAAAATTGAGAAATTGTGGTCTGTACTTTTTTACAATTTATACTTTTCTGAACAGCTGTTTCTACAATGTTAAGAAATCGGGTGTTGCAATTATCGAGGAGTTGCGTGTAACGAGGGTTGCGTTGAGCGAGGTCGTACTGTATATATATATATATTTTATTTTTATTTTTTTTCTTTTTTGTTTTAAATTGCGTGTTTTTCCCATTAAACACTCAAATAGTCGATTTATTGTAGTATATTAATTGTGTTATTATTAATTCGTTAAAGATCGAAAAAATTGATTTAACTTCGTCTTCTAATTTATGTTTTTAATATATAATATACAATTTTTGGCATTTCTTGTGCTCACACATGAGCATGCTTCACTGTATGTGCATACGTGTGTGGGTTAGTATATGAATTTGTGGCAAGGACATAACTTGGTCGTCAACATACGCGACGCAGTTGTATGCAAGTTCGCTCCTTGGCAGCCACTTGCAGTTGACAAATGTCATGCTAACACAGATACGCACACGCACACTCGCATACACTCACACACATGCAACTACTTATAAGCAGCAGCTTGATCCTTGAGTTTTCATATAAATCTTTGAATAGTGCGCGCTGCGGCAGCCGCTTGAAACCAATAAAATATCTAAAGTCATGCGACACACACACATACATCAGGCAGCTGCTTTTGTCTGCTTACACACACACACACACACACACATATGTGTATACATACATAGTTGAAGCTAGGATATTTTAACGGCATTTTATAGTTGAATAGCTGCGATTCATCTCCATTTCCATATCGCAACGATCTGGTTGGCCATCAATAGAACGTGTGTATGAGTGTGTGTATGTGTGAGAGAGAGTGCCTGTGTGTGTGTGTGTGTGGATGGTCTGATTGAAAATAATAATGTACTGTAATACAAAAAAAAATTCTGCAGCTAAGTAACTATCTGTGCAGAGCAAAGCCCTTAAAGTACTCCAGAGCACAAATTTAATACCAACAAATGCGACAAAATAAGATGATAGAACGAGAAAAAGGATTTATTTAAATGAGCTTAAGTATGGAAAATATTTAATTTTTAAATAAAATTCAAGCAGATTTAAATATAGTCAGCAGTAAATCGTAAAGTTTTGTGCAGCGATTTATCAAAGAGTGTTGATTAAAATATGAAGCTTATAGTAAAGTTAAAGTTAATGTTCGAAAATGTATTAAAAAAAAAACCTGTAGTACTAACAATAATTGAATTTGCTGAATCTACAGATTAAAGCTTCTCTTTTTGAATTCAAGAAACTTAATATATGCACTAAACAAAAATGTTAAGTTCTAGACAGTACTGAAATACATTAATTGATAAGCCGACTTTTAATATTAAGAAATTAAGTGCTGTGTTGGTTGGCGATTTAAAATTATATATGTATTCTCTACTTAAGTTTGGTCTACAAATTAATCTTGGCTACTCTGCGCCTCGTGATTTATTAAACAGCTTCACTAAGCACAGCTACATACTAATATAAATACATGCTAACTGGATAAATTATGTTTTATTATTTTTTAATTAATATTTTTCAAACTACTGAACCTCTTTTCTATAAATTCTATGTCGATTTTGGGTTGTGCAACAAACTTTGTTCGTTACCGAATTGCCCACAAGTTCATTGAATTGATATAATTTCATTGAGCAATACCCAAAAGCCAATGCCCCGAGACAAATCTTGCAAACATAATTCATAAGAAAGGAAATAAAATCTTCCACAAGCAACAAAAAGCAGCAAAAAGTTATAATTTAAATTTCATCAAGAACTGCAAAGTTTTGCAGTACTCCGTTGACTTTTGGGCTAGCAAATAATTAAATAATAAAAATATATAAAAATGGCAACAACAACAGCAGCAGAAATTGGCCAGCTCCCTTGGCTGGGCTGCAGTGCAATCCTGCAATCCAAGCCAAGAAAGTCGGAGAGCTCGAAAAACTAAATGCCAAGCGGTCCTCAAGTGTATCGCGACAAACAAGCAACTGCAACGGGCGAATGGCAGTGGAACAGCAACTGGAATTGCAACTGCAACTGCAACTTTGCAACAATTTCATATGCATTTGTATCCTTTTGTGGCTCGAGAAATTGCAAAGTGCTCCGCCAGCTTCAGCTGGCTGTGCAGTTTTGCCCAAATCTGACCATTGGCATCAGTGGAGCGTCCAAAAAGTTTTTCAATTAAATTTGTTTAGAATTAAACTTGCCCTTCGCCAATTTCCCCCCCACCCCTCCAACGTCGCAATTGTCGGGCTACACAAGTGGAGCCCGCGCACTCCTCGAAAAAGAAGGCAAAGTTCAGTTAACTGTAAATGCAAAGGAACAGTTCGGAGCAGCAATTGACATTCCCTCTAGTTACACATAGCTTATTATACCCCGTGGCTAGGCACAAAAGGGTCAATAGAAATTTAAAAAACCTATTAGTTATGCGTATCCTTCATCTCAATTCGATCACATTAATTTTACTTGCTTTTAAATTATTTATACTATTAGAAAAAATACACCACAGTTAAAGAATTTTAAGCTAAATATATTCCAAATATATGTTTAAAACAATAATGAAATAGAGATGAGTTTCTCTTGAACAAACATGCATATACATATATATATTTATGAGATGAGGAACTCATTTCTATTTTATTATTGCTTTAAAAATATATTTGGAATATCTTTGTAAATTCGATATAAAAATAGAATTCAGAGTATGACAGAAAATTGTTCTTTGATAACATTCTTAAATAACCTTAACACACATTTGAACTTTACATACATACATATACATATATGCAACTATTAATTTCTTTCACACAACTTTGTCGTACAGCTGTGAAAACATTACAGGGTTGAATTGAATTAATATGCAATGCATATTAGGGCCTGTTTTTCTTCTTATTTATACTAAAATACAAAGTAATTAATGCATGTACAACCTGTTGTCAGATGTGCAATTAAAATTGAAAGAATTATGGGCGCCTATATACATAAATGTATATAGATATGTATGTGGAGCACTACGTGAGCTGCATAGGAATGCGTTTGTCATTGTAAAGTGTTGCAGATATCATGTTTAATGTATGCCCTACAAAGAGTATTAGGGTGTGGTTCTTGGCCAACTTTTTGTGAACGTTTTGCATACAATGTGTGTGACTTGTTATTTTGGTTGTAATTTTGGCTCAGCTTCCTTTTGGCTCATTGTTCATTCAGAAATCAACTTGTTGTCGTCACAGTTGTTTGCATGTTTATCTGTTTGTCTCTTGTTTGTATGGGCATCTTCTACTGTTGGCACTTTTAATTAGTCGCTCAATGTGCTGCCAGACTGTGCAACATACACTCAGCGAAAAATCGTTGAGCATTTTCGAATTTAAATTTAGTATAAAAGTTATCAAATGTTAGCAAAGCTCAGTATTTATTTAACGCAGAAAATATTGATTCAATAAATTAAAAGCGTTTTTTGCAAATAAAAACTATCGAATTTCAGCGAAGATAAAAAATGATTAAAGCGAAGTTAAATGTTGTGAATTCGCTGAGATCTATTGCCTTATTTTAGGTATGCAAAATTTATGTAAAAACTTCCTAATTTTTAAGGTAAAACTCGAACTTAGTTCGTCAATACTTAAGATAAAAATGTGTTTTTTGATTTACGAGAACAAAACGATATGCATCACATAACAATCTATGTTTTTCTCTGAGTGTATATGTATATATACGTACACATATTTATATGCAACTCGTACACATGTTAACGCTCTTGTTGTACTTACTCATCCCAGCAATTGGCTTATCCCTTTTATCCAGCTTGTGCACATTCAGGTCCAGTTCATGTCGGCTTGTCCTGGTTTTTGTATCGATGGCATCGAGCTTGCATTAAATCCTCTTTACATGCATCATGCAACAAATTGTGTTGCACTCTGCATTAATAAATTATCTACATTATAGTTAACCAGATGCAAATCGTATGTGTCCGAGGCGCCGTGTGTCATTAACAATTCCGATTGTAATTTTATTTTACACAATCCTACATAATTACACAAGTATATAGAGGCATGTATGGATATAAAATATTTTGCCATATTGCAAAAATTAAAATATAATTACTAAATAAATTAAAGCTAATTAGCCATAATGCAATTAATAAGTATAAAAACCCTTCACAATTAAGGTAATTAAGTGGATGGCTATCGGAGCTGATCCGAATATCTGGACACAATTTCGCCAAAATTAAACAACTCTCAACTTTTTAAAGCACTTTTCTCATCAAAAGACTTTTATCAAATATTATGGTATACAAATTTTTGTGTCTAAGGTTTTAAGATAAAAATTTTTCAAAATTATTTTTAAGAGTTGATTCCTTCAATTTTCTTAGTTTGAAAATTTGTGCTATATTTAAAAAGTAAAGTGTTTTGAGTTCTTAAATAATTGATTCTCTGTTTTTTTTTATATGTTTTATTAATTAGTTAATTTTTGAGGTCATAATAAATATGAAATATTATTCAAAAATCAAATCCCTGATGGTAAGAGGCTATTCACATTTTAAATGTGAAAAAAAACACAATTTTATCTTCTTAATAAATAAATAGCAAGAAATATATATGCAACAGTTTTTATTCAAAAAAAAAAATATTTTAAAAATTCTAATTACTTAAAAGCTTAATATTCTTTGCAGTAGAATGAAGTCATAATTGAATAATAGCTTTTTCGGTCTATTTTCAAAAAATTTAGGACCTTTATTTAAATTTTTTTAAATTATGTACTTTTTATCGTAAACATCCTTCATAAATTTAAAGCAAATAAATTAAAATTTATCGAACAACAAAAATTAGACAATGTGGCATCAAAAAGTTAGCAAAAAAGAAAAATAGATGACTAATTCTTTAAACAGTTTCGCCATAAAGTTGATGGCACAACAATTTGAGGACTAACAACAAGAACAACCTCGGGAATATAACACCCAAGAAATTACACTTAAAAAAAAACACAACAAAAAACGATGCCACAATAAGTTGCGAGTGAAAAATACGAAGCGAAAGCACAAGCGAAAGCGAAAAAGAAGAAGAAAAAACAGAAGGAAAACTTTATGCTAATTTCACTTTTCTCGAACAACGCATAACCCAAAATTTATTTATTTTTCCTTATAAATTTTTGTTGTAGTTGACTCTCGCTCGACCCAGCGGCAAATAAATGGCGCCAGGACACAACAACCTGGGCGGGGCGTGGGAAAAAATAATGATAATTTTGAAGTGAAGCTCAAGATGAAGAAGTCCAGAGATAAACGTGCCATAAGAAAGGCAAAACAAAATAGCGAACAAAACGAAGAAGAAGAAGAAGAAAACCGACAGCTAAAAAATTGGCTGGTTTCTCTGGTCTGTCGACTAAAATTTCGTATGAATAACTAATTAAAGATGGACGCGACGACGCGTGCCCAAAACAAATGCGGCCAATTAACAGCTTTTCCACCTGCTCGACCGGAGTCTCGCATCACATCGCATCGCATCGCATCAGTCAGCGTCAGGTAAAAACCTCAAAGTTGGCAAAGTTCGTGGAAAAACTCTATTAGGCGAGCTGCTAAGAAAACAGTTTTAATTATTTAAATATTTTTCCGGTTACAGCAAACTAAACAAACTATTCAAAGTTTTTTAAAACTTATCCTTTCTATATAAGGGAGTTTTAACGTTATGCAATTCTGGAGTTCTGAACTTCAAAATATTGCTGAGGAATTAAGGCTTTCTACATTTGAGAGTAATTTATATATATAATTGTAGTTACGTATTTAATATTATAAAAAAAGGTTGGCGAATCTTAAAAACTATTATATTATCTCTAAACTATCTCTAGGCTCAAAAGAATAATATTTCAACTGCCAGTGGCACTTAAGTTGTTTCTATAATTACGCCAACATCAGATTTGCGATTTGCAAAGCGGACTCAGATGGCTTTCGACCCAAAAGGAAGCTTCTCTAAAAATCATAACTTTGTAGCTCCTATTGCGTTGATCACCAGGCAATCAGTCAGTCAGGATAAACTGCTTTATATTTATTTCGTACATGTAAGAAATGTACTTAATAACCCAATTTATATGTACATATATTTTATATTTTTTTATTAGCATTTATATTTCGCGATAAAAGTTCATAGTTTGAGAAATGTTTGAATTACGTCGAGCTGACTCACCGCTAAAGTATATGTATATTAAATAAGAAACTTGTTAATTATGATTTGCCTCTTAAAATGTATTTTATTTGTTTATTTTATAGGTATATATGTACATATATAAATATATGTGATAAGATAAAGATATATTTTCTTTCAATTTAAAATATTTTTGGTATTCTTTAAATAAAACTGCCGAAAGAAATTCGGAAACGTAAAGTTCGAGAGTTCTATACTTTTTATTTATAGTTATCAATTTTCAAATATGCAAAACTGAAACAGAGAAAACATTAAATTTTCCTTGTAAGTTTAATTTAAAAAAAAAAATTTTAATTTCTGAAAAATATGAACTAAGAATTCCGGAAGCAACTGTAAAAAATACAAGATATACATTCAAAGTATTAAAAGTATTGAAAGATCTATTGTTGGCCCTAAGAATTTCGTCTGCTATAATATTTAATAATATTTGGCAAGCCTACGGCTTATAATTTCCATTTTAGTATTCATAAAAAATACATTTCAATTAAATATTCGTTGTTTTCTATATTGGCATATTTTAAATTTTCTTCAATTTAAAAATACTTTGTTATTTGTTAGATATTAAATATTTTTAAAAATTTGTATATTTAGCTAGAGACTTATAGACTTTTAAGATATTAAGTCTGATAAAAATCAAACTTAATTTTTTGTAGAAACTTTCACTAAGGAATTTCTTTAGAAAATCTGCATCATATTCCACACGCAATAAGTTCTATATTGTTGCCTATTTTGGTGAAAAAAACTCAACTCGAGTTCGTAGCCAGCTTCGGCTTTGGCTTCGGCTTCGTTTTTTTATTTCTTTGTGCGCAGCGCACACGAAGTTGGCCGAACGTGTCAGCAATATTGTTGCAGGGCATGCATGTTGCAGAAACACACGCCAAACCGGGTTCGAGTGAAATGCTCTCAACAAGCTGCAACTCAACAGTTTGAGGCATATTCTTAGCGGTTTTAGAGCGATTGAAGCAACACAGTTTGAGTGGGACTCCGTGGTGAGTTTTGTGCTGCCCATAGATGTTGCTAGCAACATTGTCGCAGCCGGCTCGAGCCGGTTTGATGCTCCAGTTCAAAGTGCTTCGAACGCAACACGCTGACAAATGCGCTTTCTTATGACCCGTGCGAGTTTTTCTTTCATTTTCCTTTTTTTAATGCGCTTAAAATCTTAACATTTTTTTGGAGTCTGTTGCCATAAAAAAAACAAAAAAAAACCGAACTGGTGCAACATTGGGGGTCTTCGACTGGGTAAACATATTTTGTCAACGCTTTCTTTTCAGTGGCGTATTAAAATCAATATCTTTACATATTTTTGGCAGCCATTTGAGATATTTCTCTTTGTTAATCCTATTAAAACGCCAACGCGCCCAACAAAAGGGAATTGATAATGGCCCCAGCTCTGAAAATTAAATAAATTTAACAAAAAGAGGAAGTTGCGGCTATATTTTGCCGGTAGCTCTTTTTAATAGAATACTTTGAGCAACAAAATAAAATATATGTATATGAAAAAATTACCAGAAAAAATGCGTAATAAAAATATTTAAAAATTAGAGCAGACACACTGAGTGGCAGTGTAAAAATAATGATGCAAACGAGCTCGGACGGTAATTAAAATATTTCGTTAATTATATAGTTCAAAGTATAAGCTTTCACCTGAACCTCTAGTAGAGCCTTTCAAAATAATTTAAAAAATAAAGTAAAATCTGTATAATACAAAATATTAGAAAAAGTAAAAAGAAAAACAATAAAACCGTAATTCAATTCAACAAAATTAAATAAATTCGGTGATAAATATAGAAATATTAATATTTAAAATATAAATATTGATAGATTAAGATATTTAAAGCATATCCTGTTAAGCTAGTAATCCTTTATCTTAATTGCAGAGTCTTAAGAATAGCAGACAATACAAGTAAATACATTTTTACTACTATTTAAGCAAATCTATTTCACAAAATAAACCTAGAAACTCCTAATAGTTAACGAAACCCTATTGATGGCTGCTCAATATGTTATTTATAAAACTATCTTTAAGCAAACAAAAAACCATATTTCATATAAAAAATTAAGTTAATAATTTATATTTACTTAAATATGTTATCTATAATAAACTATCTTTAAGCAAACAACCATATTTCATATAAAAAATCAGGTTAATAATTTATATTTACTTTAAATATTATACCGCTTAGTTCACTGAGGAATCTGCTCCATCTTTTATAAAAATTTTCTCCCAATACAACTTGCTATATATGTACCCGATTTAGAAACATATAACATATAAGAGTAACGCACAATGCATTGTCAACAAAGCCTTATCAAGTCAAATTTTACAATTCAATCATGTGAACAATTATTAATGTGAATAATTTGTATTTTTATTGCGTTCTCTTTAAAATGGCACGCAAAAAAAAGTGATAAAAACTTTAATTCCCACCAATGTTCCATATAGTTGGCCTTTTGTTCTAATCGCATCGTATATGCCCGAGTGAAAATATTCAAAATTGTGCCTCAATTAAATTCAATTGCGATAATAATGAATAAACAAATTTAGATAAAATGTTGGCTCAGTGCAATTGAAAGCTGAAATCGCTGCACATAATTAAAACGTCATTGTTGTCTATATAAAGCACACACACAAACACACACATAGGCAGCAGGGGCGGCATAAATTAAATGAGGCGTGGCATCGTGCTGATTTTCAACGGAACCAAAAATGTTTCGCATATGCCACGCGTCTGACGCTCCGTAAATAATTATAATAATTATCATTTAAATGTGTTGGCCAAAACTTCCGGCATATGCCGAGGACCCGTTGCTAAATAGTTGTTCATTGCGTGTTGCTTAATTGTTGTTGTTGTTGTTGTTGGTGTTGTTGTTGTTGTTGTTGTTGTTGATGTTGCGTAAGCGGCTTACAAATGACGCGCCTTTCAACAGACAACAGCAGTTTAAAGTTTTTACCCTAAGGGTAAGAGTTAAACACCTTCATCAATCAGTTAGTCCTTAATAACTGATTGACTGACTGACTGATTGATAATCAACGCATATTCTTGTTCACAAGAGCAACTTCTTTGTTTAGCATCCAATCGGATTAAAAAAACGATTTTAACTTAATGTTAAGAATATGTATATATCCGTAACAAATAAATTATCTTTTATAAGTAACTAATTGAACTAATTCAACCAGAAAGACCTTCAGGTTGCCAAGATTATATTATCTCGCCTCCCTGTGTGCAAACTCTGGTGTCTTGAGCTTTTAAGAAGAGATGCTGGATGCTGATCATGAATCTTGATTTATACTTTATTGGATCAGAAATGTTTAATCTCAAAATTGTTATAAACTCTGAAAGAGCATTAAAAACGTTTTCTAATTATAAAACATAACCTTGGCAGACTCGTATCTGCTTATCTACAAAGCAGTTTTATAGAGCTCCTTTAGTTGAGCAACTTTTAAGTCCTTAATCTAGAAGTCTATCTACCATTGATTGCCTTCTATTAAATTGCCATCAAATTGGTATTTCATTATATACTTATATAACTACAAGCCTAAGATCTTACGACATCCTTTCAAGCCCAAAAGTTCAAGTTAGGCAATTCACCTGCCCAGGTGAGATATATTAATATTGGTCTTCACTCAATAAGTTTTAAAAATATAAAGGAATACAATTTTTTACAGTATAGTTTGTGCTTATTATTATTTTTTTTTTTTATGATAAATCATATAACCCGAGAACATTAAACAGCGGAATTCAATTGTTCCTCCCTTTAATTTATGTGCTAAAGAGCTTGTCCTAAATTTTATTCTCAAGAACTTGCATCGATTTTGTTGACTTTCAATTCACGAAAAAGGATAAATTCTCGATTTTTTTTAACACTTTCACAAGTTTATAAAACTCTTTCATTAGCAGCTTTTCACCCAGTGCATATGACTTGCAGAGTATTTATGGTTTCGGTTTGCGTAAACAATTTGTTACTTTCACATTTTTTTAATGCTCTTCTTTTCACAGTTGCGATTCAATTTCATGGCTCTGTGCGTAGGCCATTTCGTTGCACTGTGCAAGTGCTAAATAGTTGGCTGAATTATACACACACTCCCACACACACACACACACACACACAGAGAGTGGCTTGTGCATTCTGCAAATAAATGAACTGAAGCGTAGATAGTTCCTGCCTTCCGCCACCTGCCCCAGCCCAGCTGCCCCCTGTTGCCGCACAAATGTCCGAATCCGAGTCCGGCGTCTGAACATAATGAAAACTTTTCGATCGAATGCACTTTTACTGCCCATCGAAATCGACGACTGCTGCTGCTGCTGCTGCTGCAGTGCAAACACATAATTGTTCATATGGCCAGGATATGGAGATGCAACAGCAACAACAACAACAACGGCAACAAATGCAATTCGTAGCGAAGCATTTTACAAATGTGTGGCAATTGCATTTTAAAGTTGATGCCACATCGACTGTCGACTGAGCCCGAGCGAGATAGATCCGACATGAAAAAGAAATATGCCTCACCCCACCTCTCCCGTCTCTCGGCCTACTCATTTTTATTGCCATTAACATTTGGCATACTCTATAAAGCTGTGCGCAGCGTATCCGATTGTGTGCATATCGACCGAAGCATTCGGTTGACTGACCAACATGATTATGTAATTTGATTTTGCTGATTTCCATTTTTTCCTCCATGTGTTGTTACTGGGCTGAATAGTTAAAGGAGGAGACTTATGTGTGCAACTCAACTCAATGTTTTACGAACAAAGACGAGAAATAGACAAATATTGACTACAAATTTAGCATTTTTTTCAAAAGCGTACGTTCACGGAATACTGAATATTAAACATACGGCTCCAATTTTTTTTGTATTTGAATCATTTTTGAGTTTGAATATGGAATAGATTGATTTGAAGATGTATTTATGAAAGCCTTAAACTGACAATGCTCTTTAATTTCAAATTCAAATTGTATTTAGCAATCTCTATTTGATTTATAAAATTAACTTCCAGGAATAATAATCATTCGCATATTTGTTTATACCCTGAACCCATTAAAAATGGGTAAAAAGGGTATAATGTATTTGTGCAAATGTATGTAACAGGCAGAAGGAAGCATTTTCGACCCCATAAAGTATATATATTTTTGATCAGCATCAACAACCGAGTCGATCTAGCCATGCCTGTCTGTCTGTCCGTCCGACTATTTTTTTTTTTAATTTATTCTTATTACTGCAAAAGCAAACGTAGTGCAAACTGCATTTGGTGTTGATAGAAGCGGATTCAGGGTTTCCCCTAGACAGAAACTCCCGACAAAAGCCTCTTACTTGTTAAAACTTTCATAACTACATTTTTTGTAAGCCCAGTTCCTTATTTTTTGTGAATATAGGTCTACCCTAGAGAGGCATTTTCATAGGTATACAAGATATATTTATAACTATTCCTAAGAAAACATTGTAATTATGGAATGCTAAAAAAATATATGAGTATCATGCTCATTACAATTACTTTTCATAATGTGCTTTGTGTCAATAAAGTTTTTTATAAAAATGCTAAGCTTTAGTATCTTTTCGATTCACAAATATCTTTTATAGCTCACTACCAAATTGAGTAATCTTTTTAGGCTAAACACATAAATCGAATCAGTCATCTACACGCATTAAAATAATAACCGAAACCCTTTAAGAATTTAGGCAACAAAGCTAAACAAAAGGTCAAAATGCGCTACACCCCTAATAAAAAAACATAAAAATATCAAAAAAGGTTTTGTAAAAAGTTGATCGACATGTAAATACCCTAAAGAACAAAAAAAATAACGAAAGGCGCTGCCTAATTTAATTGAAATTTAATTATTTTAATATAATGATGTTACTATTATTTAATTTTAAATGAAAAACTATATGAAATTTGACATAAAAAACTATGTGTACAAGCGGGTGTGTACACACAATAGTTTTCAATAAATATTGAAGTGGTGGAATGCCAGAAAACTGTCAAAATTAATAATGTATTAATAATATTAATAATGTATTAATCCAGAAAATTTGGCTTATATAGGTAAAATATTCTTTAATTGATTAAAGATGAATTGATGAATATAGTATACCATATATTAAATATATTAGATATATTATGGCGTAATCTCTTTCTGCTTAAACAGTTGCACAGCTTCGTTATACCCGTTATACACACTTAGATTACAGGGTGTATAGAATTAATATCAATAATGATGAGTAGCCAGAAATTATCACATAACTTTTCATTATATGAAGCTCAGTTGATTATGCATATAGGGAAAACGCACCACACATTGCGAGATGCCCCATTGAATATGTAATCCGAGCATGACCAATTAAAATTTTCTACCTGACCGCAATGCATTTAATGCTATGGATATGCCCAACACTTGAGCATCAACAGCTCAAGGAGTTGTTGAGGGACCGCACACCGACTCCGTCGCCGTCTGGCTTTTCAATTAGGCGAAAAACCCTTGATAGATGAAAACATATTGCTTTTATCACCTGCAGGCACACACTTGGCGCAGACCTCTTTCTAAATGGATGCGTTCAACGAATTTATAAGAAATTATCCTTTTTTTTTTTTTTGGTTTTTTTGATGTTTTGTCTGTAGAGCCCAAACAATTAAGATTTAGATACGCACGCACGAATGGTGTTGAAAGGTTAAACCGGCTACCAGGTTGGGGTCAGCCGGCGGTCAGAACCGGATTGGTATGGTGCGGTGCGGCGCATACAAATGAAATTGAAATAAATAAATGCCCCGGAATGCTCGAACTCGTGCATATTTTAGGGCACAAATTTGACTAATTGGCTTGAAATGTCCAGCTCGATTTTCTGCTAAATTTTCATGTCAGATTTCGGTCAAAAACTTCCGACCAGCATTTAAATGCAAGCGGCTAACAAGAAAACTGCATTAGGCCGCCAGCGAATGGCCCGGAGATGTGCCAGCCCTTTTTGTTCACAAAAAAATACTCGCCTATGTATTTGTATATATATATATACATATATGCACAGGCCTGAGAATCAATGTAAAATGATAATTTGTAGCAGCAAGTAAAGAGCGGCGTCCATTTGCGGGCAGCTAAACAAATTTGTGCTCGCCTTCCGGGCAGTAAAAACATTAACAAAAAAACACAGTTTATTTATGTTATTAATTGTAAATTCATGGAAATGCGTTCATTTTACCACTAAAGAAAATCATCGTTGGTCAAAGGAAAATTTAAAAAGGCTTTGCATGTCTTTCCTTCTAATCTTATCTTTTCTGTTGCTTAAATAGAAACATAAATGTATTCTATATATATTATCATCAATCCAAATGGTAACTAACTAGAATACATTTTTTTACTTTTTTTATCCCACTTGTAAACAAGAAAAATATACTGTTGATTATAATTAAAATATATACACTGCTAGGTAAACTGTAATACATTGGTATTTATTTTTTAAATAACTGACAAACGGAAAAAATACTTTAATCTTGTAAAGGATTTTTCACTTTTAAAGTATTATATGTATTATTAAAATTTATCTTTCATTTGTATCAGCATATGTGTTCCAATCTTTATCAATATCTGCATAACACATTTTTGCATTCTCACCAGTATCTGAAGCGGAATATGCACCTAAATTTCTATCTGTACTTTTATCAGAAGATGTATTATGTGTGTATACGTATCTTAATATTAATATCTATATATAAATAGGTACTTGTATCTTGTTAATGTTGAGATGTTTCCGTTCCCATATCTATACTTGTATGTGTATTTTCATTTTTATCTGTATTATTACCTAATTATATGTATATATATCATTTCTCTATATATCTTATATCTATATACGTGTGTATTATTGTACTTATATAAGTATCTGCATCTCTGTGTGCATATCGGCATCTCTATATGCAGAAGCATATCTTTAGTACATATGTATATACAAGCGAAAATTGAGCTATGTTCAACTCCCACCAATCGATTATATAATACCGTAAAAGAAAACGAAATAATAATTATAATGCCACAGAACGTGGTCAAAATGTCAAAAGTTGAATCCTGAGAGGCGAAACTTGCGCTCAATAGCTTTTCTATTATATCCTTTGTTACTTTATAAACTTGTCGATGTAAATAGCCACCCGAAACACCACCACCCCCTCCCCTCACAGCACAACCAACCGACATTGACACATATTTACAGGCCCCAATATTAAGTGCCTTACTCCAGTTAGTTACAGTCACATAAAATGCTCGTAAGCAGGCAGAAGAAGATGAAGAACAACAAGTTCGGCTAAGCAAAGATTTGTTTACGCACATTTATGGCCAACAAAGACATAAGAAACACTTTTAAGTTCCATTTGAGTGCGGGCCCATCCCAGTAGACTCGACTTTGGCCCATGACACAACCACACTTAAACAAATTGCCTACTAAACAATTCATCTCAATTTTTCTCTGAAACAACATTTGCAACAGCAACCGCACGAGTGCGAGGGGTAAAATCAATTCGAAACTGTCCCGCAAAAATAAGAGAGAGGAAGGAAACTGAGTTTTTGGACATCATTTTGGGCCAATGGCCGCTGTAATCAAATATAATTTTTAACTATTTACGAGTACATTGCCCGACATTTGGACCCAAATACTTGTGCATTATTAACATTAATGCCTCACACGAGCTGCGCACAAAGTCAACAGTCAACACACAGGGGGTGGGCATGGCAGCTTCGACTTTTGTTCGTGTGTATGTGTGGGGCATATTGATGCCAATTTAGGCAAACAACAGCAACAACACGCATAAATAATATGGCCGCATAAATGAAAATGGAATGGAATGCTAATGGATATGCACATACACATACATACATTTCGATTTGTTTCATGCTGACGTGACCACGCCCCCTTTAGCTCCCCCCCACCATAATTGAGTGATCATAAATATGTGAGCATAGGCTCGCCAAAAACCTTTCGAGTCCCCCACAAAAATAAAAGATTAGCTCTTCTCTGTGAATCCAACTCTCAGCATAGTTCGCATGTGGGTGCCATAAAAATTTCGCTTCTCACATCAAATTATTTATGGGATGCGCTGTTCGTCGATATGTGGGCAACTTTCATGGCCTGCGACTAAAGATAAAGTCAACACTTGGTTATTAATGTGAATATGCATGGGAGAGTTACTAACACATTCGGCTGGGCATCGGTTGATAGTTTATATTTTCGAAAATGTATCTTTAAAGAATATTTTTGATAATAATCTTATCAGTCTGAAGTCAATAATTAAAATAAATTGTATAGTACTAGTTTGAAGTTGTCCAGCATTTAACTTAGCTGATCGAGAATATTTATCGAGATACCTCCTTTAATGCGTTACAAAATTATAATACTCTCGCCATGGTGCATAAGGAATAAAATAAATAAAAAAATTGTGGTGTAAGTACTAACCAAAAAGTATTCGCGGTCATCTTAAGGGAAAACACAATAAGTGCTCAATTTGAATTGATTCCGAGCAATGTTTCAATCTAATAAATAAAAAAATAATATATAAGAAAGTGTTAAAAGAATAGAGCTAACAGTGGTTTCATAGGGTTAGTTTTTACATAGCTAAAATATATGTTGTTCCTTAAATCGAAACATGATTTTGACAAAAAATTGATAATTGCTAAAATGTTGTAAGCGTAAAACCAGATGACAAAAGGAATAGTGTTTTGTGCTCTTTGAATTCGTTTGGCAAAGCAAAAATCTCTTCAAATTATGCAAACATGTGCACATTCAAACTTTGCAGCGAATCCCTTGAACATTTGGCATTAACTCACATGAAAACTAACCCCCGACACCGCGCAGTTGCCCCATGTTGCCAATCATCGATTATGTTGCAATTGCAAACTTTGGCACTTGACTTGAGCAATTGATGCTGCTGCCTTGCCACATGCTCTCTCCCTTCCACTCACGCTATCTAACTCTGTGTAGCTTTGGAGTTGTAGAAATGGATACATGGCTGGATAGACAGATAGCTGCATGCCAAGCAAATTGAAAACTGTGCTGCTGAGAGAGAGAGAGAGGAGATGCTTAAAAATTAAAAAGAAACTTGCGATGGCTGCAACAGCAGCAGTTCATGAAAATTTCAAAGCGACGATAGATAGAAGAGGGAGTCGGCCCAAAACTGGCACCCAGTTCCGTTGCCCCAGGCGTTTTCAAGATTTAGCAAATGCCGCCCTGCAGCACCAGCAGCAGCTACAGCAGCAGCATCAGCAGCATGTGTAGCAGCCAGTCAAGTTTCAATGTTGTGTAACAGCTCTTCAAATATTCAGAAGTCATTCCATTACGAAAATGACTTGAAAACGTTAGCAGCCAGTGGAGAACAAGGAGCGGAAACAGCGTTAAATTCTCCTCCTGCTTCAGCTGATGTTGCATTGCATTGGTGTAAAAATTCAATGACATTTCCTTTTGTTGCTGCTCATAATATACCCAGTATATCTAAAACTCCATAGAGTGGGTATTAAAAACCAGCACAATTCAAGAAGGATTTTTTGGGATTAAAAAAATATAACTATTCTTGATTCACAACCGAACATTTGCTGACTGACTATGTAACCTCGGAAACTGTCAGAGCTAGATCGACAGAACTTGGAATGTAGATGCCTTCGAATAATAAATTGAAAACTGTTTTGCTTTATTAAAACGACTTCATCAAATAAAGCAATGAAGTCCTTTTATAGTTCTTTATAAACTTTTCCAAAATGTTTATAATGAATATATAATATATTAAATACTTATAAATATGTTATTTTTAATTGCAATCTCATTAGAATGAATTTTAGGCAGCTTTATAAACAGGAAAGTATATTTTAGAGCAATGCTACACGAAGCGTACAGTTAAGTTTTTAATATAACAGGGTATTCAATAGTCAGGTAGGTACTTTTGCAAGTTTTAGCCTTCTTGTTGTTGGCTTTTTTTGCCACTGTTGCGATTTCAATATGTATGTAGCTTTGGCTGTTTGACCCGCTTCTGGCAGCCTGACAGTCTGGCCCTGGCGCATTGAGTTCCCACTGACAGTTCAGATTGTTTCTGTAGCTGCCCCAAAAAGCAGTCGCCATTTGGACGCCACTTGCTGAGCCAAATGCGGGCCAAGGGAGTTGCATGTAGGGTACCCGGGGTTAAATTTGAGATACGTTATGAATTTTGACTAGCATCGATAAAGGAAGTTCGGATGTGCTAATCATATATATGACATTAAGAAAATTTTTTGATATTTATTTAAAGGAAAATATTAACGCTAGCAATATTTTTTAATTGCCGTGCAAAGTGTATAATTTACTTAAAATCACTTTTTAGCTTAATTTCCTTTTTTGGGGAGGACGTTGGGATTTTTAAAGTGTGAAGTGGAATTTTTTAAACCCACTCAGCAAATCATCATGAATACATCAGTCAGTCAAAAAGTTTTATATTCACAAATTTAATATAATATAATTTTTGGGTTATTTTGTTCATTCTAAGCTCTCTAAATATATAATTTTAACAGGTTTTCTTTCCTCTCCAATTCTTTGGTTTTGTTTCGTATTTGGAAAGCACTTGAATCATTAGCAGTTGGCCCTCAGGTGACTCTTGTAAAGGACACTTTACTTCAGTAAACAACTACAGCAACAACAAATACAAGAAATAGATGGGGTTAAGCACAAATTTTACGCCCGGCAAATGCGGTAATTGATGTCAAAATGTCAATTACCCAAAATGTCCTTAAAACACTTGCAGCCAGCAGCTGCTGGCGAAAAGGCTGTGTAGCTTTTGGACTTTGTGTGGCTCAAGGAGCCGAGCCACAGGCAGCTTCTGACAGCTCCTGTTAGGGGTTTTGGAGGGGAGATTTATGCACAAAATCGATTGCCCAAACTGTTTAATTGGCTTTGTGAACGGCATCAAAAAAAAAAAAAAACTGTCCAGAATTTAGGATACATGTTAAGGCAGATTTTGCTGCCTTAAATTTTTATTATTCTATCATGTCTTAAAAATGAAAACCGACAAGAACAAATCCTAAGCTTAAGCTCACCCAAAAGAAAAAGCAGCTAAAAGCGAATAAAAAAGGTTGAGCGCCAAAGAAATTCCTGGGGAAGGACTCGCTACGCTCTTTCAATTTCGTTTTGCTGAATTCATTAGACGTAATTACGCAATCACAAAAGGACCCCAAAACTCGGAACTCGTAGCTGAATGAATCTTAAGTAACCGTCCCTCGTCGCGCCTTTGTTCGCCATGTCCAAAACGCATTCATTGGACTTGGGCTACGGCCGTCCCTCGAAATCGGAATATTTAATTGATTAGGAAATGAGTTGAGCTGCAGCGAGATTTGTGGGCATTGATTTTGGATTTGATGTGGCAATTGGCTATATGTATATGAGTATGATTACGAGTACTTCTGTATTAATACTTATTTGATATGTAGGCTCTTTTGAAAGCATTTGCCAATGAATACCAAGTAGTCACTTTGGATGCGGGCTGGGGCTAGTGGATTAATGTAATGTAAGGCGGGGGCCTTAGTAGCTAGTGCTATTTAAAGAGTTGTTTTGATAGTGCGTGAATAATCCTTTAATAAAACTAATAGTAACAAAAAACTTTTAGCTTGGAAGCTTTCACATCTACTTAATTTTTTCTTTATTCCCATGCAGTCAAAACTCTTTATAATAACTGCTGAAAAATATTTGGGATCAAAATTTAAAATGTTAAACCTCACTAAAATAAACATAAGCATGTTCAATTATTTTCCACTATTTTTGATAATATTATTTTTTATTATAATTACTTTAATTATTAATATTACTGTTAGTTTTTATTATTATTATTATTATTATTATTATTATTATTATTATTATTATTATTATTATTATTATTATTATTATTATTATTATTATTATTATTATTATTATTATTATTATTATTATTATCATTATTATTATTATTATTATTATTTTATTATTATTATTATTATTATTATTATTTTTTATTTTTTTTTTTTTTTTTTTTTTTTTTTTTTATTTTTGTTATAATTATTATTATTATAGTTTTTAAATTTTTTTAATATTAATTTCCTTCCTTTTTTAGATTAAGAATTATATTCTTATTTATATTGTAACGAATAGCTATCATATATTATATGAAAGTTTTAATTTGCAGTGAGGAGAAATACTATATGTGTACTTGACAATAATTATTGTTGGCTATAACCAGCTCGAGTCGTCAAAACTTAATTTGAAATGATTTTCTGACATACATTTTATAGGGGCAAAACTCCCCCAGGCATTAAATGAAATTAGGTGAAATGCCAAACGCTCACTTGAAACTTTGTGTTTTGTTGTTGTTAATGTTGTAAGTAGAAAGTAAACAAGCACGAGCCAGCGCTTTGGAGGCATTTGCTGCCTTATTGCGCGAGCGGCAGCGCAGGCGAGAGATAGAATAACCCACACATGTGTGCGAGTGTGCGAGTGTGTGTGTGGGTGTGGATGTGTGTGTGTGTGTTGTTGATGTTTTAGCGCTGTTTGCAAAAAGTTTTCTAGTTGTTAAACAAGTTTTCATAGTATTTGTTTTTTTACTGTGCGGCTGGGGAGAAAGAGCATGTTTTCCTATTGCTGCCTGGCCATTCGGTTAATTATTTAACAAAAATAGAATTTTATTTAATTTAAGGCAGAATCTAATGTAAAAGAATTATGTGGTCCCTGATGTACATATATGTTGTTTGGATGGAATCATTCTTCTTGCTCAAAATTTCTGCCCACTCGCATCGTCTTTTGCATAAGTCAGTCAAGACGCGCCTGATAAATCAGTTTAACCCATTGATCCCTAATCAATTTATATACATTAAACAAAGCTCAAAAACACGCCCAGATCCCAAACGTGTAGACAGGGCCTGCAGTTCGAGGGATCGCCTTAGCTCTTCGACTTTAAGGCACAGAGCCAAAGGCGTCAACGGCTGTGCCACAAAACTTGATTTATCTGCCGGCCTGCCCCACACGTCGATGCAACTCTTTGTGGCACTGCGTCTTCAGTTCGAACTCTGGCCACATGGTCTGAGCTCAGAGTTGCGGGAGTTGTAAAATTAGCCTCTGGCCAAATGATGATAATTGCCGATGAGCTACACACCGAGTCGATGTTTGTTAGTGAGATCTTTGTTAACTGCGTAGCATGTAACGATGTATACTTTTGAGATTAAAGAAATTACCTTTAATAATAGACTTTAACTATGCTTAATTTATGAATCAACATGAGAGTACAGTTAAGTTCAGCGCAGAGAAATATAAATACCCTCTACAACTTTATATAGGTACATTTTTTTTAATTTTGCCAAACACCCGTATAAAACAATACAAAAAAGCAAAACAATTTATATAGATTGTTCGCAGCAGAACGCCCTCTGAATAATATTATATCTGAACCTCTCTTCTCCCGTTTATCCACTTTATTTTTACCACCATACCATTTAATTCTCACCACTACTATCATATTATTTTATTCGAGAATAAATCACGCATTACAAGCATCTAGGCTCCTTTGAGTTTTATTAAAATTTATAAAACATAAAAGGGCGAAGTGGGGTGCAAACTAGCATCTCCTCAAAATTGGTGACCCCGACGGATTTATTCTTCTTCTCGTCTTGCCGCAAATCTCACTTCGTTCACGCTCCTTTGCTGCTGCAGCTAGGCACTCTCAGAAGAATGTGACATATTCCCACCCCGCGCGCTTCTCTCTCGACTTACGCGTTATTTAGCAATCGGCTATTATAACCAAGCTGTTTGGTGCATATCAGTGCCAAGCACAACCCTTTGCTTAGAAAAGAAGCCGTCGAGCAATACCTACATACTTACATACAACATATGAATGTGAATGCAAGTGCCGCTACAATTGATCTCGATACAACACAACACAAGCCGCTGCACACATAAAACGGTAATCGCATTCTCGCATTGCTCACTCTGTACATTCGCAGTAGTCAAGGGCAAAGCTCTTCTCCAAAGTGGACTTTGGTGACAGGCCGGAGACAGTGAGCACTCAACAAAACGTACCAACCGAACATACCTCGCCAGCAACAGAATGGAAAATTCGACAAGTGAAAAAGACTTTTGCAAAGCCAAATGCGCTTCTGTTCAACGCCAACTATTAGCAATGAACGAACTTTACGCTGGTATGATCAGCTTTACGAGCCGACTTGGTGCGTATAGAATCTGCGGAGAGCTTGAAGGCCGAGTTTGAATCAGCCAGTCAAGGCTAGAAAAATTAGATTTGCTCGAGCTTTCAACGGACGCTCGCTCAGACTTCGAGAAGGTTACTGGAAGATCAAATCCACTCTCGCTCGTCAATGGACGTAGTCACTAAGGGACGTATGACTGACGCCAATTCAACAACTATCCCACCTTTGCTGAAGACGCACACATTTGCTCACTCGTTCACCGTAAGCTCGCCACCGAATTCACTGCCCAGTTCACGGCTCCTACGAGATTGGCCGATTTTTACGCCATGTACAAGACTGTCATTGGCAGCAATGAGGACCTGAGAAATTGAAAATACAAAACGTCGTGCTTGGATGGTGCTGCTCTCAACACAATCAAATCGTTAGAGCCTGTCGACGTGAATACGACAAGGCGTTGGAGTTACTCATAAAGCGTTTTGATAATAAGTTGCTACATTTTCAGGGCCACGTGCGGCTAATCGGGCTGCCAGGTGTTGAAAGGGGATCAGCAGAGGCGTTGCGTGAGTTGAGTGACAAAATTAACTCGCATCTTCGGGCGCTTAGCACCATGTCAACAACTGAGGAGCTGGCTGACGGATTACTCATACACACAATATCGCACAAGCTCGATCACCACACCCAGGAAAAGTGGCAGGAAGCGCTTGCAACGGATAAGCTACGCAGGTGGACGGATATGTCGGCGTTCTTAGAGAAGAGATGCCGCATGATGGAAAACTTGAAAGGCGCTACGGCACCTACGCCTAGCCACCAGGTTACCAGAAATGTACAAAAATTGAATCGTAACACATTCATTGCATCCTCATCTAACAATTACCAGCAAAATTGTAATTTTTGCGACTCAAAAGAGCATTTTCTTGTTAAATGCCCGTTGTTTTTGAATCTGTCCCCAAGTTTGCGCCACAAGGAGGCCAAGCGATTGCATCTTTGCCTAAACTGCCTGCGCAAAGGCCATGGCTTGCACCAATGTCGCTCAGGTCACTGCATGCATTGCCAACAAAAACATCATTCGTTGCTGCACATGAGCCCCATCACAACTCAATCATCTGCCCTGTGTACACCAAGCTTGCAGGCTGCAGCCACGATCCAGCCTCACGCATCGTCTTCAAGTAATCCACCATCTTCAACTCTCGTCAGCACTGCTCTTGAATTCGCACCTGAAGCCACGAATGCCCAGCCTGTAGACTATGTGGTGCTTCCAACCGCCATCTTATATGCCAAGAGCCACTCAGGTGTATTCATACCCTGCCGTGCATTACTGGATTCTGGATCTCAACTCAACTTTATCACTGCTCGTCTAGTAAAGCGCTCCAACTCAAAACTCATCATGCTGCCGTATCAATATCTGGTATAGGCGAATCAACCCTATCTTCTAACATGTCCACTGACATATCAGCGCAGTCACGTGATAGGAGCTTCAGCACATCATTTTCAGCAGTCGTTACTCGCACTATAACGGATTATCAGCCCCACTTTGGGTTAGACATCTCTGGGTGGAATATCCCCAAAAACATCTCGCTCGCGGATCCAACGTTTTTCAAATCTCAGAATAGATTTATTACTTGGTACCGGACTATTTTTCGATCTCATTTGCATCGGCCAAATTCGAATGGCGGATAACCTACCAACGCTCCAAAAGACCAAGCTCGGATGGATTGCGTCTGGCGGACTCTCTCGCGTACACAACAAACACACATCCCTTTCAGCACTTTACAAGGAACCTAATCCATGGGAGGATCCACTGTCGGATATTGTAAAACGATTCTGGGAAGTCGACAATTGCTGCGGTACAACCCCTGCGCTCTCTGATGAAGACGCACTATGTGAGCAGCTATTTCTCCAAGGCTACACGCGACTAAAGTCAGGGCAGTATTCAGTTAGGCTTCCAGCAAAGCTCAGCTTCGATACGCTAGGAGACTCATATCAACGTGCTCTACGACGTTTCAAGTCGCTCGAAAACAAATTGGACAAAAATCACCAGCTGAAGGAGAGCTACTCTGCATTCATGCGCGAATACATCGACTTGGGCCACATGTCTTTGGCTTCCAAGCAGCAGCTTGTCCCACAATTCTATTTACCCCACCACTGCGTAGAAAAGCCAGATAGCTCAACCACCAAATTCGCGTCGTTTTTGATGGATCAGCCAAATCCACATCAGGCGCTCTCTGAATGATCTTTTGCATACAGGCCCAGCAATTCAACCCAAATTATTCAACATTCTAATTCAGTTTCGTTTTTTAAAGGTTGCCATGTGCGGTGACATCTGTAAGATGTACCGCTGTGTCCGAATAACGCATCCAGATCAATTTCTGCAATGCATCTTATGGCGTGATCACAAAAATGAAAGCATAAGGACGTACACCCTGGATACAGTAACGTATGGAACCAAACCCGCTGCGTTTCTAGCAATTCGAGCGATGCAGCAGCTGGCCCACGACGAAGAGCCTACCTTTCCACTAGCTGCAAAGATAGTTTGTCGCGACTTCTACGTAGACGATTTAATTTCTGGAGGGGACTCTATAGAAGAAGCCATTCAGATCCGACAGCAAGTAAAACTGCTACTGGCTAAAGGTCACTTTCCAATCAGAAAGTGGTGCTCAAACGAGCCTGATGCATTAAAAGGAGAAAGCGAATCCGATTGTGAAAAGCTAATGGAGTTCAAGGATGGCACCAACATTGCAAAGGCGCTTGGTTTAGCTTGGAGCCCTAGCTCTGATAGCCTGCTTTTCAACTTTGCGGAGATAGTACCCGAAGGACCAGTCACAAAGCGGAGCATATTATCAATGATAGCGAGATTTTACGATCCGCTCGGATTGATCGCGCCCATCATCACCAGGTTAAAGGTATTTCTCCAAGCACTGTGGAAGGAAAGGGTCAATTGGGACGAATGCCTGTCGCAGTCGCTGCACTTCGAATGGATCAAACTCATATCGCAACTCTCATTTGTCAGCAGCTTGAAATTCTCCCGTTTTGTATTGATGCCGCTAGCTACGTATGAGCTGCATGGATTTTGCGACGCCAGCACAGCCGCTTATGGTGCTTGCGTATTTGTCAGATCCGAAATGCAAGGGGTATTTTCATCACATTTGCTATGCTCTAAATCAAGGGTCGCCCCATTAAAGACGCTGACAATCCCAAAGCTTGAGCTGGCAGCTGCACTTTTATTATCAGAGCTCATAGGAAACATTGCCAAGTGCATTCAGTTCGAATGCAGATATCATTGCTGGACCGACTCAACAGTAGCGCTTGCATGGATTCGTGAATCACCTTCAAAGTTTAACGTCTTTGTATCCAACAGGGTATCACAAATACAGGAGCGAACCAAGGGCATGACCTGGCATCATGTACCCTCTCAGCTGAACCCTGCGGACATTTTATCACGTGGATGCACACCTTTGGAACTTTTAGACTCACAGCTATGGCATAATGGACCCCCATTTATACAGGCCGCTAGCTCGACTTGGCCTCAAAACGTCGCCTACCCCTTTGAGCTTCCAGAACGACGCCAGAAAGTGCTGGTACTATCAACGAAGACGGACCTATCGGCATCTTGTAAATTCAACAACACATTTGCCAAGTTACAGCGCACTTTCGCATACGTGTATCGATTTATTGCGCTAAAAAGATCTGATTCGACGAGTTCAAAAGGTCCACTCACTCCAGATGATATCAAGTGCGGAACGCATTTACTTATAAAAAACATTCAACTTACGCACTTCGACGAAGAGTACAAAGCACTCAGCTTAAAAAGGCCGCTTCCAACAAGAAGCAAACTTCGTTCATTGTGCCCACTGTTGGACGCTGAGGGACTCTTGCGCATCGGCGGGCGCCTTCAGAACTCAAACTTGGAATATGAAGCAAAGCATCCGTTATTGTTGCCTAAACGCCACCCAGTCACCGCAGCTATGATCACATATTATCATTTGGAATTTCTTCATGCTGGTCCGCAATTCCTTCTAGCAACACTCCGCCAGCGATACTGGCCCATCGGAGGTCTCAAGGCTGTCTCAAATATCATCAACAGGTGCGTGCGCTGCTTTCGAATGCGACCTAAACTTCTGGAGCAAGTCATGGCCCCGCTACCAGCTGAGCGTGTTCAGCCAAGTCCGACGTTTCACGTAACTGGCATCGACTTTTGCGGTCCTGTCTACGTCAAATCAGAGGTCAGGAATCGCTCACCAACGAAATGCTACATCTCAATTTTTATATGCTTTGCAACGAAAGCAACGCATTTAGAGTTGGTAGAGGACCTGTCCACGTCATCGTTTATCGCTGCCTTGAAGAGATTTATCAGCCTTCGAGGGAAACCGCATACAATATGGACAGACAACGCCACAAATTTCGTGGGTGCTCGAAATGAGCTGAAGGAACTGCGCGACCTGTTTATAAGCGATCCCCAGCGCAATGAGATTGTTCGCAACTGCCTAGCTCTGGGAATCAACTGGAAATTCATTCCGCCCCGTTCGCCACATTTTGGAGGATTGTGGGAGGCCGCTGTCAAGTCAGCAAAATATCATTTTTACCGCGTCGTTGGAAATTCTCTTCTCTCATTCCACGAATTCCGAACTCTCGTCTGTCAAATATCCGCAATGCTGAACTCAAGACCGCTTTGCTCTATTACAGAAAACCCGAATGACTTGGAGATACTCACGCCTGGGCACTTCATCTGGGGCAAAGCCAATGCCACTATCGACGAGCCAGACATAACTCACCTAAGCATAGGTCGCCTCAGCCGTTGGCAGCGAATATGTCACATGCAGCAATCATTTTGGAAGAAATGGAGTACATCGTATTTGTCGTTGCTACAAGAGCGCGGGAAATGGCGATCGTCCAAGCAAAATCTTCAGGCCGGCAGCATCGTGCTGCTCAAGGAGGACAATGCACCACCACTCAGGTGGCCGCTTGGTCGAGTCGACAGCGTCATCACGGGTGACGACGGCATTGTGAGAGTAGCAGTCATTCGTACACAAAATGGTCTGGTCAAGAGAGCCATTGCCAAAATCGCCGTTCTGCCAATCGAGACCACATCGGTTGAAAGCTTGTATCTTCCAACGGGGGAGCATGTTCGCAGCAGAACGCCCTCTGAATAATATTATATCTGAATTACAATATATCTCTACTTCTCAAATCACGATATTGAAGTCACATACTATTATTTTTAAACCACCATAAAATACCATTGTAAATTGCTCACCACTAATCTATCGATAGTTATTGTTAAAAGTTCGAGAAGTAAATCACGCATTACAAGCAGTCTAAAGGCTCCTTTGAGTTTTATTAAAATTTATAAAACATAAAAGGGGCCGAAGTGGGGTGCAAACTAGCATCTCCTCAAAACATAGATTTATACAAAGAAATAAAAAATATTTTAAATAAGCTTAAGATTTAATTTGCTAAGGAATAGGCGCGTAATTTGTTATTTTGCGTTTATTCCTAAATAGCAAAAATAAAAAAAAATATTTAATAATAAGAACTGCACGTACATTAATTTGATAAAAATACCTACCATATAAGGTTTTACTTAGAAACTACAAATTATTTTCAATCTGCGTTTTTAGCTCCACCCAAGCCAAAGTAAATGTGAAATTGAACGTAATGCTACAATTTAAGGTAAATATAATCTAAAATTGTATCAAATTTTGACAGTTTAAAGTGGCTTTTATCACTTCACTATTTCAGATTCTCTACGTTTACTTAGTCTATTTGTTGTTCACACTGCCCTCGACATAAATCATTTCTCAATCATCTCGCCGCAACAGCTCAACAATTTGCTACGCCTCTCTCTCTCTCGCTCTCCCTCTCTCTCTTCTTTTTTGGCTAGGTTATTTTGTTGTGGTATTCATTACATTTTTATTTCATGTTTATTTATACGCGTCCAAAAAAAGCGCCCTAGTCCTGCCCTAAAGTCCATTCCCATCGTCCACCAAATACCGCCCACCGTCCACCGCCCACTATAGCCCCATACATACTTAATGTGGATTTAAAATGCGTGCTCATGCAATTTCTCACACAAATCCTTTTATTGCACATTTGGCTTATGTCGGGTTTACGTACCAATTTTGCACGCCCCCGGAACGCGTCACGCCCCCGCGTCCGTCGGCCAGTGTCCTGCACAGGGGATGGGGTGCATTTATATATTTTTTTGTGCCTTGCCTGCGGGCCAACTGCCGCCTACTTTATTGGTCACATAACAAAAGATTACAGCAACAACGGAGCAACAAATTCGCCGGCCAGTTCCCAGTTGCCAGTTGCCGGTTCACGTTGCCCTTTAGAAGTATAGCGATTCGAATCTTTATGTCTACGTGGTTATAAAAATATGATGAGCATTTCATATATACTGTACATACATATATAAATATATACATATTTATATAATTTTTTGTGGCCTCTTTTTCCTGTTGACTGTTGATTGTCGCTTTTATTTTTGCGGCCAAAAAGCCACACACAGTAAATGCCACAATTTAATGTTAAATCTCCGAAACAGCAACTGTTATTTCATATAACTACCAAAAGTTATACAGAAGATACTTTTCGAAATTTATTTTAGACATGGCACAGGCAAAGCATTTTAGACAAACTTGGTAGGTTTTCACAAATCGGATAGGTATTGTATGTTCCAAGATCGGCGATCGGTAACATCAATCAGTCAGTCCGTCAATTACTTCGTTTACAAGTCAGTCTATTTCGTTCGCGTAGTTTAAGGGTCATATTAATTAAGAAACAATAACAAGCCAAGTTAAATTCAATTCAATTTGCAATAGTTCACCAGTTGCTAAATGGAAACTCATGACGTCATTGAGGCAGCATGAAAAAGGGATTTATTGACTCAGGTGACAAACCGAGTGGCAGGCATATAAATTTACGTCCGCGTTAAAGTTTTAATGCCAAGTACACAGTTACGGAACTGTGGGAAAAGACTGTGAAAAATCCGTTGGTAATCATTCAATGCGTCAATCAAACTGAAAACGAGTTCGGTTTGGCTTGACTTCAGCTGCAGCATTTCTCGCTCGCTTCTCAATTTGAATTAAAAACTTTGCAGCAACTTTAAATACAGCTTACGGCTTTAGCGAAACTGAACGGGCTGATGGGAGTGAGTTGGACAACTGGCAGGATTGAGGGGGGCGGCTGGAAAAACTGCACTTAGCACCGCTCCAGAGCTCAGCTAAAATCCAATGCTTCGTTGGACAACGAAGAAGGCGTAAGTAAGTACTATGGATTCCAGTAGTAAGTCGGCCCTTAATTCAACAAAACTTTTTGTATGTGCCCCGTATGTGATGTGTGCAAGTGCGAGTGCGAGTGTGTGTGTGTGTGTGCGTGTGTGGCTGGTGAAGTGGGTGCACATGAGGCTGTTAAACTTGTTGTTAGAAATTTAAAACAATTTGCTGACCACAAAACAAAGCAACTGAGAAATCAATTCGACTGGCAGCCTGTTTTAAGACTCTCACTTTGGGTTTCATTAACAACAGCCGAACACACAAAAAAATGCCAGACACGTTTTTGGCCCACAAGCTAAAATCCAAATTGTTGACTCGGTTCGTACTTTTTTTTTTACTTCCATTAGACCATCTGTGTGTGGGTGTATAAAGGATCCTTGCATTAGTATTTTGTCATTGTTATTGTTTGAAATAGCAAAACAAAACAAAACAAAACTAAAATAGAAAATGTCAGAGTTCCTTTGCAGAGATTTTCACCTAGATTGCTTGAAATCAAAAATATTTCATTTTATTTTAAACAGAGTTTTATTTCATCTATGCTTTGACATTGAATAGTCCTTGGTTTTATTCATTTCTCTAACTGTTATACACAGAATAATTCAGCTCAATAAATGCTCTCACTAAACTTCCATCTCTCATAGTTTTGGCAAAACTAAACTTGTTTAAATCAGGAATCCCATTTTATTTGTAGTTTGACTTCTTAATTGATTCTACACGTGTGCCTTACAAAAATCGCATTTTGATCTTTTCTGCTGACCAGCTTTTTTTATTGATTATATATCAATTGCGTTTCCCAATTTGAAAAAAGGGGACTTTAAAAACAAATTTTCTTATTTTTCCATTTAATAGCCATAGGTGTTAAAATGTAATTAAAAATAAAAACATATTTGCTGGGCATCAATCAATATAAAACTTAAACTCTGTGCATAATATGCATACATATACATACATTACATATACCTTGAAATTCTGCTACTACTCTATGAATTTCTGTGCTAGCAACATTTTTTATTTTCTACACCCCCCCCCCCCCCCCCTCTCTTTATTCAATCCCCCCCCTACCCCCCGTACACCCGCTAGTGTCGTATAAAGACGTAGGTCAACATTTTCCACACCTGTAACTCGGCCAAAACTCAACCGATTTTCATGAGGTTTGGCTTTTTGTTCATGGCTTGACCTCTTGATCAAATTGGCATCAAAATCTGGCATCATTATTTTTAGTCAAAATTCATGTGAAAATGATACTCTCAAATATCCTATGTAGACATAAACAAAACTTTCCCACACCCATAACTCGGTCAAATCTCATCTGATTTTAACAAGGTTGGGCTTTTTATTCATGGTTTGACCTCTAGATTAAATTGGCATCTAAATCTGACAAGATTATTTTTAGTCAAAATTCATGTGAAAATGGTACTCTCAAATATCCTATGTAGACATAGGTCAACATTTCCCACACCCATAACTCGGTCAAATCTCATCTGATTTTATGAAGTTTGTCTTTTTGTTCATGGTTTGACCTCTAAATTAAATTGGCATCTAAATCTGGCAATATTTTTTTTAGTCAAAATTCATGTGTAAATGGTATCCTCAAATATCCTAT